>OX382269.1:25389790-25989790 GCA_947507595.1 Pyralis farinalis
TGATGAAGTGTTGGAACAAGTAGATGAGTTTGTATATCTCGGATGCGCTTTCAGCAGGGATGGAAGGTACACCGCAGATGTGGAAAGACGAGTGAGTGCTGGGAATAGTGTGAATGGAGCGTTGGGAAAACTTCTTGGCAGTAAAATTCTGAGCCAGAAGGCACAACTCGCTATACACAATGCAGTGTTGGTCCCAACGCTATCTTATGGAAGCGAGAGTTGGGTATGGCAGAAAGAGCATGAAAGTAGAATAAACGCGGTTGAAATGCGAGCGCTGCGCAAAATTTGTGGCGTAAGGCTTGTAGACCGTATTCGCAATGATGATGTTAGAAATAGAGTTGGTCTGAAAGAGAGCGTCGGTGTTAAAATAAGAAGAGGCATGCTCCGATGGTTCGGGCATGTAGAAAGAATGCAAGATGAAAGAATGACGAAGCAGATATACAATGCAAAAGTGGAAGGATGTAGGAGCCGGGGAAGGCCAAGACTTACCTACCATGACCAAATTGGTCATGTTCTATCAGAAGGTGATGTCAGGAGCCCTAGAAACCGGCGAGCGTGCATGAGAAGAGCAATGAATGTTAAAGAAGCGAGTGAGATATGTAAGGATCGAGTCACGTGGCGCTCGGTTCTCTCTGCCTACCCCGCAAGGGATTTGGCGTGAAGTTATAGATAGATAGATAGTTAAAGATATTAAGTTCTCTTGATATCAGGCGTTACTGTGGTCTATGAACATTTGCTTTACAAGGGTCACGGTGACCCTCTGAAGTTAGTTCCCAGTGGAATTGCAATTTCCCTTTCCATTCGGGCAATGATAGCTTAGTGTATAAAGAACCAGCCGAGGTTTTTCCTAGGGACTGCAGCATGGAATTCTTCAAGAAATGCGTGAAGAGGTTTTTGGAGGGTCGGCAACGCATGAGTGACACCCCTGGTGTTGCAAATGTCCATAGGCTACGGTGACCGTTTACCATCAGGCAGGCCGTACGCTTGATTTGATATAAAAAACCAGCCTATACAGCTATATACCGACTGGCCTCTGGTTCTAATCATGGTGTGGGCATGTTCGTTTTTTTTCTGATTTACGTACATATTTGTAATTATCACTCGCTTGGTGGTGAAGAAAAACATCGTGAGGAACACGCCCATGAAATTATATTTTGAAAGACGTGTGACCTAACTAAAGAAAGATATGGTTTTCCCTCTGAGTTTTGAGGGTCTGACAGCAGTCGCTCCATGTCAAAATGAAATCTTCGGCAAATGCTTAGACATAGGTGGCGGACCCCGTCAATCCTAAGGAAACGGGAAATGGTAGGAAGAAGATCCGAATTAGTCGATAGGTCGAAAAGTGATAGGTTACTAATTTGCGGCATTAGCTGCAAAATATTTAAATATCAAATTCAACGTGGAACGAAAGTCATTTTAAAGACAAAGCTTTGAATGAACCTAGCTTTATATAACTATATTGGAAAGGTTTAAAGATTTATCAATTCAAACATAGAAACTTCTGCGAAATGTTACATGAAATATAACAATGCTTTAGGTTAGTGGATCAACTTATTTGTCACGTTGAATCACTATAAACTTTTCGTAACTTACCTATAGGTCATCCTTTACCTCTACTTGGAATTCATGATACGGTTCATATTTACCTAGATTTATTCGTGTTATAAATATGAAGGATATAACCTATCGAGTACCAATGAGATCGATATTGCATAGTAATTCAACTCACCGCTACGTGCCGGGGGTTAAAGTAGAACGCGCTGCTCTTATTGGCTAGTTCGCAGATGAATTAATATATAACAGCACTTATCGGGTTATTGTTTAAAATATTCTCCCATTGGTCAGTAGGCTCGAATAGATGAGATTCACCTGGAGGAGAAGGTCAAGCTGGCGTCCAAAAAACTTGGTGTCCTCAACAGGGCTAAGCAGTACTTCAGTGCAGGGCAAAGACTTATTTTATATAAGTCTCAAGTCAGACCGCACTTGGAGTACTGCAGTCACCTTTGGGCGGGAGCACCTGGATACCAGCTTGGACCATGTGATTCGTTTCAGAGACGAGCCGTGAGAATTGTCGTTAAAATACCAAAAGATGTAAAACACTTGCCAAGAAGTGAATATAAAAAAGAATTGACCCGTCAAGGACCGTTATATACTGTTATCCATACATTTCGAGCCTCCTTTGAGGCTCGCGGTCTTTTAGGACTAAATAGTCGATATTTCTACTTAAAGTGTACATACCAGGAACGATAGTACGATTCGCATTCCTGCTATGCAGTTCTATAATATACTCATACTTGATACTTAAAACGAGTAATTCTTGTGTACCTATATATATTTGGTGTATATCGATATCTCTGGGGTCAAGTTAAAAAAAATACAAATATTGGATTGCATAGGTCATTCCTTAAAAAAAATTATGCGAAATATACAAAAATCGCCGAGCGTAGATCCGGTACCTTATATTAATGACAGCATCGAGGCAATCGAGCGTCGTTCGGCGTAATATATGTTTTTTTTTGTACACAATGAGATTTTTTCAGGAAAAACCACGTATCTGTAGATAAACTTAATAGGAAAACCTTACGTATACGTAAAATTTGACTCAAATCGCTATAACTGTTTTTAAAATACACGAAATATATACATAACAGATATAGGTACAATTAAGTAATCTCCTAAAGCTCGTTTAAAGTAATAAGATTTTATGTTCATATGTTGTAAACTTTATGACAAAGTGTGGAAACATCTATTATATTATGTACATCTTACATCACAATAAATGCAATAAAAGTTATTCGTTCACTTGCATCAATTGTAGGAGATACTCGACTGGCATAATACGAGTACATCCACTTTACATACAACAGCTAGTTATTATATTATGCGGGTGAGTAAAGCCATCAGGAAATTCCCTAAGGTTGTTGCGAACATCAAGAATGACTATGTCAACGTGCGAGCTATGAACTTTCATCATTCGTGGATGAGGAGCTCGACGGCGTCGTTGAGCGTTTCACTTTAATCGAACACGCAGGTTAAGCACCGATGACCCAGAGCTGTCTAAGGATGAGTTTAACTAGCTCGATCTTCTCCGTACTTTGGAGGGCACATTAAGCCGTCGGTCCCGTTTGTTGTCGTAGATGACAGTCGTTAAGCGAAGTCAGTGGATTTCGGGCGGCTTGAAAACACGGGCCTCCCTGCAGTTGAGCAGCGTGGTGAAGTATACGGGTCTTTCTTCACCAAAAGGAGTTTAACCTTCGATAGAAGCCCCGTATCCCTGCAGTGGGATGAGTAAGGGTTGCTGACGATTTCAAGTCTACGGTACAACAATCGCTACAGGTGACATAATGTTTGTTTGCCACTCGTCTTCAAATGAAATGAAATCAATTATGACTTTTTTCTTCAATTGATGACAGTCCTTGGTCGTAAACCATAACTTCTCTGGTATCACGTGTGAGTGGGCACGCACTCGGCGGCACGTGGCAGCGCGACGCCCGGTGCGGCATGCGTGCGCCTACGCTTGTGACGGCCGGCTTTCTGCGCTTGGAGTTAAGGCCAATTGTTGAACAAAGGACGATGTGACGATTCTTTCTAGGTATGTTTTACTTAAACTAACACACGTATAGAACTTGCTGGAAATATTCTATCAAATTATGCTAGAATAACAACAATGTCATGTAGGTTTGGTGTCATAAAAAAACAAGCAGAACCTATGGCAACTTTATTTGCGTTAAAATACGTTTTTTAAAGCGCGGATTCCTTCTTGCAAGAGATTTATTGGTTTGTGTAGGGGGCCAATGGGTCCAAACGGCACAAAACCCATCGTCTTGAAAGTTTGAAGGCTATACAAACTGTTATAAAATACAACCATTATCGGCTATCAATTTCGAAAATACTAAATTAAATGAAAACACGTTTATTTTACAAGGGTAGGTAGCAAACAAGCGCATGGCTCGCCTGACGGCATTACTTACTGCTGAGTACATAGTACAGAATTAACCACGCAACCACAAAACTAACATATATCCGCCTTCGCTTCGTAGTGGGTAAAACAATTAAACTCAATATACATACTGAACACTATCGTCAGTGCAATGCTCTCAACCGTATCGGCAGGTCACGTGCCTATGTTTGCTAAACACCGGCACCTTAGGAACGTGACGGACACGTGACCGACACGATCCGAGCCACTGTACAAGTAGTTCCTTTCTGAAACATTAATAGTACAAACGAACAATAATATTTGTCACCCTATATTAGTCATAAATTAATAGGGCCATCTGCCATCACGACGTAAATAAGCATGTGAACCAAACAAACCAGGGCAATCGATTATAACGAAACATTGTTTAAAGGTACTATTTAGAAGTAGAAGTAAATTGTGTATGCCGGTACATCAGTTTGCTAGGACTGGTAGATGTTTTATTGTAGAGTGTATTCCATTCTATAATAAATTGCCTGAAACACATCAAAAATAGTCTCTTTAAAAGGGCTTATTAAAGAATTGATGAATATGTTACTGACAAAGATGCCTGGAAGTAATTCAGCATAGACTACCTGCCCTTAATAATCTTTAATTTTTCCATTTGATATCATTATTGTACCAATATGCTGACGTCAATTTATTGTAATATCTAATTGACAATTTGAAAAGAGACCTATATTGGCAAGTTTCTTTCGGCATTTCTTCTTCGCCAATGGTCATTTACGAAATACTAACAAATTAAAAAAGAAAAATAGTAACGTAAGAGAACCGAATAAGATATAAAAAGATTATATTTCAAAAAATGTAAGACGTGTTTAAGTGCCTGCGAGGGGCCAATCGTAAATAAAGATTTTTTATCTTCTTTTTTAATATTTTATAATAATTTATTAACTTTGCTGTAAATTTTAGAATATATATATATATTTATTTTTTCCATCACACACAGGTTAAATACAGAATAAACAAACATAACATTGTCCAAAAAATGAACCTCAAGTGTGAGGAACTGGTGCCTAAAAAAGGTATACAATACCTGTACTATAGGTCACCAGGTCCCCCCCACGGGGAAGGTTCAGCTAGATATAGTTACTTTTAGTACTGAGATCACTCTGTTTCAGTAAAGGATTTTAAAACAGGAAAACATCAAATAATAAAAAATACAAATAAAAAAGAGAACAAACAGAGAATTACAAAATATTGAGTAAAGGTTTCAATAACAGCTTACACCAATGCTTCCAGAAGTAAGAAAGCCTATTGTTAAGAATATGTTTCTATAAGTAATGTGATAATATAGTTTTTGTTTCGCTAAAAATTTTGTATTTTCAATCATTGAATTTTATTTTAATTATCATTTTAACATTTTAAGTTAAGTGATTGTATGATTGTGTTTTAAAGTTACTTTTTGAATAGCTGAATGATTAAGCAGGAATTGTGATTAGGTTTTCGGTAGATACATATGTTAAAGTTTTAAGCCAGTTTGATATTGTTTTTTTACACTTAGATTTAGGCTGATGATAGATTGGCAAAAGTGAATTAATTTTGTTGTAGATATAGTTACCCAAGAAGTAATATTGTCTTTGAGCTAGTGAGGTGGATACTTGGATATTAGGACAAACTTTGTTCTTTCTCCTCTTATCATGGTTTAGTTTAGGATCATATGCTAGCTCTGAATGTTTCGTTAGTAGTGTTCTAAGAATAAACAGTTTTCTGACAGACAGAACATCCCATAATTTATATAATTCCGTAGTAGGATATCTAAAGGGAAGACAAGCCGCAGTCTTGAGAATAGCACGCTGCGCTCTCTCTGCTTCAATCAAGTTTGATTTTGCTGTGCCACCCCATGCTGTAATACAGTATGTTGTGATTGATTGACTCAATGCGATATAAATTGTTCTGATTATCTTACGATCAGCAATATGTCTGAGGGATTTAAAGACGTATATTAATTTTCTAAGTTTACTAACTAAGGTGTCAATATGTATTTTGAAGCTAAGGAGAGAATCCAGAACAATCCCTAAGTAACGAATACTATTAACTCTTTCCAACGCTGGGCAGGTACAGTTGGAATTTTGCGTTATGTCACAGTAGTGGGCGTGAATAGTTTGTCTCATGGGTAACCCTCTTTTACAGGTAGCGAATGTTACATATTTGGTTTTTGTGACATTTAGGGTGAGCATATTATTTTGTAACCATGAGCAAACAATATTAAAACCCTTTTGGGCGCAGTTGAAAGTTTCGTCCCACGTGTCTCCAGTAAACAAGAGAGCCGTGTCATCGGCAAACGCAATAGTGTCACCCTGAGGTATTGGCATTTGGCATAGCTCGTTTATGTATACCAGAAACAACGTGGGGCCGAGGATGCTTCCCTGGGGCACTCCATATGTTATGGGAAGTTCGTCACTCCCCGTTTCACCAATTTTGACTACCTGACTACGATTTGCAAGATAGTCCGCAAAAAGTTTTAGTGGTAAATCCCTAACATCCACCGCTTCCAATTTTTTTAACAACAGTGGAATATAGACCGTGTCGAAAGCCTTCGCAAGATCTAGAAATATTACGAGACACTTCTTTTTATTGTCTAGTCCACCAACAAGAGCATTGACCAGCTTTAACACAGCACCTTCAGTAGATCGGCCAGATCGGAAGCCATATTGAGCAGATGATATAATTCTATTCTTTTCAAGAAAATTGATCAGTCTCATGTTTATAAGTTTCTCGAGAATTTTAGAGAGCGCCGGTAAAATTGAAATGGGCCTGTAATTATTAATAGAGTTCTTATCGCCTCCCTTGTGTATGGGAATTACACTCGAAATTTTGAGTGCTCTAGGGAAGGTACCAGTACTGAGAGCTAGATTACATATAAAGGTTATAGGGGGAGTGAGAATGCCGCTATTTAGTCGCAGTAGCCATGGTGGAATACCATCGATACCAGCGGCACAGTCTTCCTTAAGAGATTTTAAGAGTCTTTCGATTTCCTCGTTGTCTGTGGGTAAAAGGTAGAATGAGCCATGTTTAGTATCACACTGGGTAGTACGAGCTGAATCACCCATATGAGTGCCACGTTTCGATATTAGGTCCTCAGCCAGTTTGTGTCCAATTCTAGTAAAATATTCGTTGACCGTATTAGCACTCGATTTGGGATTATCTCCTGAGATCAAGCAGTGAGACACATTTTCCTTGTTCTTATTTATATACGCAATATTTTTTACGACTTTCCACAGTTTTTTATTGTCTGACCCTGCTTCCTCTATAAGTGATTTTTCATACTCTCTTTTTAGTTTTTTTTTAGCAAAGCAGAACAGAAGTTTCTGTGTGTATTTTATGTACCTACCAAAAGTACAATATTTATTATCGCTTCATGTTATATTTTTGAATTGCTTGTGGATAAGCAGTGACCATTGGTGAAAATGAAATGTTGAAAGAAACTTACCATTATAGATTTTTTCAAATCATCATTTAGATATTACAATAAATTTATGTCAGTTATTTTGCGACGAGCTGGTTCAGTTGTGAATGACGCGAAATTGACATCAAAGCTCGTGGGTTCGATTCCCAAACAAGGCAAACAATTGTGTGCATGAACATGTCTGTTTGTCTTGGTCTGGATGTTTTAAGAGTGAGGACACCAGTAAGCTTACAAGGAGTTGCTGTGTAAGCAGCAGAGGAGGCATCGCGCAAGTGATACTTGAGCAGTCAGAACCCGTTACATACGTTTTCTCATACATTTCGCGGTCATATACGACCACCCGGGTTTCGAAGGGAGACTACGGTACCCGTACATTAGGTGGGCCATATGCTTGTATACCTCCCGACGTAGTATAAAAAAATGTCAGTCTAGCGGTACAACAATAAGAATATCTAGTTGTAAAAATATAGTTTTATGATTGTCTGTTTGCTGAATAACTTCCAGACATTATTTGTCAGTTACATTTTCATCAACTTCATGATAAGCCGTTTCACATATAGTAATTGAGCCTATTGAAGATATTGTTGGGTAAGGACAACACCCCGCTATCTCCCGTTACTTTTTAAATTATCGAATACAGTTTAGAACAAAAAACTTACCAATCCTAGCAACCAGTCTATGCATGTCCTAGCGGCGTACACAATTTATCACAGCTTGATTTTTAGTGAACTTAAAATGGAGTTCATGTTTTGCCGAGCATACAGTGTTTTCATAAATAAAGATATATGTTATGGCTTTTGTAAGATACAAATTATGGGCAATTTGGTTTAGCTTAAGTACCTACATTGAGTGCTTCCGCCATTAGTTTCGCCAGTCATACGTAGCGTGTTTTTCTAATCACTAACCATCTACAGTGCCTAAGGTTAGAGGCGTAACATGTATCGCAGAGACGACTGAACAGCCAGGGTCAGCTGTGGCGGGTGCATGCTGTTTCTGTTATAGATGGCGGGTAATCGCAGACGACTGCAGCAGCTAAGGTAAAGACTACCAGACATGGCAGACGGTATCAAGCTAGTAGTGTAGTGGGTAGTATCCGTGTAAACTGAGTGGTGGTGCAAGCACACGAAGCCAACGAAAAATGAAATTGCCGTTAAATTTGACTCGACGGCAAATTACCATCTGAATATATTAACTAAGATAAATATTGTTACAATGTCACAACAGTGTTCTGATGATTATGATTGTATTAATGTTCTAATGATTATGGATGACTCCCAAAAATTTAACGGTTTTTTTTTTAAATCCTGTGTTATGTTCTTTTGGTTTACACTATTTAATATTTAATTGGTATCAATTACATGTTTATAATAGAAGCTTTCATTTTTTAAAGATACTATATAGACTGTTACTTACAGCAATAGTGCATCTTCACAAAATTTTCTTTATTGAATGCTTTGTGCCATGTTTTCTGCTATATGCCAGAAATTGTTTTTTGTTTTACTGGATAACATTAATAATTTACTCGAGCAAAGTTTCGAAATAAATTATTATTATGTTCTAGGAAACTGGGTTCAGCTTCCTAGAGAATATAAAATACTTCGTCACCTGAACTGCAGAATCCAAGCGGCGACTAAAAATAAGCATACTAAATATGTTCGAGACAGCCGAGGAGTAGGCCACGTGGACAACTTCACGTGCCGCTTCAAATGCACAATATCCGCTGCACAAAACCTTTAACAATCGGTTACTTGAACAGCTGGTTTATTATGCTTCAGTGGTTATCGTATCCTTCATGTCGTTTATTTTATTTAGTTTTGAAACGACAGTGAATTTCTAATATCTTATACATATCAAGCAATTCTTGTATATTTAAAAATATATTTCGTGTATATCGATAACTTAATTTAGAAAAGATTTAGGTAAGGCTTCACTTTTTAAGTTAATATCAGCGATCTATTCGCTACTGGATGACTTTGAATTTAATTATTATGAAAATCAGCCTTGAGTATTTTCTGAAAGCGACATTATCAGAGTTTTGTTTTAGATTTATATATATATATATATATATATATATATATATATATATATATATATATATATATATATATATATATATATATATATATATATATGCAGGCAATACTTTGTTACAGATGCATTGTAGACGGCATCCATCTAGTAATCCTAGTGGGTGGGTGCTGACCAACGCTAGTTCGTATAAACTAAGTAGTAGCGAAAGCACACGAAGCCAACGATAGATCAATGGGCGACAGCGTCTTGTCTGTACAGATTGTATTGCATTATTGTGAAATTGTTCATCGTCAACATTAAATTACCCAATTTCATGATACGACTATTAGAAGTAGTAGAAATTTGGTTCTTTACATTCCTTAACATACATACAACCTTCGGCCTCCACACAATTCTTACTTACCACTGCGCCAAAGGCCTTATGTTACATGGTCTTACTGTTATCTAATGAGGCTCCTATGATTGTTTCTAATTTTTATCATCAAATCAGTTTGATCCGTACTCATCCAACTACTGGAACTCGGATCTCTCTTCAGCCGAAATTATTTAGAGCATATTACATAACGCTGCGTATAGGCAGAGACCAGTAGTCAAAACATGAAGCTTGCACTTGGCTGTACCTAAATAGATGTGTGTTTATTTGTCAACGTGACATTAACTATTAATTAAAATTGGCAAAGTAGCCATAACATAAGGAAACTTATATATATGCAGTAATTGTGGTCATTAATTTAACGTGATCGCGTTTCATGAGAAACTGACATTTGCGTAAATTCACCCGTTAATATGCGTTGAACTTTACTAGGCAGAATGGTGCTCAGTACACGTCTGTACTTGATTTATGATGATTATGGTATACGGTGGGGTGACACTGTCTTGTTTTGGATATATCATACGTAATAAAGCCTGGTGATTTATATGTTATTTACTTAGCCACGAGTAGTCACCGTACATAAATAGTGTGTCAGATATAATATAAAGTCGAAAAAATATATTTATCGTACTACGTTTTAATAGGGATGCGTGACGCTTGGTATAAAAAATGCGAAGTCGATCAATGTTAAAAAAATCGAAAAAATTAATTATAGCTATTATTGTTTAAATTAATTTGTCATTTGAACTTATCAAATTTTAAGTAGGTATTAATTTAAAATACATCTATATATATATATATATATATATATAAATATTTGTATAGATTGAATGCAAAAGCAAAACCTGATCTTAAAGCAAAATTTGTTAAAGCTGTTTCCGAAATACGCGATAGAAATATGTAAGTTTTTAAATTTTCGTGTTGCATAATTGCATAAATTTATATAATGATACGAACGATCGCACGATCGGTGAATAATACCTTTGGCTGGTGTAGCTCAATCCAGTGATTGGTGTTGGAGTCGAGCAGATAGGAACATCTATCTGCTCGACTCCAACACCAATCACTGGCTATCGCTGATTTTGTCGTCTGACGATTCTTTACAGCTGCTATGTGTTCTTTGTCTCTCTCTGCGATGGTACGCTTAGTCTGGCCAATAGAAGAATTACCGCGACTGCAATCAATCTTGTAGACACCCGGTGTCTGGTACGGAATTACATCCTTTGGTGTACGCAGGTGTTTTGCTATTTTGGAGAACGGAACATATATAGTCTTGATGGAGAATTTTAAAAGAAGGCTGGCGGTTTACCTAGGATGCTTCGTACGTGTGCCCGGTGACCTGAACTTCTTCGATTCACCTTGTACCCGTTTGTCGTGAGTGTCTCCTGAAAGTCCCGAACGCGTGCGAGCCTAGTACTTAAATGTTCAGAATCACAACATAGGCTCGATTGGTAAGAGACGTCACAACAGATTGTAATTGATGACGCGGGTGGTGATTCGAGTAGGCATTCAGGTATCTGTCCGTGAACCTACACAAGGTTTCTGATATACAGTGTGCCCCAATGAACCATCTTCTCGCACATTCAACTTAACATTTAAAAATGCCTGTGAACGCTCACTCTCCATTTCATACGTGAAACGTATTTTACCGTGAATGGAGTTAAGATGATCGAGCTACCGTTCTACTTCCCGCTTAGTTCCTTTAATTAAACAGAACACGTCGTCAACATATCACTTCCAAAATCGGGTATTAAAAGGTCCTGACGTCAAGGTTTTTCCTTCAAAATGTTCCATCCAGATGTTGGATAATGCTGGTGCCACGGGGCTACCCATAGCTACTTCATCGATCTGAAGGTAATGTTGATTGATGATTTTGGTATTAAAAAAGTTTCCATCTAAGCAGTGTTCAAGCAAAACTGCATACTTATCCGAGATTCCATTAAAAAAATATTTTTGATCACCTCAAGGCACTCTTTGAATGGCACATTAGTGAACAGCAATTCAACGTCAAAACTCACCATAATTTCATCAGGTTCCAATTTGATGATGATGCTAATGAAGTGTCGCGTATCTTTTATGTAAGATGGTGTGTTACCTGTTACATTAATACAAAGGTAATATTTTTGCCTAAATTACGCGTCAAGTCCTGCATTGTATAAATTTACGCGAAATATAGACATATACAAGATTATTCGTTTCAATAGTACCTGGGCGTCAGAGCTTCCCTCGCGGGTTTTTATGTTTGTTTGTATACACCTCTTATTCTTCTACGCGTTATCCCGTTTCTTAATCCAGTAGGATTGGCGGGGTCCGCTACGCCTAAGCCTAACGCACTGGTTTTTTTGACGTCGTCAGACCTCCACATCCCAGAGGGAAAAGCAGATCTTTTATTAGGTAAGGTCACACGTCCCTCGAAATATAATTTCTTGGACGTATAGATTTCCTCACGATGTTTTCCTTCACCGCAGAACTAGTGATAAATATGTACATAAAGCCGAAAACACGGATTTAGTGTTACATGCCCTCGTCTGGATTAGAACCGGGGACCAGTTGGCTAATAGGCCGGTTCCTTATCCACTGCTTTAGTTTTTGTGTACCTTTATAGATCAATTTAAAAAGCAACCCCTTATCCAAATAAAAAAAAAAAGTTTTGATTTTAAACTCCATCGTCGCACTGCTAGCTGCCCGCCTGACATCAAGCGCTACCATGATATCATTTAGTGATATTTGAGTATTTGATGTGACAATTATACATTTTCCAAAGATTGATATACAGTACATTGCTTGCCAAGCTGATAATTTATAGCGTATTTTAGATATTTATTAATCCCTTTTCCCTTTTCTTTATTCCATCTCCCCATACGCTCTACTTTGCTACGCAAATCTTTGTAGTTTAGGGTGGCCGTGTTGATAGATCATTGTAGTCCGTCACAGTTGGGAGTTCCACTCTCGAAGTTCAAGGATATCTTTACTTGGGACAAAAAGTCCAACTAGGTAGATCCAGCTTTGAGAAAGAGGTCTCTTGTCGAATTCTACTTGTATTATCCGAAAAATTTCCTGAACGCTGCCCGTTCGGAAAATTGCGAAGATAAACGATCTTCTCGTCCAAAGTACCTCAATGTCTCAAGACGAAAGTCTTCGACAGTATGCGTTGCCAGTGATGATGACGGCACAGAGACAGATCTATAACTATGGGCCTCATACCAAAGCTCAAGGTTTAAGGAGAGCGCCATATTCGGACTTACACTACGTGATAGCGTCAGAAATGAATGCATCCGTGGTAGAAATAGAGTTATCGATATGGTTCTAATGATCAGATAGCTGAATTGGTACTGGCCGAAGAACCACTGGCCGCTGGAGCCGGAAGGTTCTCAAATGGTGACGACAAACTGGAAAATGCAAAATAGGACCACGACGATCTGGTAAAGATTACAGGCAGCAGATGAATGCAAGTACTCGTAGCATAAGACTGATCGTCATGAAAGTCTAAGGGGGAGGCTTATGTTCAGCAATGGACGTCCGTCGATTCAAATGATGATGATAATGTTGATTGACAGACTACAGCCTAAGTAGGTAATATTAATGCGCCTGCAGGAAACCAGTAGTACTAACGGGTGCTATATCACTGTAATAATATTTAGATTTCATAATTGAAAAAAAATATACATATATTGAAAAAAAAGTAGTAAAGCATCAACTACTCGTAAAACACGACCTTCAAGCGTTTTTTTGATAAATATGGTAACATTAACAAGCGATAAGGTTCATCCCGGACTGTAAGCGGATTAGTGGACTTAATAAGTAAAGCAATAAATCAACAGGCTGAGAAGTGGGTCACGACGCAGTGTTACCTGTTGCTGACATTCCGGGGTTTCCATTTCTCTAACTAATGTGATTCATTATTTGGTTGCGTGTTCGCAAGTCACAGTCGTGTGATAAGGTAATGTTAATAATATGTAAGTTGAAAGGTTTGTTTATGCCGCGTAAGTGTTGAGTAGATGGAGCAATATTTATCAATGAAATTCTTGCTGTTAGATTATTTAGTAGGCACTTTCCCGCTATTTTTAATAGTGCTACCTTTTGCTCTTTCGTTTCAATTGGCATACGAGTAAATTTGATCCCCTTCAAGAGTAATTTCCAAAAATTATTTCTGTTTTAATTTATATTGAAATTACTGGGATCAGTGATTTTGGCATTGCGTTGATCTGTCAGACAATAAAGACTTAGCCTTTGCAATATAATGTTAAAATTGGTGCTTATGTATTTTAAATAATTATTTTACCCACAAAAGTTAATCAAACCCACCCGGCATATTTCCCTGACGCATAAAAAAAATACTGAATGATCACTATGTCTTGTATACTACGTTGTACTATGTAGAAGTTTGAATAACATACATTTCTTCGATTTTTCTATATTTATTACATTATTAACCTAATTTATAAATAAAATACTATCGTACACTCTCCTTTCTCTCCCATTAATTCGATGCCGCCATTATTTTTATTTTGTCGGGAGGCATACAAGCATATGATTTATCTTATGTAAAACAGCTCCTAACCAAAACGTACATATCATAACGTAATGTTCGTACGTAAATAAATGGGTCCGAGGACCTATTCTAAAACCCTTCTTTTAAGCAATGCTTATTTTACTAGCACGCTCAGTTTTGTCCTTCACATTAAATAAATAAATATTGTCGGACAAATTACACAGCGCCATCTAGCCCCAAAGTAAGCGAAGCTTGTGTTATGGGTACTAGACAACTGATAAACATACGTAAATACATTTTTTTTTTGTAAATACATACTTATTATACATGTAAAATACCCAGGAAAGACAAACAGACATGTTCATGCACACAAATGTTTGTACTGTGTGGGAATCGAACCCACGAGCGTTGGTGTCAATGTAGCGTAACAACGCGTTTCACCACTGCGCCACCGAGCTCGTCGCTCGTACATTGGGTAATAAAGCAGAAATAGTGACATTATACAGTATTATTATACGTTTCTAACTGTTCTCATATGTTTACTACTACTACTCACCCTTGATTCTGTCTTACTACTAAATCCTTTCCTCCAAAAATTTTAATTTTTTTTGCTCTTTGAAGTGCACACTTCTTAGGACCAAGCCAACGTAGTGCAGTGGACGGTAGTCCTCTCATTTGATCTTCAACTTTGTTTTTCGTTGTTTTTGCGCTACACTTACTGCTCTCCTCAATTCTTATTGGCTTTCACTTGTGCATCCTAGTTACGGACTTTGCTTCATTAGTTTCGATTTAATCATCTTCACAATTTTATTGCTGCCGTTCTATCAATACCTCATAGTTCTAGTTCTAGTAGTAAAATATGATATTTATTTTACTTTTATCCCCTCAACTTTTGGGATTCAAAAGTCCCTTTTAGAGATAAGCAATCAAATATTTACAAAAAAATTCTTGATAGGTATTTCATCTGAAATTAGTTAAGACTGAAACTAAAGAGTTATCGAAAAAGTTAAAATATTCACTTTTTTTCTTAGAATAACGAGTAGAAGGAAAAAAGGAAAGAATTTAATTTAGCATTGTGTAAGGGAGGGTAGAATGACGTATAGAGAGGATATAGCGGAGGATGGGCAGAAAGAACAAAAAAAAGGATTCATTTTCTATTGCATCGGGGCAGGACGAGCATTTCACTTGTCTGATATTAAGTTGTTACCATGTCATCTGTGCTGCTAGCTCAGCTATTTTTAAGGAGTTACCTGATCTTCATTTACTTGAAGAAACATAACACACCCTACAGAAAAGAAATCCTAATTAGAAATAGAATAAGGAAAGACGGTAGAACTTTCCATTTGTGAAGTAACATGAAGTTTTGTAAAAATGTGAACTAGTAGTTAAATTTTACAAGAGGGTCAAGTTAGAAAATTGCATAGAGAACGTTCCTATATTTAATTTGGTGTAAATATTTTATAAAGTATGAATACAAGGAGTATATTTTAGAAGCTTTAGTTATTCGATCGATGATCTTCAAAGGCGAAATGTCTATAGTTAGTTTACGTTGAACTAATAAAGCTCGAAATAATGCAATGAAAGTTATAAAATTTTGCATTTTGCGCGAGCAAAGCCGAAGAAAAATGCTAAATTATATGTATATGGATAAAGGATGTCCTGCCCAAAGCTATGGTCATGTGACACGGTGGGCTATTATTTAACGAGCTATTCTTGTTATATATTTCGTACGGCTCTAAGGATTTGTATCTAATATTTAGATAAGAATTTTTGTGTTTTAAGTTTATCTATAAAGGTATGCCCTTTTCTTAGAAAAAAACACTTTTACACAAAAAATCAGCAAATCCCCAGCGATGCTCGTTCGCCCTTATAAATAAACATATGTGCTATATTTTACATAAAGTTTTAAAAATACAAAATACGTTTTAATAAAATTGTTTCAGAGAAAACACCTTTAACTTCGAAAGGCCATTTATTTAATCCCCGGAGTAACATGACGACTGGATGACGTGTCCAGTTCTGTGCTTAATTACGAGTAGGTGGTGTCTACCTCGTGAACATGACGCACGAATGCGATCCTTTCATGTATGTTGTGTAATGGTTAAGGGGTTTAAGTTATATATGTTACGTAATGGGCACACTAGAGGTTGATAAAATATCCAATTACTTCGCGAGTTCACGTTTACGCATTAGTAGTATTTGTATATTTTGATGCAAAAATTTTTCACATCACTACTTGTAAATTTCTGAATGAAAATTGCTTTACTATTACACAATTTGCAATCAACTCTAACAGTCACACCAAAATGGTTCCATTCAGGTAGTTGTGAAAAAGTGGACATTTTCATTGCCACCAATTTGCATTTAAATAAGTGACAGATGGAATAGCAAGCCCAGTCTTTACTAATAAAAAAATCTAAAGTAAGAAAATAACCCACAGTCACAGTCTCATCTTTTACAGTTATAATTCTTTTCGTTCCTAGCATAATCCCGTTTCCTAATCCTGCGCCGGGTCGGCTACGTAAGTCTAAGGATTTAGCGAAGACATTGATTTTTACATAGAACGACCTCCACAAAACAATGAAAACCAGAGCTTTCTTAAGTTATGTCACATGTCTTTCGAAATATGATTACTTGGACAAGTGGGTTTTCACACTACGTTTTCCTTCACCGTCGAGCAAGCGATAATTACAACTATGTACATAAATTCGAAAATACGAGTTTAGTGATATATGCCAACACCAGGGTTTGAACTAGGTCCCATCGGATAATACTGGGCTACCACTGCTCATCTACAATCACATAATCATAAGTGGTTTAATTAAAAACAGAATCTAAACTGTTGAATTATGTTCTTGTAGAGGTTTTAGATGTACCTAATTATTTTTTATGCATGTATGTATAGCTTCACGCCAGGTTCCATGTGGGGTAGGCAGAGAGAATTATTTTCATTTGTATGCAATTACGTTCGTCAGCCGTAAATCTCGAACCAATGACTAGTTTTTGATGAAATTTGACGAGTGAAGTAGAAAAGGCAAATTTTAAATTGTGATACGGAATTCTCAGCGTCCGACTCACAATTGACCGTACATTACGTACATAGATTACATTGAAGTAAATGAATGGAACCATTTCGATGTTAACAATAAAATGGCACCAATTCGGTTTGAATTAATGATAGAGGGAGCAGTATGGAATAGTTCTAAGAAAAAATCCCACAGTAGAAATATAATACTCAACTACTGACCTTTTCCATGAGGAAGTCCACACACACTACGGCAAATTAGCAACAGTCAACAAAACGGCTCTAGGAATCCGATTTTAGTAGGCGTTAAAACATCTGTTGAAGTATTTTCCCATACATTCATACATATCATCACGCTTGTCCATTGGGATAGGCAGAGACTACGGAACGCCAGAATAACCGATCCAAAAATATGTCTCTCGTCTCTTTCACACTCATCAACCTATTCTCGCATGCTCTTCGATTTCGGGTGTTTTTGATTTGGCCCTTTCATAAGCACATCAGCTATTTTGATCCATGTACTCACTCTTATTCGACATACTTCCTTCGTAACTCTTTCGTCATCCATTCTATCCAAATGTCCGAACCATCTCAGCATACCCTTTTCAATTTTTGTCACTACATCATTTACTATTTTTATATTATAAAATAACATTAAAGTTCACTTGTCTTTATATGTGTACATATAATTCTTCTGTATGTGCGTATATCATTTAACTTCTCTTGAAAGGCTAGACCGATTTCGACGATATTTTTGATTCTATTTTTAAGAGGGTATCTGGATGGTTCATATTTACCATTGGATCGGGTAGGTGGCGTTGCAATCGGGTTTTGAGATTAGCGCTTGATAGACTTTTTACATTAATTTGACGTAAATAACAAAAATAATAGCGGTAAAAACTATGTAAAATTTACATATTTCGAAATGGGAACTTTTTTCGGCTTGGCAGTTGGTAAAATGCCACCACGTCAAGTGCACTTAAATGGGCATTAATTGACAAACCTAACAAAAAGGTTTGATTATACACCTGCCAGCCGTTTGGTAATCTTGATAAATAGTTATGATTTCTCATTTTTTTCTTTCTAGTGTCATGTCGTTTCCTAATTTTTTATAGCACTAAGGTGACAACCAAACATACGGCCTGCTTGATGGTAGGAAAGTTAGGAGAAGTAGGGTACATCAGAGCAGCCCGTTCGGAAAAGTAACACCACCTCACAAAAAACACAGTCAAATAACAACTTCCGAGAAGGTTGTTGTGTTCCTGCGTGCGAGTGAAATCACCAGTAAGCCCCTAAGGAGTTGCAGCAGAAGTGGCATCGCACGCACGTGATACCTAATGTATTGCAAGCGTTCATAGGCTACGGTATTCCTTTTACATCAGATGGGCCGTATGCGTATACGCCTCCCAATGTTGTATACAAAAAAACGAGTGCTTTAGACCACACGACTGAAGTAAAACTTTTTTAGCTCCATACAGACAATAGACCTGCACTGTGTCTTAAATATACGCAACTTAACTCGCTATGAGAGAAAGAGAGAAAGAAAATGTGTGCTCGTACCTCACTCTCTTGCCCCTACAGTACATATACGAAACGTAACTCTCTCTCTTTCTATCTTCACTAACTTATATCTCCCTCTCAACTTCCGTTCGCCTCGCCCGATCACCCTTTTTGTAACGCTCTCGTCACGCATTCATCAGCTTACTCCTTAAGTCAAGCGTGCGTAAAGAAGTTTTACTTCAAAAATCCATAGTCCATGCACACTTGCAAGACTAGGGCATAGATTTATAAGTCTAATGTGACTAGGACTAGGGGGTGTCATTTGTGCGTTGGCGACCCTGAAAAAACGTCTTCACGGGTTTGTTCTTTAACCTCATCCATTACAGTTGGCGGGGTCCTCTACCTAAGCCGTCAGACTTCCAACAGAGGAAAAACCCAGAGTATTTTAGGTTAGGTCTTTTGAATTATAACTGCTTGGAATTGTTTTAACACGATGTTTTCCTTCACAGCCGAGTAAGTGATACATTACAAATATGCATATTATTCTGAAAAAATCGGTCAAGTGCGAGTCGGACTCGCGCACGAAGGGTTCCGTACCATTATCTATAAAAACGGCAAAAAAATCAGGTTTGTTGTATGGCAGCCCCCTTAAATATTTATTTTATTCTATTTTTTAGTATTTGTTGTTATAGCGGCAACAGAAATACATCATCTGTGAAAATTTCAACTGTCTAATTATCACGGTTCATGAGATACAGCCTGGTGACAGACGGACGGACGGACGGACGGACGGACGGATGGACGGACGGACGGACGGACGGACAGCGGAGCCTCAGTAATAGGGTTCCGTTTTACCCTTTGGGTACGGAACCCTAAAAAAGTGCTTAGTAGTGCATGCCCATCAGCATTCGAAGCAGTGACCAGTCGGTCAATACGTTGCTTCGATACCCACTAGGCCATCACTGCTTTTATAATTTCTCGCCAACTAGGTTAATAAAGATATTTTATTCATAACAACAGATGAAACCATTCTCTAACTTCGGAAGCTAACTTCAAAGTAGTTTAGTTACGAGTAAGCGATGCGAGTCCGAATGGGAATCTCATGTGAAGTTATAAACTTTATGAATTTCTATGTTCGCAGTTTGCACTCAATGACCTGCCTGGGGCGGGTCTCGTACGTCCTGACCTCATTTTGGTGTAAAACTAGAATAACTGATCCTACCACATGATTATAATTTTTACCTTAGTTTGATTTTCCAAATTCCTTGCAGGAACTTCAACATTATTATCAGAAGGTGGTGTAAAGAATTCTAGGAACCGGCGAGCGTGCATAAAATGAGCTATGAAAGTTAAAGCATGTGAGATGTGTACGATCAAGTCATGTGGTTCTCTCTGCAAAGGTTTTGGCGTGAAAAATAGCAATTTCAACATTTCGGGGACAAAAAAAGAAGAATGTTGACTGGGGATATGAGCCATCGCCGTAAACGACAATTTCTTCGAAATCTGTTCAGTGACTGGAGCGAGAGTTTCATAAAGATTTACGTTACTACTGTGTTTATTCGGAAACTCATATCGTATATCTTTATAAAACTCATTTAGATTATAGAATGCATAGTTTGAGTTTTATAAATTATTACTACTTCGTTTGCGTCAAAATTTGTGCAAGAAATTTATCTTTTATTTTGTGTACTGTTTGTCTTGGTATGGATGTTTTAGGAGACTACCTCCCTTCGCATTCTATTTCTCGTTGCGCATCATGCCAACCAGTCTGGGGAAGTACCTCCACCTCGCAGCCAAATAACCTCCCTTAGAGGGTTGTTATGTTCCTGCGTGTGAGTGAGGTCACCAGGAAGCTCCCAAGGAGTTGCTGTGTAAGCAGCAGAGGAGGTATCGCGCTCAGTGATACCTAATATGTCGCTAGCGTTAGTAGGCTACGCTCCCGCTTTACATCAGGTGGGCCGTATGGTTGTTTGCCTCCCGACGTAGTATAAAAAAAAATATTGTGTACCATAAAGTGATATTATCATCTTCTTAAGGTTATCCTGTTTCCTAATCCATTAGGGTTGGCGGGGTCCGCTACCTAAGCCTATGGATTTGGCGAAGATACTGATTTTGATACATGGTACGAGTACGACGGCCATCAGACCGCAACCCAGAGGGATAACCAGACATTTCTCAGGTTCACACATTCGAAATATAAATTCTTGGAGTTGCGGTTTCCTCACGATGTTTTTCTTCACCGCCCAGCAAGTGATTATTTCAAATATTTATGAACACGAAGTTAGTAGTTCATGCCATGCCATCTGCTCGACATAAATTAATGTTATGTGTATTAACAAATCATGGCGTGATGGATGATACAGCGTACGTTCAAACTAATAACGTTTTTGTTACGCTGAAAATCTTGAGAATACAATTCTCAAGATTTTTGTGTTATTTGTGTTATTTGGTCATGTGAAAATATATTTTTTTAAATAAAGAAATCGTCAAGTGCGAGTCTGACTCGCGCTCCGAGGGTTCCGTAAATAAATATTTTTCCAAATTATTGTCGCAACAAAAGTTTTTTTTTTATAATGGAACTAGAAATTTACAGCATTCGGTTTATTTCCTTTACTTGTGCTACATGACTTTGCTTCTTACCATATCTCATGATTCTAGATCAACGGGAAGTAGAGGTTTTGATTCCCTTGCGAGAGACAAAATATGCGCATAAACCAAGCACAACAGCCGTATCTTTTGATTGCGTTCTTTTAGAAGTTTGATTTTGTCACTGCTCGAAGAGATTACAGACAGACAGATTGATATTAATTTCAGCTTGATAGCTCCACCTGTTCCTGAGAAAAAGGGTTTTGACCCGTCAAAACCCTTTTTCTCAGGAACAGGTGGAGAAACAGAACTACAGACAGACGGACAACAAAGTGATCCTATAAGGGTTCCGTTTTACCTTTTAATGTACGGAACCCTAAAAAAGTGGACCCGTCTTTATTGAAATCGATGGCAACATGTATATTATAGCAACTATGTAAATAGGTGTCGACTTTAAAAAACTTGTTTCCACTTTTTTAATTTAATAATAACTTTTTAATTTATCGTTAAATCTTCGTTGTATCTATATCAAAAAATATTCACTAAAAAAAATCATGAAATTGGTTCACAATTGTTGATGTTATCAGTTGATCAATACCCACAAACGGTCATAGGCTACGGTAAGTGCTACTTATCAGACAGGCTGTATGCACAGGAATTGCTTGATGGTAATCAGTTACTAGCCACGAATCAAGAATATGATCCTTGCATTGGCCACCTTTTTCTAGATCCTTATCATATTTTTCTACAAAGCCAGGAGGCTGATAAACATACGACTCTTGTAATGCGAAATGGTTACCGTAGCTCACAAACGCTTACGTTGCCAAACCTACTCTGCTAACACAGCAACTCCTAAGAAAATAACTGGTAACCTCACTCACTCACGGTTTTCCAGTGAGTTGTTATTTGGCTGCGGTTTTTTTGCGACGTAGAGGTACTTTCCCAGACGGGCTGCTTTGATGCGCCCTACCTCTCTTAAAAGCCAGTATTAGTCGCTGTCGCTTTCCTGCCCCTTTGGAATATGGGTTTTACAATAACTAATCAATGTTTTAGGATTCCTTAGCCAAAGGGTGCCAAAAGGGTTTCTATTGTTATAGCTACGCTGTCTGCCAGTCCGTCTGTCACAAAGCTGTATCTTTTGAAACGCAATTTAGTTGTAGTTGTTACCCTCTAGGGCCTAGAGGGTTATTGCGTCCCTGCGTGTGAGTGAGATCACCAGTAAGCTCCCAAGTAGGTGCTGTGTTATCAGCAAAGAAGGTAACCGCTTTACATCAGGTGAGCTTGGATGCATTCCGACATTGTAACAAAGAAACACAAAAAGCCATCGAACCGCGTCAGATGGCGCTAGCTTTTTGAGTGACTGTTTACATACAAACACGAATATTGCATTAAATTCTATCCCGGATCGCTGCCGCTTCCCCGCTTTTCCCGCCTCTGTGGGGTTTGGCTTCTAAGGTGTTTAAAAGGGTTTAAATACCACGGTCAGTGTGCGATGTACGTGTAAGCCAGACGATGTGGGGCCGACGGGTGAGCTGGCGAGCAAAAACAGAACAACACAAGTGCTCTGTTTACTAGAGCCCATGCGCCGGACTGTTTATACTACACTATAACTATTCGTGTATAATCATTTGGATAAATTGAAACTCATCGAACACGACTCATCGAATGATTAGAACTTATATTTTTCGTTAAGGTGTTAAAGAGAGCTCTGCGTGGTTGCACGTGTCGACTGCAAATGGATGAGTTTCTCTATCTCGAGCTTCTCCGTGATTCGGAGGACACGCAGTCGCTCCTGGCTCTTTTCGATAGATAACAGTCGTTAACTTAAACTTTGGGTGGCTCAAAAACACCTTTTTTATACCACCAAGGTGGCAAACAAGCATACGGCCTGTCTGATGGTAAACAGTCACCGTAGCCTATGGACATTGCAACGCCAGGGGTGTCAGTCATGCGTTGCCGACCCTCTAAAAACCTCTTCGCGCCTTTTTTGAAGAGCCCCATGCTGTAGTGCCTTGGGAAAACATCGGCTGGAAGTTCATTCCACAACTTGAGAGTTCTCGGAAGAAAAACTTCTCTGGAACCGAACACTACGCGACCATTGTGGTTCCAGCATGAGGGTGAACTTCCCGCTGTCGGCGAGCGGTGCGGTTATAAAAAGTAGCTATCGACATCATATCAAACAATTCTTCAGAACACAACCCGTTGTACAATCGATAGAACACACAAACGGAGGCAATATCTCTCCTTAAACTTAAGGGCTCAATACCGGGTGTACCAATTCTCGCAGATCGTCTCTGAACCTAAACTTATGGCCTTAGCTGGTATCCATGTGCTCCCGCCAAGAGGTGACTACAGTAGTCCATGTGCGGTCTGACTTGAGACTTACACAATATAAGTCTCTGCCCCGCACTGATGTGCTGCTTTGCTCTTTAAAGTGCAATATAATTAAAAAAGAAACTAGGTGGTAGGTCACCTAGTTTCTAGGAGGCCTGTTTAACTTCTCCCGGTGACTTCGGTATTGATCATCGCTGGAGATGTCGACACCGAGAATCCCAATGTCATTGGCGATTGTAAGAAGAATATTCTGGGATTGAGCAATCACAGCAAATGGGGATTTCTTAGCGGTGAACGCGCAAACTTTTGTCTTCATGGGGTTAAATTGCACTAAGTTTAGCCGAGCTTAAGTTTATTTAAGTAGACAGTAAAAGTAAGTACTTTAGTAAAAGTACCCTTAATTTTAGACTCAAGTTTATCGTCCATTTTTCTTCCAGTAGTGAACTACTCTGTAGATTTCGTACTTGGAGATAGTCGTTCTGCTCTTTCTTCGCTCATGTCATTAAAACGGCGCTATCTCAGTTACGGAACGCAAGATTCACTAAAAAGCAAAAAATAAATTTATTTTTACAAAAAATATCACTGACTCCAAAAACATCTGCTATGAAAACATGCATTAAAATAAAAAAAATAAATGCATTATTTCTTTAAATGAAATGTCAGTTTAAGAACAAATAGACACTTTAATATTTGTTTATGTATTATAAAGAAATAAAACAATTATTTTGTACATTTTAATGTATTTTTTCATAGCAGATGTTTTTGGAGTCGATGATTATTTTGTAAAAAAATTGCTCTTAATGCATTCCAATGTCTAATACGTTACGAATTTGTTGACGAGTATACTTTTGTTGCCAGTTTTAAAAACATTCAGTATGTTCTATGTACGACATAGAAATTGAGTACTGAGGTATTAATACATATTCGCATATTATTTTAATACCTCGATATCATAGTATCCGAGTACAGTTCTTCGATTTAAGAAATTTCCCTATTTTGGCATAATCATTAAACGTCAATGGAAGTTATAATCAGATGTTTTCAAACTCGGTGTCAAGATCTCCAGTTTCGAAGATGGCTTTGACCAAGAGAGGCTCTAGTTAACGTGCAATAGAGCCTTTTATTACTTAATTCATCAGTTGACTGCATCTGCTCATGCTTTTCAAGGTTTATGGGGTAGGTACACTATCATCTTTAGAGAGAAAGCGAACCTGACCTATATGTGGCAAACCCTGCTATAGAACGAATGGGAGAGGTAGCACGGTACAAAGTAGTCCGACTGCGGAAACACAGTGACACCTCATCGGATGGTTGTGGTGTTCCCGCGATTTTTAGGGTTCCGTACCCAAAGGGTAAAACGGAACCCTATTACCGAGGCTCCGCTGTCCGTCCGTCCGTCCGTCACCAGGCTGTATCTCTTGAACCGTGATAGTTAGACAGTTGAAATTTTCACAGATGATGTATTTCTGTTGCCGCTATAACAACAAATACTAAAAAATAGAATAAAGTAAATATTTAAGGGGGCTCCCATAAAACAAACGTGATTTTTTTGCTGTTTTTATAGATAATTGTACGGAACCCTTCGTGCGTGAGTCCGACTCGCACTTGGGCGATTTTTTTTTATACCGAGCGCGAGGTTACCATTCAGATTCTGCGGAGTTACTATATTAGAAGTGGGGTGGCGACACACCACCACTATACGTCAGACATTATGCTATATAATGAGAACGTGATGGTAAATTAAAAGATAGAATTAAAAAAGATAACAGTTGATCAGGCATCGATTTGCGCTAATTACGCTTTTAAGAAATTCTGAGTTTCGTATTTTGGCCAGGAGAGCGGGGAAAAAATTACTGCTGAGAATATTTCAACCCTCCTGTTTGAAGTGGCAATAATTTATTTTGGACTACTTTAGAAAACATATATGAATAATTTAGATTTCCATATTCAAGATTTCAATATTAGCTCTATATGCAGAATATATGTGTGGTTGCACTTCACCTATAACAAAGAAATAGAAACAGTTCGTATCAAAACTTAAATTTTCATAAGAACTTGACCAAATTCTTTTAACTTGAACACAAGTCCCTTGCTATATAGGCAGAGAGGACCGAGCGTCACAAGGCATAGTTCTTGCACTCGTTTCTTTAACATCATTTATTTTAAATATTATACATTCATTACAAACTGGCTCTACAAGAGTTTCGCTGTAGATTTTGCGCAACGCTAGCATCTCGACTGCGTTTATTCTACCTTCATGCTCTCTCTGCTAAACTCAGCTCTCGCGTCCGTACATTAGCGTTGGTATTAGACCCGCGTTGTGTATAGAAAGCTGGGGAAATATTTATAATTAACAAGACTAAGTCATACCAATACGTAGTCGGGCACAGCTATGAGTATGTATGGTTTTCTATTTTCATTACATTATCTGACTATAAACTGTTAAGGTTGAGGCCGCCGGTAACAAATTAACAATTAACCTTCTTTTTTTCAATTAGCTATATCTACAACCTGCATATCTTTATCTCGCCAATAACCTTGGCAGGTACGTAAGTATACAATCGCCATTGGTATGTACTTTTGCTAACGTTAAACGGAACTGCGCCTTGAAACCCTTCGCTTTTCGATGTCATCTCCGTTCGGATATCAGCCAGTAATTATTAGACCATTGCCATTCCTAAGCCATGACATCTTTTTACTTAAAAATCTCATAAATTTTTAAAGTTAGCCTCGTAATACTCGTACATACAAATCTATCGCATCCTCACTTTTCATACCCAATTCCCAAGTGTACAATTCTATATTGTGTAATATATACCTACTGCTGTTGACAGTACTTCAGTTCGCAGTAAAAACTGCTTTACACTGTCCAAGTACAGCTTCACATCTGAGACTGTTATCTGGGAAAACCTGAGTACCAGCTTATGCCTTGCATGTGATTCGTTTCATAGTCGAGTGGTGAGGGTTGTCGATGGTATTGAATCACGAAGTCTGGTCACAAAATGGCCCTGTAGGTTTTCTATTGAACAGCCATTAGTTCTGAAATTAACTCCTTTTCGTTCTTTTCTTGGATGACTACTACTGTAGGGAGTCCTGCAAGACCTGGGTCAGATTTTGATAATACTCGAGTAAGCTTAAAGTTCATAGGTTGTTGTAACTGCTTACATTTAGGCACGTCGTATGTCAGTTTTTCACGTTTAGAGATATTATACTATTTTAATTTTATTTATATTTATTTATTGGTAAGATTCTATAAAAGAATGCCCTAGAGCAAAGCTTTCCAATAAAAAAGATAATGGTAACTGTTCGGTGGTCTCTTCATGGCGTTATTCACTATAGCTTTCTTAGGTCTGGCGAAGCAATAACAGCAGATGTTTACTGTGCCGAACTTCGAACAATGATGGCGAAATGGCAGTGAAACAGCCCAGACTCGTGAATCAATCTTCACCATTAACTGCTCCATGATAACGCAAGACCTCACACTGTACAAGAAACCGTGTTAACTATACAGGAACTACAGAAACCATACGTCACCCACCGTACTCGCCAGACCTTGCTCCAACTGACTACCATTTTTTTCGTGATTTGGACAATTTTCTACGTGGTAATAAATTTTCTTACCAGGAGGCAGTACAAAATGCTTTCACACAGTTTGTCGAATCTAGATCCTAGGGTTCTATCTCAAAGGCATAAATAAACTTCCGATTAGATGGCAGCAATGTAGGAGTATGAACGTAGGAGTATGTTTTGTTATAGCTAGAGATAGGGTTTCTGATTTCTCGACCTATTTTTTTTTTTGCAGTTCGAGAACTCTCGACTGGGAATTTCTGAGAATTCTCGAATATCTATTCGAGAAATTTGTAAATTAAAATATTTATGTATATAAAATTTATCAACATTTATTAATTCTTCAGTCTTGTGAGGACGTAACGACGCAAACACATAATTTCTCGATTTCTCAACTCTTTTTTCTCGTTTCGAGTAGAGTCAGATTTCCCGAGAATCCTCGCTCCGAGAAGTATTTTTTTATACGTACGACCTACCTGATGATAAGCAATATGAATACCGTAGCCATGGACATTTGCTACACACCAGGGGTGTCACTCTTGTGACCCTGTAAGAACCTCTTCACGTTTTTCTTGAAGAACCCCATACTGTTGTCCCTTGGGATAACCTCGGCAGGGAGCTCATTCCACAACTTAATAGTTCTCGCTATGCTATGTTCCCACATGCCCCCACCACCACGTTGTAGACGTTAATCGTAAGAATAACATGCTACTCGTACAAGTGACAAATCCATCGCAGTGCCGTCCCTTATATTGAATTGAGGGTGGGGGTGGATATGGATGGTGTGAGTGAAAAGATATTTAATAGTGGGGAACTGTTTACGTCAGTCTGTTTGTTTATGAGAGTAATTTTCCAATTTTTATGTTTGTTAAGTTCTAATTGTTCCCTAATATTTAGTTTTAAACCTTTGTCTATGGTGTGTAAAATTTGATATGTATTAGTGGGGGATAAATTATGTCCTTTGTCTATGAGATGCTCGGCAAAGTGTGACCACCATAGACCATAGACACAAGTTATGAACACTTACAATACATTAAGTATCACTCTCGCGATACCACCTCTGCTGCTAACACAGCAACTTCTGAGGAGCTTACTGGTGACTTCAATCACACGCAGGAACGCAACAACCCTTAGGGAGTTGTTATTTGGCTGCGGTTTTCTGTGACGTGGAGGTACTTCGCCAGACAGGATACTTTGATGAGCCTTACCTTTCTTGTGATGCACCCTAAGGACCCTATAGACTAACTAACAAACGAGGCAATACTTTTAATCAGTAACACCTCTATTGCTAAGTTGCTATAAGTTCCGGGGTATTCCTTTGAATGAATACGGTCAGTCAGCAATGATTATTATAAAGCATTAGAGACACTCCTTTCCTTAGTCTCAGCTCCTAGCAGTAATTAGTAGCTCTCATAATGTCAATAGGGCACGGTAGTAGATTCGTATCAGTCGGATTGTATGTTTGTCCAGATTAATTTTTTAAACACCGTCGGAAGGCATACAAGCATACGGCCCACCTAATATAAAGCGTACCCGTAGCCTATTAACGGTTGAGATATATTAAGTATCACTCGCGCGATGTCTCCTCTGCTGCTTACACAGCAACTCTTTGGGAGCTTACTGGTGACTTCACTCACACGCAGGAACACAACAACCCTCTAAACCTCTCAACTAACCCAGACCAAGACAAACAGACATGTTCATGCACACAAATGTTTGCCTTGTGTGGGAATCGAACCCAAAGCGTTGGTGTCAAAGTCGCGTCATTTACAACTGAGCCACCGAGCTCGTAAAAAGTTCGAATGAGTATTGATAAATTGTATAGAAAACATAAGGTCGACAACGCTTGAGTGACAGCCTGGTCTTGCAAATCTCCATAGGCTGCGGTAACTGCTGACTATCAGGCAGACCGTACGCTTAATTACCACCTTAGTGGAATATATATAAAAAAACTGAACGTACTCGTATGTTAAAAATGTGTGTAACACAAAGTACACATTTTTTATATTTAATGGTCGCGCATAGCCACCTCCGCTGTTAACACAGCTACTCCTTAAGAGCTTACCGGTGACCTTAGTCCCTTGCAGGAACACAGCTAGTGGTTATTTAGCTGCGATTTACTGAGAGTTGGAGGTACTTCCCCAGACAGGGTGCTTTGATGCACCCTGACTTCCTTAAAAACACACAGACCAAGATAAACAGACATCTTCATGCGCACTAATATTTGTCCTGTGTGAGAATCGAACCTACAAACGTTTGTGTGACAGTAGCGTTACACTTCGTCAGCGAGCTCGTCATAACACATATGACACCTTTTCTAATTAGTTTTAATGGGGGTGTTAAAAACAACACCAGTGGTCAAAGTCCATAGACTGCTGGCGCCATGCGCTGATACGAGTTTGAGATACGAGTATCTTTTCGACAAGTGCCTATTAGGGCAAGTAGGTAATGTCTTTTTAAACGGCCAATGTGTTATGTTTCAGATAAGTTGAGTCATGCAGGTGTCATTGGAATCCTTAACATGGCCTCTCATTCACTCTCTCACGTAATGGCGTAAAAGGATAGGTTTTTTATAATTCTGATCATTGTGAGTCACGTTGCCTCTAACCGCAGGTCGGTATTAAACTTGTTTTATCCAGCAGATATTTAATGCTACCATTACTGACTCATGATCTGGGAGAGCGATCACTATGAATCGACGCAAATATGCGTGAAATTCCACAGCCTTTGTTTCTAAAGAGACAATGTTTTTAGAAAGTAAGATTGATATTTAATTGGTACCTATAGTGAATTACGTAAGAGTTTTGGTGATCGCAATTGTGCAGCGTGAAGAATTATTTAATACAGCATCTTATTAGAGGTTTTGACGAGCTCGATTGGCTCAGTATCAGTAACGCTACTTTGACACCAACGCTCGTGGGTTCGGTACCCATATAGGCCGAATGCTTGTATGCATGAACATGTCTGTTGGTCTTGGTCTGGGTGCTATTAAGAGAGGTAGGGCGAAGTCAAAGCAGGGGAAATGATTTGGGGAAATACCTCCACCTCATAGAAGTATTCCAGCGTGTGAGTGAGGTCACCACCACCAGTAAGCTTGTAAGGAGTTGCTGTGTTAGCAGCAGAGGTGGCATCGCGCGAATTATACTTAATGTGTTGTAAGTGTAAGTGTTCATGAACTATCGTAACCGCTTCACATCAGGTGAGCCGTATGCTTGTATGCCTCCCGACGTTGTATATAAAAAGGGTTATATATAACAATGTATTTATGTTATATTTTATGTTTTTTATAAACATTCAACACAATATTATCACTGTTAATAGTAAAGTACTCGTATTTTGGATTTGGATCCACTCTCTGTTCGTCTGTCTGTACATGTATCTGATTGTCTATCTATCCGTCCTTCTGTCACAGAATTGTATCTTTTGAATCGTAATAGGTAGAAACTAGAAATTTTCACACAGTGTGCATTGCTATGGCTGCCATAACAAGACGTAATAATAAACAAAAGAAAGGGGATCTCCATGAAACAAACTTATCTTTATATTCAGGTGACGGTGACTTTTATTATAAATATTATAGCGAGCCATATGCAACCCAAAAATAAATTAGATTTACTGTACGTAGTTACATGTTTTGGTGCATTACATTACCATTAAACATTTTTATATTGACTTGAATAAAAGTCCACCTACAAAGAAAAATCCAGTGTAAAATCTATTAATGCGATGGATCCTATTCGGAAGCTAACGAAATTCTGTTATTCGGGGCCGAGACAAATCCATCAAAATAGAGTTCATAAAAGTCGGTACAGCCGCATCTAAGCAGCCAGTCTGGAAAAGTAAGCTTACAAGAAACCGCATAGAAATATCTACTCCCGGGGGTCTTGTTGTCTTCCTTCGAGGAAGATTACCTGTAATCTTCTTAGAAGTTGCTATATTAATAGCAGGAGCTACAGTAACCACTTTACAAAATGTAATATAAAAAATTGTAAATATTGTCTTTTTACTTCTACTGTGGTACAATGAGCAAAAAAATATCGAATCGTAGGCAACTTTATTAGTCACGCAGGTAGTTTTGCAATAGGTTGATGATGCGAAGTGTTTCCATTCCCAGGGGCCGCTAATTGCAGTTCTCCTTACGCAGGCCATTTATTTTAGAACATATTGGTCGCGTGCGCCGTGCCCTACAATCTTGAGTCACTTTTCGACATGAAATATTCCCTTAACTTGGAACAAAAGAGATCTAGTTCGATCTGAGTGACACCGAGTCTCAGAGTGATTTTTCTGAAATCAACATATACCTACATTTGTCTCTGGTGCGCACTTGATGTAAAGTGATTAGCGCAGATTTCGCTTTCAATACAAATACTGAAAGCGAGAAAGCACGAACGAGCGATTTCCCACCTCTGCTGTTAACACAACAACTTCTTAGAAGCTTACTGATAACCTCACACGCAGGAACATAGTAACACCCCAGGCAATTGTTATTTCGGTGCTGTCTTCTGTGAGGACCCAGATGGGCTGCTTATATGTGACCTAGCTTTCATATGCTTTGTGTTATTCCGCTAACAGTTTGTTCAGCGCTGCTGACTCACCGACTGTTGAACCCGGTGCAGAGATGAACATAGCAGCTGTGGCAGCGACAACATTGGAATACCTATGATAGATAGTGGGTCAGCCGGGGTAAGATTGTATTGAACAAACTGGTAGCGAAAACATATAGCAAATTAAAAAATAAATATAATATAATAAGAGAATTGGATAACATATAATGGCATTTTTCTTCTTCTTCGCATTACTCCGTTTTCCTAATCCGTTAGGATTAGCGGGGTCCACTATCTGAGCCTAAGGATTTGGCGAAGACACTGATTTTTACATGGAGATAACATATAATGGCATTATCTATACATCTATACATATAAATAAAATTGAAGTGTCTGTCTGTGATTTCAAAATAAAACCTTTATCATAAGCTCATATTATTATTTTCACGTTACCAAAGCCTAAATACGCATTTTTAACTTTTTTGTCTGTCTGTCTGTTTGTTTGTCCGGGCTAATCTTCGAAATGGCTGAACCGATTTTAACGGAACTTTCACTGGTAGGTAGAGCACTGTTCAGTATGTACTGTACTGTAATTTTTATTCCGTAAATATTTAGGGTTCCTGCGTAAAAAATGAAAAACCGTTAAAATTAGGGGGAAATATCTTCCCCTTCGGGGGACTATGCAATTTTATTTTTATTATTTTTATAGAATACTATTTTATTTTTGTATTTTTTGTAAAATAAAATAAGGTCAATAGATGGCGCCGTACGAAAATTGAATCGCTCTATGGTTGCATCTACGAACCTGAACTTTGTTTTTTTTTTTTAAACAGTAACAATTTCATTTCTACAGAGAAATAAAGGCTACTAAGAGCCCAAATCTCATGCGTGCGAAGTCGCGGGCTTCTGCTAGTACAAAATAAACAAGACGTGTCTAAGTGCCTGCGAGGCCCCAATGGCAAATAAAGACCAAATTGTCTGTACGTTTAACTTTCGCAAACCGACAGTAGACTCTAGTAACGAATATGAGAGAAACCGGTTAAACGACTATAAAGAATAAATGAATATTGTATTTTACCAAATACATGATATTACTTTTATACTGATAAATAAAGCAATTCGTGCGAAATTATTCCCTAACCATTCCAAAATATTCAAAAATGCACAACTTCAATGTTCAAGTTTTCACTTCTGCCGGCACTCCCGGAGTGCAACCCGTTATTTTTTAACTCTCATTTCTTAAATCCTTAATTATTAAATTCAATAATTATTTTTGAATTTCAAAATGTACTTTATTTGAATTTAGACTGACTTATTGATTTATAATGACTATTATTATTATTTTCTATTTGCAAAGTATAACATAAAAACGAATGTACGTCTATTAAGGACAGGTCACAGTGATACGCAATAAATTCTAAGATCTTTTGTAACCTGTGTTCCACAATAAATATATTTGATTTGATTTGACTAACATTTCTTGTAAATAACTCAAAAAATAACTCTGCTCTCCCTAGGTTATCACGTAATCCAGTAGTTGAGATAACATTATTATTTCTGTATTAGTGATGATTATGTATATATCCATGTTTAATATTCAGACCAAAAAATCTTTGTGTATTTCAATATTTAGCTATATATATATATATATAGCTCAATTCTCGACGAGGTATATTAGTTATAGTCTATTCTACATACAGAAAGAAAGTAAGAACAATCTATTTTTACGGATAAAGCAGTGATAGCCTAGTGGATATATTTTAATTATCACTAGCTCGGCGGTGAAGGAAAACATCGTGAGGAACCTCGCACGTCCAAGAAATTTTATTATGTAAAAATCAGTATCTCCGCCAAATCTTTAGGCTTAGATAGCGGATCTCGCCAATCCTAATGGATTAGGAAACGGGAAAACGCTAAGAAGAATAAGGACCGGAATACGCAGCTTGTTATATATACATTTCAAATCGCGTTTTATTGAATAGTAAGATAGCAAACTAATGTGGCTGTATATATGTATGTGAGTATAACATTCGAATATTTTAAAACCCTGCGATTGAAGGGAGAGAGATCCCTATTCCAGCAGTGTGATGAGTATGGATTGATGTTTTAAGTAAGAAACTAAATATGATAAATATGTTATACAAACATTTGTTTCTAGAAATATCGAAGCTCTTCTGTTCTATTTGCAGTGCAATATCATTATGAATACCAAGCAAGCGGGTCGCCTGGTCTTGCTCTTCCTTGCTGTAAAGTGAACTTTATTTGTAATTTATTAGGTTAAGAGGAGAAAAGGCTTACCGTGGCGTCTTGATTTCATTGCTTTAATATTTTACTGTTATGAATTGTAATAAACCGGAGATGCTATGTATTACACGGGCTCATTTTTGAGGGGTTTGTTACGGATCCTATAGGTATTTCATTAGTCATATACAGGACAATATTCAGCTTCAAATGTAACCTAAGAAAGGTCTGATTTTCTCTTTTGGTTGTGGAGGTCTGATGGCAGTTGCTCCATGTAAAAATCAATATCTTTTTCAAATTCTTAGGCTTAGATAGCGGACTCCGTCTATCTAAAGGATAACACTGGATAGATGAAGACAGTATGTAAGTTTGATATCATTAACTATTGTCATAATTAGTTATAAGGATTGAAGCTGGTAACGAGGTCAAATAAAAAAATATTGACTAAAAACTATATTTTTCGAAGTACCGCTGAAGTTTAACTCTGAATAAGTAAGTAAGTAGTAAGTAATAAGTTTAACTCTTAGTTTTATCTCTGAATGGTATCAACTAATTCATTTATTTGCCTGCCATATCTCGGTTACTTTAACAGTTCAAACTGGGTATGTACATTTATAGTGTATAAAATAATATATATTGAGTAATATATTATTAACTATAGAATTTATTTAGAAAGAGGAGAATCCAGAACTAATGAACAGGTAATAATTACGGTTGATGATGAAGTGTTGGAACAAGTGGATGAGATTGTATATCTTGGATGCGCTTTCAGCAGGGATACAAGTTACACCGCAGATGTGGAAAGACGAGTGAGTGCCGGGAATAGTGTAAATGGGGCGTTGGGAAAACTTCTTGGCAGTAAAAACCTGAGCCAGAAGGTACAACTATACACAAGGCAGTGCTGGTCCCAACGCTAACTTATGAAAGCGAGAGCTGGGTATGGCAGAAAGAGCATGAAAGTAGAATAAACGCGGTCGAAATGCGAGCGCCGCGCAAAATTTGTGGCGTAAGGCCGTATTCGCAATGATGATGTTAGAAACAAAGTTGGTCTGAAAGAGAGCGTCCGTGTTAAAATAATAAGCGACATGCTCCGTTGGTTCGGACATGTAGAAAGAATGCAGGATGAAAGAATGACGAAGCAGATATACAATGCAAAAGTGGAAGGATGTAGGAGCCGAGGTAGGCCAAGACTTACCTACCATGACCAAATTGGTCGTGTTCTATCAGAAGATGATGTCAGGAGCCCTAGAAACCGGCGAGAGTGCATGAGAAGAGCAATGAATGTTAAAGAAGCGAGTTAGATATGTAAGGATCGAGTCACGTGGCGCTCGGCTCTCTCTGCCTACCCCGCAAGGGATTTGGCGTGAAGTTATAGATAGATAGAGATAGATTTATTTATTTAATAATTTTACAAAGCGATTATATGTTATATGTATCTACATCAATTAAGTTCCTAGTTAGAATAACTGTACATGTAGTACACCGAAGATGTCGATGACTAAAATATAGATGTGATATTGATTATTGCTATGTTATATATATGCTCATTGCTAATAGATTGATTCATGAGACGCAACACACGAATACTATGTAGATACAAGATGTATACAAATTATTTAATGGTATATAATGCCAAAGCGCTGATCGTTGCCATATTTATTACTTCTCGCCAAGTACCCTGTATCTCAAGTAGATAGGGATACCAAGTGCAAAAGACTCGATTCCTACATATATCATACATACTCGCTTAGTAAGCGTATATACTATAATATCGAGAATTTCTTTCTTTAGTGTTACCATTTCGCAATCGCAATTGTAAAATTTACTATAATATCAAGAATTTCTTTCTTTAGTATTACCATTTCTAAATTTTAATATCCTAAACGCCGGATGTTGCAAAAAGTCCGGATATTTAGTAGATGGCCAAATGGAACCCAAGTTCTCTCTCCGTATCTCGCAAGCGATATGCATCGCGTATAATTTTCCTGTTCAGTTCAAATGCTCGGACGGTTGGGAAAAATCCGGATGTGTGGTGATAAACTGGGACGGAAGGAAAGGACGGAAACCTAACACTACAGTTACAGTATCATAGCCTGTACAAGTTTATATATTCAGAGGATTGGTATTAAGTTAAAAAAAAATTGTAACAATATTTAAATCGTATACTCGCTTTAATTTGTTACTCATTTACTACTGATTCTGGTAGGTATTTAGAACATACTCTGCCATGCTGTTGGCTTGGTGCGTGGGGTTTAGCCGTCAGAATGCCACTGGGCTTCTTTTGCTGCTCAAAATACCAGGCTAACATAACTATCTCCGAAACTCGAATTAGTCCATATTTGGATCCGTCGATCCAGATATCATCCATGAGATAAATTACAGTCGACGTTGTTCGAGTCGGCGATTACACTATCATGCTCAACTAAGCCATCAAGCTCCTTATCGTAGCCACGTATATAATACAGTAACTATAATTCTTTGGACGTACGGATGTAAAATTTCACAACTTTCAGGAAAAACTTATATAAACAGAATTATTAATAACTTCGAGCAAATTACTACGAAAACTATGAAATATTATCATGTTGTCTACTAATTGGTGTGCTTAAGCTTGAAATTAGGTGAATTATTTGTTTATCAATGTAATAAATTAATCAATGACCCTTTACTGTAGACATATAATAAAGTAGGTAACTCTGGTAACATAAAAAATAAATTAATTAGACTTGTTTAACTGGAAATCCCATTTGTTATTTAAAGGTTGATGCACATGAATACAGTTTGCAAGCGGACATACCCTAAATCTATCGATCTATAGATTTAAGATTACGGGAGAAAACTATTAATTATCTAATACAAATACGCGATGCGCTCCCGGGAATAAATAATTTCCATCTCTATTTGTATATTCCGTAGGGACAGAGAAGTAAGCGTCACACAACTCGGTCATCGCATGCTTCACTCGAATCCTCAAAATTATTGGCTACTATTATTTTAAATTTCCGTCTCCCATATTAAATTTCGAACTCGAACGAATATCGGCTTATGCTGCTTTGTGCATTGGTTGGTCAGTCAGTCAAAGAGTTCTTCTTTTATATCTATATACACATGCACAATCACCAGGAAAATCTGCCTTGACTTATTTTGGCTAGGTTTAGACTTGAGTTATTTTATGTTAGGTTTATGTTAAGTTAAGGTCGATTAAGTTTAGACTTATGGCCAGTTCAGGGTAAGTTTAGATTAACCTTATAACGACCTTTGGTGCGACTTAACGATTTAACTGACCTAAACCGTTTACCGACTTAGACGGTTTAGGTCAGTCTTAGGCCTTAGACGGTTTAGATCCGTCTTATACCTTAGACGCTTGTGGAAAAAAAATCGGTTTAGGTTCGGTTTATGACCAGCCTTAGATAGTTTAAGTCCGGGTTATATAGGATTTATGTCGAACTTATGTCGGATTTAGGTAAGGCTTAGATGACGTTCCATAGTATTTCACTGCACTTTCAAATTTAGAATATCATTTGACATTAATTTTTAAATTGGCCATAGACCTTACACTATTTGGTGTCAGTATTATTTAGTTCTCGAGAAATCCATCTGTGCAGGCAGATGCACGGTACTCGATTTATCTTATTACCTCTATTTTTTCTTTCTGATACTGACTGTCTCAGGTTTTCGCGATTGTTATACATTGAATTAAACAATTTTGAACGGAAATATCGCGTATTGTATTTATTTTGTTGAACCTGACGTTTCGAACGCTTTGCAGCGTCCATGGTCGCTGGCAGTCAGGTATTTCCGTTAAAAATTGTTTAATTCAAAACATACTGGCCATTAAAATCTAAAACTTATACGAGCAAATATAACATTTTCATACCTTAACCTTAGCATTATTTTACAGCACTAAATGTTTATATGTATACACATGTATGTATAACAATAAGTACATCGACAAACTCTTCTCATTATTATTGAATGTACAATAATGTAATCACAGTAAATCCACGGTGAAAAGCTCAAGCAGCAATCGGAACGTTCGCCGAACGCGGAAAGAACTCTCTTAAAATTGGACATGGATTGCAAATAACTTTGTAATCCTACAACTGAACTGTAAAAAAGTTTGTTTAATTTGTTATATAGCGCGAGAGATGTCTCTTGTTACAAGTAATATTCTTTCAACAAGCACTACCGTTTGCTTTGTAACTTTAGTTTCTTTGCAATGATAAAGTTCATCGTTTATTATAAACCTGTGTCATAATACAATGCACAATTTACAACATTGTAGAAATCAACCCAGCGATTATTAAATATTGTATCTATTATGTAAGTTAATCTTCAGTAACATAAAACAATATTTTATTTGAATGAAGCGATATGCGTGCACGTGTGGAATTATTTCCCAGCGTACAGTCCGATAAACGGCATGTGTGCAACGGGCCTAAATGCATTTTCGTGGCGCCAAGTCGCCGACGACGCGCCGGCCGGCATTCCAGAACACTGGAAATGTTCACTGTTGGACTTCCGGCGATACGTCGAGAATGTATACGCACAGGTAATTACGAGATTTTCTCAATTAATTAGGTACGAACTGATTTCTAAGTAAATTAGATGTATCTGTACCAATTCCTACAGAGTAAGCAAATTTATGTCGCCATCTACGAGTAGTGTCTGGATCTGGTTCCAGATATTGTTTAAAATTTGTACTTATTAAATCTGTCTTGGGTAACACTACGATAAATAAAAACTGAAGAATATCTATTACACTTCGGACCAATGACGAGACTTCCTCATCATAATTCAATAGGTTTGCAATATATCAAATTGATTACACGATCAGAAGTGGATCAAAAGTAAGTTGTTAGCTTTTAAATACACACATCAAAAGTGTCTAGGGATCAAGCATTTTTATGCGGATTTCTTGAGATTGAGATGAGGCTTTGTAATAAAAAAATATATAAAATATATAAACGTATACGACACTGGAGAACCCCTGGACGCCAACAGCGATTAAAATCCTGCCAGGAAGTCCATCCTTATAGTGGTGGAACCATCATGGTATGGGCGGGTATTTGGATCGGCGGAAGAACTGAGTTGATTTGGATCAGAGGCAACCTCAACGCTCAAATTTATGCTGAGACGATTGTATCAGACGTCATCGTTCCTCTACAAGTGCAAATCGGTCCCTTATTTCAGTTAATGCATGATAATGCACGACCGCACACCGCAAGAGTTGTAAGACAGACTCTCGCTGCAGCTAACATCAATGTCATGCCCTGGCCTGCTCAGTCGCCAGACTTGAACCCGATTGAGCATGCATGGGATATGCTACAGAGAAGAGCTCTGCCGAATATGGAGGGTATCCAGTCGCAAGAAGACCTTTTTTTGTTGTTGCAACGAACATGGGCGGCCATTCCACAGCGTGATTTGGATGAACTCATTTTGAGTATGCCAAACCGATGTTCTTGTGTTGTTAGTGTTCGCGGTAGAAACACGGATTATTAATTGTTTAAGTTACCCAATAAAATTTTAAAGAAAACTGTTATTTCAGTCTTTTTTTCGAACTTTAATGTTAGTGGTTCAAATGTCAAAAATCCCTTTATTATGAAATGGCTGTATCTCTGCCAAAACCTTACGCTCAGGTAGACTCCGACAATTCTAATACTCGTAGATTAGGAAACGGGAAACCGCTCGGAAGCAGAAGTTAGTAGTATTACAATAGGGAAAAAGCAGTGATAACCTAGTGGATAAGTAGCAGCCTATTAACTGATTGGTCCCTGGATAAAATCCTCGTGTGGGGATGTACCTTGTTTTAAAGAGAGGTAGGGCGCATCAATGCAGCCCGTCTGGGGAAGTACCTCACAGAAAACCGCAGCAAAATAACAACTCCCTAGAGGGAAGTTGTGTTCCTGCGTGTGAGTGAAGTCATCAGTAAGCTCCCAAGGAGTTGCTGTGTAAGCAGCAGAGGAGCATTAATATATCGCAAGCGTTAATAGGTTACGGTACCCGCTTTACACCAGGTGGACCGTATGCTTGTATACCTCCCGACGTCGTATAAAATAAAACATTAAATTCGTGTTTAGGATTTATGTACGAATTTGTAATTATTACTTGCTCAGCGGCAAAGGAAAACATTGTGAGGAAACACACACGCTCAAGAAATTATTTTCTAGTAGACATATGGCCTATTCTAAGAAAGGTCTGGTTTTTCCTCAAATATGGAGGCTTGACCGTAGTCGCTCCATATCAAAATCAGTAGTTAGTACCAAATCCTTAGGTTAAGTAGCGGATTTCGTCTATCCTAATTAATTAGGAAACCGGGCACCGCTTGGAAGAAGAAGATTTTAGATGTCAAATGTACCCTAACACGCCCACTGTAAGTTCCGTATAACCATAGAGAGTAATTCCATTATTGTTACGCAATAATAACAAGAAAATGTCCACAAAATAAGTAATTCTTTTATGGGGCAATGTATACGGTTCTATAACAAACTTCCCAGCAATATAAGAGAATTGTCAATAAACAAATTTAAAACTACTATTAAAGCCAAATTGTGTAGCAGGGCATATTATAAAGTATCTGACTATATTAATGATAAAAATGCCTGGGAGTGAGTCGATCCAATTATAATGTAATTAATAAAATATGTAAATTTGTTTGGATACCAAAAGAGGGATGCCTGAGTTTTTTGGCAGTATTTTTATCAGTGCTCACCTAGTCATAAACTGCACGGTAGGGAAAAAAATTGTGACGATTCCAAACAAATGTAGCCATTTTTACGGAACAAAAAGATTTTGACTTTGACTTTGACTGAAAGATTGGGATATGACTCCCAACTCTGACCAACCACTATTCTGACTCTGAATAGTGGTCTTCTCTTGATTGTAAGATCTTCGCGCGTAAGCCCAACTCATACTGGACTGGGACGCGGTTTTGTTTTATATTACTATAGTCTATGAACGCTTGCCATACAATTAAGTATCACTCGCGCGATGCCACCTCTGCTGCTAAAAAGCAACTCTTTAGGAGCTTACTGGTAACCTCACTCGCAGGAACACAACAATTCTCCAGGGAGATGTTATTTGGCTGCTGTTTTGTGTGAGGCCCTACCTCTCTTGAAAAAAATGTACTTGATGCTTTAGATAGACAGATAAGTGAATTAATAGGTACATTGCAATACAACCGTTTAAAAAAAAAACATTATATTAACAAAAGTACCCACAGCACGTGTGCGTTGCAGTCATGTTGCATTAGTGCTTGATGAGCTTGGTGGCGCAGTGTTCAGTAGCGCTACTTCGATATCAATGCTCGTGGATTCGATTTTCACACAGGGTAAACATTTGTGTGCATGAACGTGTCTGTTTTGAACGGTTTGGGTGTTTTAAGAGAGGTAAGGCGCATCAAAGCAGCCCGTCTGGGGAAGTTCTGCAACCGCAGTTAAATAACAACTCTCTGGAGGGTTATTGTGTTACTGTTTTTTTTTTTTTTTTTATACTTGCACCCCTGCCATGGGCAAGGCTATCATCATCTTAATATTCTTCCAGCCGAAACACATTCATACATCATATTCTCATTCATTCCGTAATTCTAACTTTCATTCATCATCTTTCGTTTTTGCCCATTTTAGAACGACAGTGAAATAACTGCAGTAATTTTCGAACTTCCCTCCCCATACTACGTCAGTCCATCCACGGGCGACAGCGGGCTTCACAGCTCCACCTAGCCACCGCGATCCCATCGGCTATACGGAGTATAGCCGAGGTATACAGCATTAGTCCTAGGTGGAGCTGCTCTGCTTGTTGCGATCAATGACAACCGTAGCTAGACTGACGCAGTATTTTATAAATTTAGCTCTATTTCCCCGCAAAACTATTTCGGAGACTGTGGTTTCGGTGACCCGCATTCCCAACTCCTGCTCCAAATCGTACCTCTGTTTGGAGAATGCGGGACACCGAAACAATATGTGCTGCACTGTCTGGTCCACGCCGGGCTCGCAGAAGCAGGATGGGTCATCCGCGCACTTGAACCTGTGCAAGTACGCGGAGACTGAGTGGGGTTAACAGTAAGCTCCTAAGGAGGAGCTTTGTTAGCCGCAGTAGTAGTAGACAAAAAGTTTTTGATCGCAACCGGTTGAGAAGCTCTAGTTTCGTAAACGTCTAAAGGCAATAGACTGATTGCTTTACTATTTTTCATACCACTACGGTGTCAAACAAGCGTATGGTCTGTCAGATGATAAACAGTTACCGTACCCTATAGGCATTTGGAACACCAGGGCTATCACTTTTGCGTTGTCGACTTTGCAAAAACCTCTTCATGCTTTTGTTGCTGTAGGCGGTTGGGTAAACCTTAGGAAAATAAATAAATGGGTAATAACTTAAATACTGTGTTATTATAACGGATTTCATTTCACTCCAACGGTAAAAACGTATACGGCCGGCCTCATAATATCTGAAGCTATGTTAACATATTAACGTCTGGAATACCATGTAATTCAATAAGCGTTTCCACTTCTGCTTCCAATACTACATAATTCCTCATCGCTCATTTATCCCCTTGTCGAAGTCACTAGCAGGAATACATCGAAATTTTGCGGTGCCCTAGGCACTTGTCTCACATCGGACACCCTTTAAAAATTTACGCGCCTTCGAAACCATGTTATGTTGTAAATCTTTATCCATACTAACCGAAACATAAACCAACAATAATACTACAAACGCCCTCAGCCCGCGAGCCATTGAATATATCAGGATGTCATCACAATTATCAGCTTCCGATCCTCGCATGTCTGCCAGGAACTATTAGGAACGTGAAATGATCCTATTCCGGTCTACCGAGATTTGCGCAGGAAACATCCCGTTCGTGTGATCAATGAACGGTTCAAATGTAAATGACCAGCGAAATTGTTAACACGGGGTTCCGCCGTTTATCTCCAAATCATATCACTCAATTTGTCGTTTATTTGATGGTATCGCTGGTATTATTTATTAAAGTAATTATAGTTTTTTTTATTAGAAGGTGGCGTCAGGAGTTTGTCATCAGAAGATGATGTTAGGAGCTCTAGGAACCGGCGAGTGTGCATGAAAAAAGCAATGAATGTTAAAGAAGCAAGTCAGGTGTGTAAGGATCGGCGGTCTGTACTCTCTGCCTACCCCGCAAGAAAAATGCCATAAAGATGTATGTATATATGTGCATATTTTTGTTAGTATAGCAGAGAGAGCATGAATAAATAAATGCAGACGAGATGCGAGCATTGCGCAAAAAAATGTGGCGTAACGCTTGCTGACCGCGTTCGTAACGATGATGAAAAAGAGTGTTGGGCTGAAAGAGAGCGTCGGTGTTAAAATGAAAACGCATGCTCTAGTAATTCAGGCATTTGAAAAGAATGCAGGATGAAAGAATGACGAGACGCAACGAGACGTCATGTGAAGGTGGAAGGAGCAAGGCCAAGACTCATCCATACCGGCAAATTGGTCGTGTTATATCAGAAGAAGATGACAGAAATTCTAGGAACCAGATAGCGTACAAGAAAGATGCATGAATGTTGAAAAAGCGACCGAGGTATGTCCTATCTGTTCTCCTCGTTCTACCTTGTTTCCTTCCTTTTTTACCTTGCCTACTCCGCAAGGCACCTGGCTGGCAAGTAGACATATTTTACTCGTATTATTTTACTCGTATTACCTTAGAAAAACAAACATAGCGAAACATTACTAATCGGTGGCTTCATTTATTTTTATTATGAATAAATCTATAGTTATCCACAACTGACAATATACCCGTGCTGAAGTTTGGCTTGAAGAGATTTCTTTTAGACATGAGGTCGCCGAACTATATTAAATATTGCAACCTTTTTATTTATATGTGCGATACAGGATATAATAATAATAATAAATAGGATATTATTGCAGAGACCGAGAAGTAGACGATTGATGGACGAGGTTATCTTAGCAGACAAGGCCGGCTATAATACGAACTCAGTAAGTGCATTCGTGGCCAAGGCGCTTATAGAGCTTTGGCCGGAATGTGAGGAAATTATTGAAATGCTTTGCACCGTTATTTGATGGCAACAAACCCTGCATAACATGGAAAATTTTGTTTATTGTGTGCTATTAAAAACTTACACAGATCCTTGCGTATCTTTTCAAGCGGGTATATTAGGATAAGATAAAGAAAATAATCCTTTATTTGCTATAGGACCCTCGCGGTCACTTGGACACGTCTTACATTTTTTTAATATGATTTTATTGAATCTTTGTCAATTCCCACACGTTCTAATTTTTCTATTTAATCTGTTAGCATTGGCGAAGAAGAAATACCGAAAGAAACTTGCAATTAGATATTACAATATTTTTTGTTAGGATATTGGTATAACAATAATGAAAAACAAACATAGCGAAACATTAGTAATCAGTGGCTCCATTTATTTTTATTATGAATAAATCTATAGTTATTCACAACTGACAATATACTCGTGCTGAATTGATGAGAGTTGGAAGAATTAATGATTATTAAGAAAAGATTTCTTTTTCCTTACCTTTATGAGTTACATAGTCATCAATTCTATAATAAGCCTTTTTACAGTATTTTCGATGTGTTTTGGAACATATTTTATAAATAGAATATAATTTACAAGAGGAGACTTGCTAGTCCTAATAAGCCGATGTACCGGCATACACATTTTTTTTATTCAGTTACATTACTAATTAACTTTAACACTGATGTGTCTTCCGTCAAGTCTACGTCAGTGTTCCAGAGGCATAAAAATCGGACAAACGTGAGTCAGTAGGATTTCGTCGTCGCAAACGAAGGGTTCCGTACCATCGTCGAATATTTAGCATTACATGCTTCCTAAAACTACAACGAGTTATTTATTTAGTGACGGATCTGGTGGCGGAGTGGTTAATTACTAACCAGCTACTTTTACACCAAGGCTAGTGGGTTCTATTCACACACGGGACAAACATTTGCATATGATGTACATGAACATGTTTATTTGTATTGGTTAGGATGTTTTTAGGTGAGGTAGGAACCATCAATGTACCCTGGCTGGGGAAGTACCTCCACCTTACAGAAAACCGTAGCCAAATAATAACTCCCTGGAGGGTAATTGTTCCTGCGAGTGAGTGAGGTTATCAGTAATTATTGCAAAGAGTTGCTGTGTAGCTGCTGTAATAAATCTACTGCAAGCGTACATAGGGTAAGGTTATCCACGTTACATCAGGGATCTTTATGTTTACTTGCTTCCCGACGTTGTATAAAATGGTTAGATTAATAATAAACAAATTTATTGTGTGGATACTTTTACTTTAATTTTTTTTACTATAACACCATCCTCGTAATATGTAGATACTGAAAATTGGAGAATATCTAACTATTACGGTTCAAAGAATATTATACCTTTGCGATAGAGAAACGGAGGGACAGACAGTAATAAGTTCCTTAGTAATAGGGTTCGGGTAACCTACAAACAGAACAAAATTAACGCAGCGTGTCAGAGAAAAAGCGGTGATAAGCAACCCGACGACCCGACACTTACGTTTTCTTAATTTAGAAACCTTACGTCAGGTACAGCAGAGACTCCTACGCAGCCTGACAAGTATATCATTCCACCAGTCACAGCGTCTCTTATTTACTATAACTTTTCGGCCCAATATAACGTCAGCACAATATATGTATCAGACATAATTTGAGTACTTTCTGTGACTGTAAGTTCAGCACGAGTGAATCCCCGGTGCGAGAAGCGAAAAGGGAAGCAAAGCCTGCCCAATCGCCATTTTTATATTGAAAGCCAGTATACTGTTGTTTAAGTTGTCAACAACCGGAGAGCAGTTATAAACGATCAGACTGTGATCACTGCAAGAAGCCTCATGTAAAACGCGGCAGTTTTGTATTCGGACGTCTACACTGTAAGGTGTGAAGTCAATAGAAGTCTCGCCCATTGGGCTGCTAAGAGTAGGTGGTGCTTCTGGGGTATTGTGAATAAGAAGAATCATTTCAGCAATGAACTCTTCAACAGCAGAGCGTCTGTTAGCATCAGTTGCTCTCAGCTTACCGTACCATAATAGCGATGATACATTTATGTCTGCTCCTATAACTACTTTATGACCAGAAAGCGCATGTAAAACTCTACGCAGATGGTGTAAATGAGGACCTACTGGATCAGAATATTGAAAATAACAACTCACTACGAACACTCTTAGATAGGGGGATGTGGTTACAAAGCTTTGAACTGTTAGTTAACTAGATTTCAGAAAATACAGTGTATTATATCTAAATTTGACTTGCTATCTAGTTGTAATTGTAATATTCTATATATATTATGCGCTCACGTATTTACACTCCTCTCAAATACTCAAAGCTAAGTGGCGCCCTCATTTTGTTTTTGTTAATAACGCTGTATTTAAGACCAATTCCAAAAAAAAAGAACGCTCTACAGTGCACAGAAGAACCATATTTACGAGTATGTTTTTTGAGACATATTCTGTTTTTATTATTTATGTAGAATTAGTCATACTTTTGATTATTGCTATAAGTGGCCACAATAAGCAATAATTAAAATTTTGGTTACTTGTCATAGATAATAAATACAAGATATGTTTAAAAAAAACGTAAATATGGTTCTTCAGTGCACTATAGAGCGTTTTTTTTGGAATTTGTGTTAAATTATTTGTGTTAAATTCAGCGTTATTAATAAAAACAAAATGAGGGTTCCACTTAGCTTTGTGCGCCCTCTTAAGGTCGTCTGGAAAAGATTCCTCGTAGGGATAAGTCCGCCTTTGTACTTACTTATGTCCATATTTTTGGTAAAGGCTTGTTGTTTTCTACAAAGACATTATTCATATATACGTATTCTCGAGGAACACGTAATAAATAAACGTCGAAACCGTCGTTACATCAACCGCGAACTCGATTATAATTATTAGCAGATTAATAGCAGTTTTCACTTCAATTCACATTACGCAAAATAAGCAATATTGGAAAACTAAGATAAAATCTTGTACATACTTAAGCAGAAGCGACGAACCATGAATGTGAGTTTGAAACTTTAAGAGCTAGTTGCGAAACTTAATATCAGATTGTAAGTCAAACTTTTTAAGTGTAAGCAAGTAGGTAACATAGACTACATGATTAATACTTATACTGACTTAGTTTAAGACATCAAAAAGAAAACTAACGTATTTATAACTTATATTACTTATATTATTCTATTACTTGAAAAGAACTATTCTCCTATTTATGTCATGTATCTCGGAAATGGATCTAACAATTTGGATCAATATTTCTATTCAGATAAAGTTTAGTTTTTTAGGTTTATCTACATCGGTGTTGTTCCTAAAAAGAAGGCTGTCAGAAGTTAAAATTTCTTAGCGTCACAAACTTGTAAACATTATTTTATGGGTTGTTAACAAATATTTTTGGAGGGATACGGGTCTCCCTTCCACCGAAGGGGTTTAGAGCATACTCCACCACGCTGCACAAATGCGGATTGGAGGAGGCCAGCGTTTTCAAGCCGCCCGACGGCCACTGACTTAACGACTGTCATCTATCGACAACAGCCGGGACCGACGGCTTAACGTGCCCTCAGAACCACGGAGAAATTCGAGATAGATAAACCCATCCATAGACATGCTGCGGTCGACGTTGTTTAACATGCGTGTTTGGTTAGAATGACAAACTCAACGACATCATCTAGCTCTCTTTCGCTAATTTAATAACAACAATGCAATTTTTCACACACATCTATATATATCTATCGTATCTGAACACAAGTCACGCGAGTTCAGTGCTTCTTTCCCCATCCCAAAAGTGCCCCAAAGAAGAAGGTTTCTCTTCAAAAATAGATTTTTCCACAAGAAACATCTTTTGGTTAAGCAGTCATTTTTACACCAGCGGATCCACATTTAGTCCATTCAGTTTTGGGGTCGGTAATACTTGAGTGCCAGCCCTGGTGTTGCAATTGTCCATAGGCTGCGATAAGCAATACCATCAGGCGTTCACGGTTACCGTAAGATAAACGTTCTTGCAATATAAAGTCTAGCCCCTCTGGAGCTTTTGAGTAACCTCACTTAATCGCAGGAATATAACAACTTTCCAGGGAGTCGTTATTTCACTGTTTCTGTGAGTTGTGCTGCTTTGTTGTACCTGATAATTGATGACGATTTGTTTTTTTTTTGAAGCTTAAAAGAGTTTTGCATGTAGAGAGAACACTATTTTCTATGTCAATATTTTTTTTAAGATATAAAAGTTAGTGAGGCATCATCAGCCAATAGTCTGATCCACGTAGGGCGACAGGAAAAATCCAAACCCAGAAGTACGCTATAGAACCCCCGGGCAACTAATATAATCCAGTCTTCTTCTTTTCTTCTTTTTAGCGTTATCCCATTTCTTAAACCACCAGGATTGGTGGGGTCCTGAACGACTTGGCGAAGATACTGCTTTTTACATCAAGCGACTGCCGTCAGATCTCCGCAACCCAGAGAGAAAACCAGATCATTCTTTAGTAAGATTACACGTTTTTTGATATATATTTTCTTAGACGTGCGGGTTTCCTCACGATGTTTTTCTTCACCGCCGTCCAAGTGATAATAACAAATGTGTACATAAATTCGAAAACATGAATTTAGTGGCTTCGAACCGAGGACCTATTCACTAGGCAAGTTCTTTATCACTGGGCTATCACAATGTATAAAGCTAATATCAACTTTGCACTTGATTATATTAGTAGCACGGGATACTTTGGGACATCCCAATAACATAATAAAATATTGAATATTAAAGTTCCACAATAATCGTTTAATAAGTCAGCAGTAAGTAGTGTATAGATATCTCACAGTCTTGATTGGCAATGTATACGGTTCTATAACAAACTTCCCAGCAATATAAGAGAATTGTCAATAAACAAATTTAAAACTACCATTAAAGCCAAATTGTGTAGCAGGGCATATTATAAAGTATCTGACTATATTAATGACAAAAATGCCTGGGATTGAGTCGATCCAATTATAATGTAATTAATAAATTATGTAAATTTCTTTGGATACCAAAAGAGGGATGCCTGAGTTTTTTGGCAGTATTTTTATCAGTGCTCACCTAGTCATGAACTGCACGGTAGGGAAAAAAATTGTGACGATCCCAAACAAATGTAGCCATTTTTACGGAATAAAAAGATTTTGACTTTGATTTAGTTAGATGTTTAATTTTATTATACATAAATGTTACTTTTTTGTAAATATTTTGTAGTAATATGAGTACTGATTATATCAATCAAATAGTTCGTTTCGGTTTAACAATGTACATTTACCATTGGTTGCCCAATCATTCACTACATTACACCACATAAAACAGTTTGGTGTGAACACGTTAGGATCATTTCTAGAATAATCTAACAATGGCAACCGTTGTCCTTCAATACATTGTTGTATTTAATAACCTTGTTTGTGACTAGTTCTCAGTACAAGAGATAACTTTTTGAATCTGTGTTAAATCAAAATTGATATACTACGAGTACTAACTATAAATTAATAATCAATGGCAAGTTGATTTATCGATATGTTGACACATAAAAAATATATTCTACCTATGTAGGTTGCGATTGTGGCTGGCATCATCATCATATCAACCCTTACTCATCCCACTGCAGGGATACGGGTCTCCCTTTAACCGAAGGGGTTTAGAGCATCCTCCACCACGCTGCTCAAATGCGGATTGGCGGAGGCCAGTGTTTTCAAGCCACTGACCACTGTCATCTATCGACAACAGACGGGATCGGCGGCTTAATGTGCCCTTCGAAGCACGGAGAAACTCGAGATAGATAAACCCATCCATAGTCACTGGAATGGGTTCCTAAAATATATTTTGTAAATCAAACGATTTAAAAGTCTATAGTTGTTGATGTATTTATTATTATTATTTTTGTTAATTTTAGTATGTTAATATAAAATTGACCAGAACGAACGCAAAGATTACGGTTGATGATGTAGTAGTGTTGGAGCGACTGAATGAGACTGTATATCTTGGATGCACTTTCAGCAGGGATGGAAGGTACACAACTGATGTGAAGATACAAGTGAGTACGTGGAACAGCGTGAATGGAGCATAGGCAGCCGACATCTAAGCCAGAAGGCACTGTATACAAAACGGTGCTAATCTCAACGCTTAATTATGGAAGTGAAAGTTGGGTATGACAGGGTGAGGTATGGCATTCTACTTTTATAGCAGAATAAATGCGGCCAAGATGCGAGCATTGTGCAAAATTTGTGTCATAACGTCTGCTGACCGCGCTCAATGATGATGTAGGAAAGATTTGATCTGAAAGAGTGTGTCGGTGTTAAGATAAGAAAACGCATGCGCCGTTGATTCGGACATGTAGAAAGAATGCAGTATGAAAGAATGACGATCTACTTTCGCACTGTATATCTGATACAGTGCGAAAGTGGAAGGATGGAGGAGTCGAGGAAGACCAAAACTTACCTACCATGGCACCTACCATTGATAGCACTATAGAGGGGTAATGTATTCAATTAGATAATTACATATTAATTACGTGTATAGAACTCCAGTGGTGAATTTCAAATACTATTAACGAGGATGTTTTTTAAGATTTAATTTCTAATAATCTGCGATGATTTTAATATTAGCATGTACATATATCGCCACGTCCCCTGTGGATAGGACTATAGTGCACCCACCAGTGATTTAATCAGTGATATACCGGTTAGACAAATTAAAACGCGAGTTTTGATTGCGTTGACTTAGAAGTTCGATTTTTTCACTGTTCGAAGGAATTATAGATCTGAGTATTTGATATTAATTTCAGCTTGATAGCTCCACCCGTCCCTGAGAAAAAGTGATCCTATAAGGGTTCCGTTTTTCTTTTTGAGATACGGTACCCAAAAAAGTAAACAAAGTTCTGTCGCAAAGATACTGGATACTAAATTGGAGTGTCTGTTTGTAATATTGAAATAACCGCTTATAACTAAATGCATATGGATACATCCGCATGCATTTACACACGGCACATATACCAAAATGAATATTTTTACAATTTTCGTCTGTCTGTCTGTTTGTTCCGGCTCTGAAACGGCTGGACCGATTTTGACGGGACTTTCACTGGCAGATAGCTGATGTAATAAGGAGTAACTTAGGCTACTTTTATTTAAGAAAATTTATTTATTTTTATTACATACATACATATCATCACGTCTGTCTCCCATTGGGGTAGGCAGAGACTATAGAACGCCAGGTGCACCGATCCCAACTTACCGCTCTCGCTTCTTCCACGTTCATCAACCTCTTCATGCACGCTCTTCGGTTTTGGGTACTTTTGATTTGGCCCTTTTTCAACACATCACCAATTTGATCTATATGTGTGCATCTAGGGCGGCCCCTCCCGACATCACCATTCACTCTTGCTTGATACACTTCTTTCGTAACTCTTTTTTCTTTCGTAACTAATTTTGTCCTTCATTCTTTCTAAATGACCAAACCATCTCGGCATACCTTTTTCAATTTTTGACACTACATCAAATTTCATTCCACAAAGTTCTCGTATCGTGCTATTTTTTATTCTATCAACCTTAAAACATAACACACTATTAATATAAATAAATAATATTCCACGCGGACTAAGTCGCGGGCGCAGCTAGTAGTTAATACGAATGGCACCCTAGAGGGGAGGCCTATGTTCAGCGGTGGACGAATACGGGCTGAGATGATGATGATGAATAGTTAAGATAATATCTTTAAATTGGTATACCTAGTTAAGTCATTCCCGCGTTTATTTGCGCCTTGATATTTGACCTAGTTTCAGTTTTTTTTCTAATATTTGTGTGATGTGACTGTAAACAATAGGTTCACCTGTCACTTTGGTACTCGTAGTAGGCTTAGCGAAAACTAGGTGAAACATTTCACACGGTCTTCTTGAGTTCGACATGCAACCTTGAACGATATTCTAGTTCAACGACTTACGATAAGACCAATGAACGAGGTTTCTTGTTATCACATAGTGTGTATGGAACAAAGGTTTGTTAGTTACCTGTAGGTCGCTGCAGCAAGATGACCTTTACAAAATTAATATGATCTGTAGAAAGTTGTTTGAGGTTCAATTGAAGCCAATGCTGATTTAGGTTGATAGTTATTGGCTATAAACCTAAATTAGCATTGACCATATTACCATAGTAAACATGCACAAAAGGCCCCAGTGCGGCTTTGAGCTATTAGGGAGATTTTGGTATATTCGATAGCAATTCAATGAAAATATAGTATATAGCATTAGAAGAGAAGAGATTGTGATAGTATTAGTAAAAAAAAACTGTATTCATCCTGTTTTCTTATTTAATATATGGTCACCAATATTTCGCAGACATGTTAACTGATTTGAATAGTTGAAACCCGTATAAAGTTGTAATTGGAATTTGGTTATATGTACAAATTTGGTGGAGATTTAGTAATTACTTAAAACGATATAAACACAACATTTCAGTTATCGCTGCATTTTTTTACGTTTGTGTATGGTTTAGGATCCGATTTGGATAGATTATTTGTGCTAATTGTTAGAGTGTTAATTACGTCAAGCAATTACCAAACAAAATTGCTTTTGCTCTAAAATTGCCAGTTGCAAACTTAAATTGTATTGTTTAGAGACGGCTATAAAAATGGAAACAAAACTACATGTAGCTGTATATCATAGAAATAGACTTAAGTAGTAGAACATCAAATCGACTTAAAACGAAGTGTATAATCGTAAAATAAAGCATGAAACGATTTAAGCTTAGGTATTACGTGAGTGAACTTTTTTTACTAATCAATATCAAAATAAATAACAGTACTGTAACCGTGACCGATTATGAGTAATGTGGGCTACCGTCTGCTTAAATATTTACTAACGGCATTTGTTTGACCGATGTCATAAATTTATCAAAATTTATGGACACTTGGACTATTTGCATAGATACTGCATCAATTACTGGTACATCTTATAGCTGCGAATGCGTTTCCTGTGTACCACGAAGCAAAATGATTGATTGATGAATGAGTGACGCAATTTACTATGATATTTGGTGTATATAATTCATATAAACGGAGTTTTTTTTAACACTGATAAATATTTTAAAGTAAACAACCAGAAATTATTACATATCTATTAATACGAAAGCTACCAAATTTATATATTGATGTAATTAAGTACGAAATACCTAGGTAAACATAAATGATATTTTTCTACACCCCGGAAGAAAATCAAAATTTTCACATAATATGTACCTTTTTAATGTGTGTAGGACATGCGGAACTTAGGAAAATCCAATTGGGTTTTGAGTGACTATACGAGAAAGAAAATTGAATGAATAAATTGTAGATAAAAGATTCCAGCACATAAAATCATAAATCCTGGTTATTTCATGTTTCCAATATGTAGAAGCGCCATCAAGAAGATTAATGCAATGTAGTCGTAGCCGCGAGCCGCTGTGACCAGATTCAGAGATACCAATGGATGCTTCGGCATGATATGTTGATGAGCATGTTTCGGCAGGTGTTGAGACTATTGCGAAATGTGTGCGGATGAAATAGATATGATATTCGAAGCGATTGATCTACTATTAAATAGAGGTTACCTGTCACTTCTGATCGCTACTTCGCTACTCCGGTCCGGCTCGTCATTCATTGAATGGAACTTCGAAATGAAAAAAGTTTCCAGTTTAAGTGACTCGGGGAAGTCGAGTTGTGTGCTGCGATTTCTCCGAAGTTTTTGAAACAATAAAAAAAAAGCAGGTGGTTTTTTTTCGTCATATGTGTTTAAAATTGTATTCAATGTGTACGAATTAAAACTCTCGACATATTTGGACCACTGCCCACTTATTCTGATAAGATTGCACCCGAACTTGGTCCTATATAAATTTAATTTAATTTAAAAATAGTAAAAGTTACATAAAAAGTACCAAAGACGGAATTATTTTATGTATTTTGTTTCATTTATATTTCTATATTGTTCTTTCACGAGTTTATTCCCGGGATAATCCTTTGCAATATTGGTGAAGATTTGTTGCTATAAGGTATAAGAAAACAGTAAATTTGTTTATTTACAGTTATTTTAAACGACAAATTTAGAATGACTTCATTGAAATCTGCACATTTTACATTTTTCAGCAACTAATAAACGACTTTATTCAACGAGGTTATTGTATGTTTTATGATTTCATTTTACGGGTGACGACAATATAATTGGCTCATATTTAATGCTCCTAGGCTACTATTCTTATTTACTACTATAAATATATATATATATATATATGTATATATATATATATATATATATATATATATATATATATACTATAAATATATAACTACTGTCTTCAGAGTTTTGTAAGACTTTGAAGGCTTGTAAAGCTATGAATCGTCGGTCGGTTTTCTTGCAAACTCATGTTTGTTTACTTTCGTTGAAAACACGTGTGTGGTTTAGTGAAAGTGAAGTGATGATGAGTTAATCTGTATAAACTTTATTTATGTTGATGTCAGTAGCGTATTAATATTACCTTTATTGATTCGCGATAACTAAGGCAGATATTTCTTAACGTATTAAAGAAAAAAAGTTTAGTTTTTATTTTCACTCGACCGGCATTTGAGTGATCGTAGATTAGAACTCAACGTTGGTGGTGGAGAATATTTACAAACCAATAAACCACTTGCCTGCATTGAGGCACCCAGCACTCACAAAAACGAGTGCTGTAGCGACTAAATATCTCAGCGATTCGAGCCTACTGACCAATGGGAGAATATTGTAACCAATAAGCTAATGAGTGACGCGATGTTCATCCCCGAATTAGCCAATAAGAGCTGCGCGTTCTAGTTTACCCCACGAGCCGTAGCGGTGAATAGAGTTACTACGTAATATCAACCTCATCGGTTCTCCACGAGTGAGATATGTAAGGATCGAGTCACGTGGCGTTCGGTTCTCTCTGCCTTTTTTTTTTTTTTTTTTTTTTAATGAATGAATAATGCATTACGCACACCACCGGTGCCTGGGTGGCCTCCGGTGGTAGTGTAAGAAGCGAGTGAGATATGTAAGGATCGAGTCACGTGGCGTTCGGTTCTCTCTGCCTTTTTTTTTTTTTTTTGTGTCGCGGGGAAAAATGCATTACGCACACCACCGGTGCCTGGGTGGCCTCCGGTGGTAGTGTGGGACTCTCCCCGTCGGCTTCACCACCCACCGGCCACTGCGTTACCGCGCACCAGCGGTTCTCTCTGCCTACCCTGCAAGATTTGGCGTGAAGTTATAGATTGATAGATAGATAATTTTACATATCATAAATAAATTTATAAGATTGGTGCGAAAGAAACAGGGAACAATTTTATGTTTTAATACGGTTGATTATACAACTTTCGTGTATAGAAAATATTTGATAGCAAGTCAAAACTGTTATACGTAGGTCACACTATAAGTTTTGTGTAACTTAAAAAAACAACATGTTATAACCAAAATATTATGTTTATTGCTTTTCAAAATACTCTCCTTTACATTTTAAACATTTTTTCATGCGATCGAACCATTTTTTAAAACAGGAGGACCACAGATCTTAAGGCATGTTTTCTATCTACGTGCTGATTGAACGCTATCACTGCCTCTTCGGAGTTGATAAAAGTGAAATCTCTCATCAAATCTTTGATTTTCGGGAAAATATAGAAATCACAGGGTGCTAGGTCGGAACTAAGGGCAGGATGGTTGTACTTTTTCGGAAGTTAAAAATGACTTTGTTTTGTTAGCCGTGTGTGAAGAAGCGTTGTCATGATGTAGGAGAACGCGGCTTTTTGGTCGTCTTTCGCGAACTTTTTCTAATACCCTGGGTAAACAAATGGTAGAATACCACTCGGCATTAACACTCTTTTGATCTTGTGGAAAGTGTGTGTGGAATTGTGCAGATGGGACCCGTAGCTGAGAAAAAAAACACGATCATTTTTTTACCAACGTTTCTCGCCTGCCTCACTTTTGTTGGCCTGTTCTCATTTTCAAACACTCATTCACAAGATTGCTGTTTTTTTTCGGGTTCAAAACAATAAATCCAAGTTTCGTCTCCTGTGACAATGTCATAAACAGCATTAGAATGTCCGTGGTCGTACTTCAGTAGCATCTGTGAGCACCATTCCACGCGAGCCCGCTTTTGCTCCGCTGTCAGTTCATGAGGGATCCAACGACAACAAAGTTTCCGAACTTTCAATTCTTCATGTAAAATTTTCTGAATTTGGCTCAAACCAATCCCCAATAGTTCTCGAATTGTCTCATAGGTAATCCACGGGTTTTCTTCAATTAGCCGCTTAACAGTAGCCACATTATTTACGTTGACGGCAGTTGAAGGCCGCCCTTCACGATTTTCGTCATGTAAAGAAACTCGACCTCTCTCAAATTCAGCAAACCATCGCCTCACGGTGCTCAAACAAGGTGCTTCTCTCCCAAAAGCATTTTGAAGACGAGCAGCACAGTCTTGCGGAGAGAGAGAACTTTTAAAATGATAAAAAATCATCGCTCTAAAATCTTTTCGACTTAATTCCATTTTCGTTACGTACGTAGAAATTTGATGTGTGATAAAAACAATTGACTAATGATTTCCTGCCAATTGTTTTTTTTTATTACTAAATAGGTTGCAACGTTTCAAAAAATATAACATTCGAAATTCAAATAGTTCCGATTAGCTAGAAGCGCAAAACTTTTAGTGTGCCCCATGTATGTAATTTATCCGAAATGCAAAGCAGTTAGTGGTTTGAAACAAATTAATGGACTTTCAAGCATACGGTTATATGTTTGCTCAGAGGATAGGTACATTAACAAGCCAGCCGCGCCTGTAGTTATTGACAATGTGCGTGCTATGGACTCATTAGCGAAAGTAGTCCGAGTGACGTGTACCTCCCGCCAATTTCCTGCTGATGTTGACGTCGACCGATGACGTAGTACGTACGATGGTCAAGGGCTATTGCTAATTGATTTAGACGGATGCTAATACACAGATCACCCTAATCTATGCCTATATTATTGTATTCTGACAGGCAATAAGAATATTTAGGGTATATTATTTATACATATAAAGTTTAATAATAAGGCAAAAGAAATCTTTTAGTTCCTCCCTGCCTCTCCGTCGTTCGACCATCTATCTGGCAAAAATGTCCCTCCCCTTCCCCTACCCCCGAAGTTTGTAAAGCTAAATCTGAATAAATTGAAAAAAAAGGACTTTTATTTTCGAAGTTTACAAGGTATAGATATTGAAATAATTGTAGTTATTTTTTTTATACAACGTTGGGAGGCATACAGGCATACGGTTTTTTTTTTTTTTTTTTTTTTTTTTTTTTTTTTTTTTTGTGACGCGGGGAAAATGCGTTACGCACACCACCGGTGCCTGGGTGGCCTCCGGTGGTAGTGTGGGACTCCCCGTCGGCTGTCCGACGGTATACCCACTAAACAACCCAGCGAAATGCCATCGGCCGCGTTGGTGTGGTGCCCCGGATCTGTCAGCAACAGGGCACCACTGCGACTGGCCAGCCCCTCAGAAGGGGCCGGACTTCTTCTATCTAGGGGCCGTCCCGGCAAATTGGGACAGCCCCTCCGGCGGCGGGACCATTATGGGGCCAGGTTCCCATCCTGACCCCTAGTCCCACAGGTTAGGGAGGCGGCAGTAGGTGCGCGTAGCGCCTACGCCGCACTCCCGTCCGCCGTCTCCGGAGCGGGACAGCCTGAGGATCGTCTTCCCTGTCCCGCTCCGCGGCCTCCTTCTGGGACATGACGGTCTCACAGAAGGAGGCCATCGCCTGCCAGGCACTGTCGCTCCCGAGCATGCAGCGGACCACGCTCGGGAGCGAGAGGTCCGCGCTTCCTAGCGCGGACACCAGATCGCGGCGCTGCCGAGACCACCTGGGACACTGCTCCAGAGTGTGCTGGGCAGTGTCCTCGGCCGCGCCACAATCGTGGCAGCCTGGCCGCTCCTCCCGCCTCGCGACCCGGTGCAAATACTCACCGAAGCACCCATGCCCGGTGAGCACCTGCACCATGCGGAAGGTGAGGGGTTTACGTCTACGACGCATCCACGCCTCCAGGACCGGGCGCAGCGCATCCGCAACGCGGACTCCGTACCGCGGCTGCGCCAGGTCCTCACCCCACCTCCGCATCATCTCCACATGCCCTCGCTGGCGATACCGCCCCACCTCCACCGATGTGGGGCGCTCGCCGAGGTTCCTCCTTTCCGAGACAAACCCGTATACCTCGGCGAGCACCTCCGCCTCCAACTCCCAGGGCGGGTCGCCAGCGAGGGCGGTCGCGGCCGTCCAAGCTACCGTACGGTACCCCCTTATCGCCCTCTGCGCTATGACCCGCTGCGCTCTGCGCAGCTGGGCCCTGTTGCGGCTGCAGAGGGCGTCCGCCCATATTGGGGCACCGTACGTGGCCATACTCCGGCAGACGCCGGAGTACAGCCGCCTGCACGCGGCGCTGGGCCCGCCAACATTGGGCAGAAGGCGACCCAGCGCCGCCGCAGCTCTGATGACCTTCGGCCCCAACCGCTCGAAGTGGGGGCCGAAGGTCTTTCGTCAAGGGTGAGGCCCAGGTAGCTCATCTGGGCACTCACCCTTATTCTTACTCCTCCAATTTGGAGGTGCGCTCCCGAGGGGGGGCCCCGCCTACCGGTCCCGCGGAAGAGGAGGGCCTCGGTTTTATCCAAACGGACCCGAAGCCCAAGCCTCTCTATGCGGCTGACCACCAGTCCTACTCCGACTTCGGCCAGCCGCGCCGCCTCCACAAAGGTCTTACCCCGGGATGTGACGAGGGTGTCATCTGCATAGCAGATGACACTCATCCCGGGGAGGAGACGGCCCCGCAGGACCCAGTCGTATGCGAGGTCCCACAGAATGGGGCCCAGAACGGACCCCTGTGGGACACCGCACACGACGCGCCTTCTGACCATCTGGCCCCTCGCGTCCTCGTAGCGCACCTCCCTGTCCTCCAAATACGCCTTCAACAGCCTCCCCAAGTACGGAGGCACCCCAAAGTACTTGAGGGCCTCCAGTATGGTACTGTGGGGGAGGCTGTTGAAGGCGTTGGCGATGTCTAACGACACCGCCACCACCACATCTCCCTCGCGCTCCGCATCCTCCGTCACCGACCTTAGGCGCCTAATGGCGTCGACGGTCGACCGTCTGGCCCGGAACCCGAACTGGGCATCCGATAGGCCCGGTCCCGGGCCATCCTCCAAGTGCTGAGCGAGGCGGGAAGCGACAACCCTTTCGAGGGCCTTCCCCGCCTCGTTCAGCAGAACGACCGGTCGAACCGCCGACCCCGAGTCCGGGGGCCGGTCTCCCTTCAACAGAAGGCAGAGCCGGCCCACCCTGAAGGGTCCCGGGCAGCACCCCGACCGCAAGCAGCAGTCGAGGAGCTCCCGGAACCTGTCTCCGAGGTGCACGAGAGCCAACGCTAGCACCTTCCCGTGCACCCCGTCCGGACCCGGCGGCCTCTTCTTGCCTCGGAGGCGGTCAACGACCGCCTCCATCTCCTGGTCGGTGACGGGCGGCGGAGCGCCCTCCTCCTCTCCTCTGGAGTCCGACTGTAGGGCCATCCTCGGGGGAGCATAGCCCCGTGGGTTGTCGGGGAAGAGTTCCCCGACAACCCTCTCCAACACGGCCGGCTGGAGGGTCTCTGTCAGTGGGGCCGACTGAGCGCGGATTTTGTTCCGCGCTCCCCTAAACGGTCGGCCCCACGGGTCCCTGTCTAGGCCCTCCAGCAGCTCCTGCCACGCTCCCTCCTTGGCCCTACTTATGGCCATCTGCAAGGCTCTCTTCTTCTCCACGTATATGCCGTGCAGATGGCCATCTCTCCCTTCGTCCCGGGGGCGGCGACGCCTGCTCCGAGGCATACGGTCCACCTGATGTAAAGCAGTTATCGTAGCCTATTAACGCTTGTAGCATATATCACTCGCGCGGTGCCTCCTCTGCTTCTTACACAGCAACTCCTTAGGAGCTTACTGGCGACCTCACTCACACGCAGGAACACAACAACCCTCTAGGTAGTTGTTATTTTACTGCGGTTTTCTGTGAGGTGGAAGTGTTTCCCCAGATGGGCTGCTTTGATGCGCCCTACCTCTCTTAAAACACCCAGTCCAAGACAAACAGACATGTTCATGCACACAAATGTTTGTTTTGTGTGGGAATCGAACCCACGAGCGTTGGTGTCAAAGTCGTGTCCTTCACTACTGAGCGACCGAGCTCGTCACTAACTAGTTAAAGACTAGGAGAGCAAAACTAGGCCCGATATATTAAAATTAAAATAATAAATATAAATGTGGCTCTTTTCGACTATCATCTACTCTTTCTCAATTAAATACTCTATTGTAGGTTTTTTTTTTCTTTTCATAAGGGTTTGTTTTTTACCTGTTAGGTACGAAACCCGGAGGGTGTACGCGCATACCTACTTAGAACAAAAAAATGGTGCGTCTTCAGAAGAGCAAAACAATGTTTCCAACCATAGATAATCTAACACTGTAAAATAATAGTATATATAGACTGTGCTTGCAAAAACTATCTAGTTGAATCGATCAAGATCAACCGAGAGATACGGTGAATAGAATGCATAGCGGCGCTTTCACACGACGTGCATCGGAGGTGCATCACGCATGGCGCCTGACGCCATTACGACATTAATTACGTCGAAAATGCAACGGCTACGTTACAACGACCTTCGGATAATAACAAATGTGTGGCGATGTGGCAACCCGCGTCAAATCGCCGGCATTCCGGATTGCCCGCGGACCGTTACGGTACCCGGACGCTGCGCTTGCGCAATGGAACGCATCGCATCGCATTCGCTCTCTTATGTAACGTCTTACACCGTGCACTCACACTATGCGCTTGGGATACTAAGAGAATTTGAATAATTAATGTGTTATTGGTACATTAGCAAAATTACATTAATTTATCAATGACTATTGATGATTGGATTGGAAATAACAGGTTAAAAGTAAAATTTTACCGAAAACCTTTTTGACGCTAACAATTTATTCTATTTGTCATTGACTAGCTAATTTTATTATCTTATTTAATTTAAGGGGACAGTGCAAAGAGAGTAGTGATAGCCTAGTGGATAAAGAATCAGCTTTTACGACAGGTTCTGGTTCGAATCCTGGAGTGGCCATGTACCTCTAAATTCTTGTTTTTGGATTTACGAGTATGTACACATTTCTAACTATCACTTGCTCGGCGGCGAAAGAAAATATTGTGAGAAAATCCGCACGTCCAAGAAAGTATATTTCGAAAGTCTTCTGACATAACCTAGGAAAGGTCTGGTTATCTCTCTTGGTTGTAGAGGTGGAACGGCAGTCGCTCCATATCAAAGTCAGTATGTTCGGCAAATTCTTAGGCTTAGGTAGCGGACCCCTCCGAATTCAATGAATAAGGAAACGGAATAACGCTAAAGACGAAGAAGACTAATTTAAGGACACAATTTAAACACAGTCCTATTTGTTTAATGTAAGTTCTCATTAATAATACTACGTATTCCTGTATGACTTGAGACAAACATTTATCGTTTTAATATCTGGTGTATATCTAGTGTTAATAGCTGGTCTGGTGACGTCTACTATCGCAGCTAAATATATAAAAGCCATAAAAGTGAGTGAGGTTACCATTAACATATTGAGCATTTATGTTAGAAGCGATGGTAGCAACACAATTTTTAAACGTAAATTTAGAGAGGTAGTGTGCATCAAAGTTGTCGGGGTTGTTGTGTTCCTGCGAGTAAGTGATGTCACCATTCAGCTCATAAGAAACTGCTGTGTTAACAGAAAAGGTGGCTTCGCGCGAGTGGTATTTAATGTGTTTGTAAGCGTTCATAGGCTACGGTAACCGCTTTACGTCAGGTGGGCCGTATGCTTGTATGCCTCCTGAGATTTTGATATTACTGCACAAATGCGCTCATTGTGCCAAGCAAAGATACAGGTCAAGGTCAAGGTACAAGGTCTACTCATATATCTAAGACTAAACTTCAGTATGCCATTCATCTTTTTCAACTAAATACTACTATTGCTTTGTCAATGTTTATTCTACCGTGTGGTACCTATATCAATCTTACAATGTACGCACGCTTAAACTGCGTTTACGAAGTTAATAACTAAACTCATATGAATTTTCATGACTATTACAAAACCTCTATCCTCCTCATCTACGTTCTAATTGTAATCTGGATATATACATACATATCATCACTCCTGTCTTCCATTGGGCTAGGTAGAGACAATGAAACGCCAGGTGCACCAAAACGTGCCTCTCTCACTTCTTCCACACTCATCAACCTTTATATGCATTTAGATTATGGGTGCTTTTGATTTGGCCTTTTTGCACATCACCAATCTAAGCGTCTATGGTGGCCCCTGCCGATATCTCCACTCAATTTCTTCAAATTTCTCCATTCAATTTCATGCCTGATACGAAATAACTAACCTGGATAATTTCATATATTTACAATATTACCTTTAGTTTTGTAGAAATCGAGTAGTGTGGGCCGACTGGGCTTAGGTACCGCGCATCGAAGCGGCCTCGAGCGGCCTTGACAATGTCAGCGCCAGCGGCTACGCAACGACATGCACCTACCTTCCTTTCTTGCGCCGTTCGCCGAGAGCTTTTCTACATCAAAAAGGGACAAAAACGTCTATTGCCGCAAACAAGTCTGTAAACTGTAGATCGGCCGTGGAAAGAATGCGTACAATTTTATTAGTGTATTTTTTTTATTTCTACGACATGCATTCCAATGCGACGTGTGTCCACTAAATAATTCATGCTGTCGATTATGCTTCAAAAGCGTGATATTTGTTTCCGCGATACAATTATGTGAATGTTGAACGTTCTACTGGGCGTATAGTGAATGGTGAAGGGTTTTGGAGACCTGTTTCATTCGCAAGAATACAGGGAATAGCGATGTCTATTATTTTGTCATCAGTTAATGCAAGTGGAAGTATTTCTTTATTGTAGCTGTGCCGACTGGCGCTGAGCTGTCCTCTGGGCTCCTGTTGAGATATGAGAATGATGATCGAAGACTAACGTCGACATTAATTTAAATCACAAAATTAAAGCTAAAGTGATCTTCTAGTATATCTTACACTCCAAGGCTTCGGCTATTGAGAGTCAAGGTGACAAAGGCAAGAGGCAACATGACAAAGGCGTTCCATTCGGTCTGGCCTCGGAGTCTTTTATCGAAGTTGCCATCGTACAGGCTGTCCGAAATTTCATGCAGCAGCATCAATAGATTACCAGCTACTTATCCCGTGGATGCATAGCCGTTGTAGGCCGTAACTGCTCCGATAACACGAGTATCAATGCTGAAGTTCTGTAGAGCTTTGTGTTGTCCTGATGCTATTTCTACTGTATATCAATGGTACGTTGTCAATTGATGTCATTCATTGCTATGCGGGCGACAGAACCGATGACACTTATTATACAGGACGATGTAACATCTTTCCTTCTCTTGTGGAAGAAATAAACGATAAATTTGTGAGAATTGTCGATCAGATTCTAATTAAGATAACAAACGGTATTGAGAGCTTGACTGTAAGGAGAGGCTTTGCCTTCCTTTGTGTGTTGCACCGATTAAACAAAGGCTTGTGTTCCTAGGATCCTAACAGCTTCGTTTTGCAACTGCACCGCTCGTCAATGGAGAATTCATGTACACACATTAAAACCGCAATGATTGAAGACTGTTCTTAACCAGGGAAGTTTTCTTCCGAGAATTTTTAGTTGTGGAATAGCGAGGCTTTATAACAACTTGGTTATTTAAAAATACTCTAAATAGGTTTTTACAGAGTCGGCAACGAGTTGCAAAAGCGTTGTAACTGTTTACCATCAGACGAATCGCACACTTGTTAATATTTCATTACCTTAGTAGTAAATAAATGTTTCGGTAGTTTTCGTATATTTCGCTGGTGATTTTGGCACGTCGCCAAAATATTGGGATTATAAAACATGAATACAAATCGCTGTAAGTTCCGTTTTAAACCGCTTTAAAAGTAGGAGGCTCTCATCAGCGAGTTTAAAAAATATTTTTTAAACTCGGTTTTTATTGGTTACCTCTATACGATTGAATGAATTTGTTATGAATAGGAGTGGGAACTGAAATATTCGAGAATAGTCGTTTGGAAATGAGGCGTTTTGTGATCGCATTACATATATAGACACATTAGACTGATTATATAGTTAGTGGGTAAACTGGTAACCAGCGAGCGAGCATGAATAGGGCTACGAATGTTTAAAAAGCGAGTGAGGTGTATATGTGAAACGAAATATGTGGCTCTAAGTTCTGCCTGTCTGTCCTACTGACTTATAAAGGACTTGGCGTAAAGATATTATTATATATACGTTGGGATATGTAATTTGCATTGGGTATGTTTTGTTATGTAGTATATTCAAGTTATGACTTTGATTTCGTTTTGTCAGGGCTTCGTAATAATAATAATATAATAAATATTGTCGGATAAATTACACAGCGCCATCTAGCCCTAAAGTAAGCGAAACTTGTGTTATGGGTACTAGACTGATAAACATACGTAAATACGTTATTTTGTAAATACATACTTATGATACATAAAAACACCCGGACGAAGACAAATGGATAATAAGTTCATACACACAAATATTTGTTCTATGTGGAATTCGAACTCACGAGCGTTAGTGTCAATGTAGCGTTACTAACCACTGCGCCACCAAGCTCATTAATAATGACTACAGAGGTTTACAAACATTCACAAAAATATTAAATTACATCGATATCCATTTTTAATTCTGATGAAAAAGCGATTTAACCTCAGAGGTTGCATAATTATCTTGTTACATTAAACGAGCAATTCTTGTATACATAAAAATATATTTCGTGAATCTAATCTAACGGTTCGAACGGTTTGGATCTAATTTTGTATTGTATATATAGGCTTATTAAATTAGTCTATATTTATATTTTATTAGATATAGGTGTCATTCCTGAAAAAAAACATAAAAAACGACGAGTGAAGCTCGGTCTATCTGGTACTGGAAATTTAAGAACAACGTTAAAGTTTTCCTTTTCTTCTTCTTCATTAGGATGTGTGGGGTTTGCTATCGCCTAATGATGTGACGAAGATACTGATTTTTATATAGCGACTGCAGTCGGATCGCGATCTCGGAAAAGCAGACCCTTCTTAGGTTGGGTCACACGTCTTCCTAAATATAATTCCTTGGACATGCGGGTTTCCTTATGATGTTTTACTTCACAGCCGAGTACGTGATCACTACAACGTTAAAGTTTTCCTAAAATGTTATAAATAGATACAGACATATAAAGTTACAATGTTATATCATCAGTGGCGCCAAGCTGGCAAATGTCAAGGTGAGCAAGCTCACGAATATTGTTCTCAGAAATTGCAATTGAAATTTCGCAAAGGTACTGATTCAATGCTATTACAATGCTTTGGTGTACGTTTGTAAACAAAGTGACATTTGTTATACCACCCAAGACTACACTGCTTCTAAGGATCATACAGTATAAGTACAACACTCAAATCAAACCGATTCATATAGGAGAAGTTCACCATGCAACTTTGAAAAATTACCAGTACAAAAAGTGTCTTTGGCATTATTCAAATTTGATCTCACTATAATAATAAATAAATAAATATATATAAAAATGAATGTTTGTCTGTGTGTCAAAATTGGTGTCAAACAGAGATGCATGTTGTCTGCTAGGCTGTTTATTCTGTATCTCGATAGTTGTCTACCGAGAATAAGATCGACGAATGTAGGATTACGCATGGGTGACCTAGTGGTGAACTGTCTGCTGTATGCAGATGATGCCGTCCTATTAGCAGAAACACCATCTGAGCTACGAACACTAGTCACAATGATGAAAGACGACTGTATGAAGGAAGGCTTACTATTGAATGCGAAGAAAACAAAGATAATGATATTAGAAAGAGAAGAAACCAGAACCAATGTAAGGATTACGGTTGATGATGAAGTGTTGGAACAAGTGGATGAGTTTGTATATCTTGGATGCGCTTTCAGCAGGGATGGAAGGAGTGAGTGCTGGGAATAGTGTGAATGGAGCGTTGGGAAAACTTCTTGGCAGTAAAAACCTGAGCCAGGAGGCGCAATACAGTGCTGGTCCCGACGCTTCCTTATGGAAGCGAGAGCTGGGTATGGCAGAGAGAGCATGAAACGCTTCCTTATGGAAGCGAGAGCTGGGTATGGCAGAGAGAGCATGAAAGTATGATAAACGCGGTTGAAATGCGAGCGTTGCGCAATATTTGTGGCGTAACGCTTGTAGACCGTATTCGCAATGATGAGGTAGAAGATGAGGAAGAAGAGTTGGTCTGAAAGAGAGCGTCGGTGTTAAAATAAGAAGAGACATCCTCCGTTGGTTGGGACATGAAGAAAGAATGCAGGATGAAAGAATGACGAAGCAGATATACAATGCAAAAGTGGAAGGATGTAGGAGCCGAGAAAGGCCAAGACTTAGCTACCATGATCAAATTGGTCGTGTTCTTTCAGAAGGTGATGTCAGGAGCCCTAGAAACCGGCGAGCGTGCATGAAAAGATCAATGAGTGTTAAAGAAGCGAGTGGCGTATGTAAGGATCGAGTCGCGTGGCGCTCGGTACTCTCTGCCTACCCCGTAAGGGATTTGGCGTGAAGTTATAGAAATATGTTTATTTGGTCCTTAATGACTTAAATAATGATTTTGTTCTTCGCTCTTAATTATTGATCCTCTAAGAAAGTTATCAACATTAGCCCAGCTTTCTCCGAATATAGATCTGATTGATCATGTTAGTATTTTATCAGAATGATTTGATCGGCACTAAGTATGTTAGAGGTTAGGTTAAACGCTCGTTCACTTTCTACGACTGCATGATTTCTTGAGCCAGTCAGATTTTCGCTCTGTATAGCACTGGTTCTAGACATGTCAGGATCTCTGATGATATTTGAAAAAAACGTAATGTATAGAAATTTTGTGTTCGTTTTACATGACTTTACAAGTGCATTCAATGCGGTTGGCTTTGACATGTTTGGCGTGCTATGATCAGTAAATGCATGTTCTTTGGCCTTTTAAGGTTGATTGAAAGAGGTTCACGAGAGTATAATTTCGCCATTGTACTATTTTAATACGCGCCAAGTTATACCAACAAAAGTATCCAACGATATATTATTCACGGCAAATCATCGTAAAAGTCTGTCGACTTTACGTTAAAATCGAATATAACATCGAATATATTCATCAACATCATGCAAGTGAGGTTTTGTAGAGAGTGTACTTAACATTTTAACCTGAGACCATGTTGACCTGAGTGGAAAATTTCACTGGCTAGTTGGGACACACAAAGTTTTTTTTTATTTCAATTGAAAACATCTGCTCAATTAATAATGACTTAATTTTTTTAGGGTAATAAGAAAATCGTGTTGATATTTTATCGTCCATCGTGATTTGATTAAATACCCTGTGTTTTCATATCCCTGTGACATGACAAGTTTTCTAAACCTGGGAGATAATATAGCGATGAGGACGGTCGCAACCATGGGGTGTAAAAAATAAAACTGATGTTCGAAATTCACCTATACAAAACTCAGTGGCAGGCGTAAAATCGTTGTCAAGTTAGCAATATAGCGAATTAAACTGGTATTTTTTTTTGTTTTACACATAAACAATCCTTAAATAATTTCGTAAAGAATGAGTATCACTACGACATAATTTGAAGAATCAATTATATCTTATTAAAGTTAAAGGGAAGATTGCAGTTTTGCATTTAGCCTTACTTGTAATCGCATCGCTTTGCGCGCGCCACTGCGACGTCAGTGAGAGCTTAAGTCATTCTTAAAGTTGAAAGACGTCTAAAGTTATAAACGAAACGAGATTAAGACGGTAATCAACTTAAACACGACTAATTAAATTTAAAACAAGCGAAAGCGACAGTTACGAAGATTCATAGATTGCCCTGTGCCTCGTTTAACTCTTGTTGTTCACACAAAGCCGTGTTTCTACTACCCCCTGTTTCATTGACAGGGGTTATTAATTAATCCCTAAGTTAATGTGGCATTAGCACAATATGACCTCGAGTGTTAAACTTTTAAGGATTTATTATTTATGTGGACTAGCTTCCGATCGCGTCTTCCCACACGTGTATAATCTACCTAGTCTGGCCATAAATACCTACTGTTACGTAGATATTTTTCTTATTTTTTTAACTCTTTAACTACTTTGAATTTGGAACGCATTTATTGAAGTAAAACTTCATTACGCACGCTTTACTTGGAGAGTAAGCTGGTGAATGCGTGACGAGAACGTTACGAAAAGTGTGATCGGGCGAGGCGAACGGAAGTTGAGAGGGCGATATAAGTTAGTGAATAAAGATAGAGAGAGAGTTACGTTTCGTATATTACTGTAGGGGCAAGAGAGAGAGGTGCGAGCACACATTTTCTTTCTCTCTTTCTCTCGTAGCGGGGTAAGTTTCGTATGTCTAAGACACAGTGCAGGGTGCAGGCCTATTATCTGTATCACACTATAGCACACTCGTTTTTTATTTTTTATCAAATTACAATATGGAATGGGGTGTTAAAGAAAATAGGATTGCAGTGATTTCTTTGCATAAAGCGGGTATGGAGCCGTCGGTCATATTCAAGACAGTTCAAAATCTTGGTATCAGTCGTATGTTCGGATATCGTAGTATCGACAAATATACCAATATTTCCTTGTTAAAGACCATAAAATATCGGGATGACCGCTAGAACTAGAAAGACTGTTAATGCTGTTAAAGCCAGACAGCAACACCACGGGGATGTTACTCGCTCGTTGCTAATCTTGTGACCTAAGGCTGTTTCGTCACGGTACCCAGTAATTTGTCTCCCATATCTCACCCTTCAAACCGGAATACAGCTATATAAATATAGCTGGTTGGCGGTAGAAATAGGTGAGACAGAGGTATCCGCGCAGATGACTTTTGTACAAAGTCTCTCTCTAGTAAAATTAAGGTTCAAAATATTTTTTTGTTAATTATGCCCAAAGTTTTATTTATTTTAAATATAATTTACAAAGCCCGTATGGATTTTTAAGGCCCCTCAAAATGATAACACTCGACATTGTCGCAACAAAATATTATTTTTAATAATTATTTTACTTTATTTGAAAAATGTTCAAAGAATTTGTATTGATTTTAAAACCTTTCAAAATTTCATGTCATACGACATTTGTTCTTTTTATTAGCGTCACGTATCGATCGATACGTTTTTGTTTTATATCTTCATTAGAATGACTTCTGTTATATGTACATACTGTGTTTTAGAATAATGTTCAGTAATAAATAAAAAATATTTCCTATGATTTTTATTTCATGAATACATAATGCAGAACATGCAGAAACTGTAAAAGGGTGAGGAATATTAGGACGATGTCAAACTGATTACCAACTAAAACCCTAGTATATATAAACAATCGTAATGCTGGTCCGATAGACACGAAGATATAATTGATTTCCAATAAAGTAGGATGATTTCGCTAATTATGAGTTTGATTTTTTATTGGGCAGGACCCTAGAGTCCAGATAATCCATATAAATTTGGTGACGTTTCAACTTTATCGAATTTAGTTATAATGACTCTTTAAACTTTTTAAGTACCGTAGTAATCATGTAATAATATATACACAGGTATCACATATCGTTTAATACACAACAATTGCGATGCCATTGCAGTTCCAGTCCGCGAGCCAGGGACGAATTTCGTCAACCATTTCTTCTGGGCTGAAAACTAGTAAAATGCTACAGAGAGTTATATATATCATGAAGCCTTGTGAACGTCCCACGCCGGAGAAAAAAGTTTTTTTGATTCACTTCCTCCCGGTTGAAAATGTATCAATTTATAGTTAACCCAATATTTTGACGCGGAGTATATGTCAGCTGATCGCACGAACATGAAATATATGTTCAGTGATTTATTCTCAATCGTAAATTTATCAGATGATAGTTTATATACTAGGAAAAAAACTCGAAAACTCGTCAGCTGATGCATTTAAATAGACGATAGATGCTCCCGTTTAGCTCATGCGTTACGCCCTTCAGGACATCAGCTGACAATCTTCCCACCGAGATGCCGCTAGCTGACGTTTTTATTTATTCCAAATAGCATATTATTATAAAATGTCATCAGATAAATTTTCAATTGAGAATAAATCACTGAACATATACGCATATTTTTCATGTTCGTGCGGTCACCTGTCGTATAATCCACCACTTTATAGTCAGCTAACTTTTTTTCCTCAAGATATTGGGTTAAATACAAGTTCATAAATTTTCAACCGGGAGAAGTGATTAAAAACATATTTTTTTTTCTTCGTGCGTGGAATGTACTGTTCGACCCACCCTCGAAACAGTAGCTAACGTTCACAAGGTTTCATGATACAACTTTTTTTTTATACAACGTCGGGCATATAAGCATACGGTCCACCTAATGTAATGCAGTTTCCGTAGCCTATTAACGCTTGTAACATATATCACTCGCGCGGTGCTTCTTCTTCTGCTTACACAGCAACTCCTTAGGAGCTTACTGGTGACCTCACTTACACGCATGAACACAACAACCCTCTAGGGAGTTGTTTTCTGTAAGGTGGAGGTACTTCCCTAGACTTGCTTTGATGCGCCCTACCTCTCTTAAAACATCCAGACCAAGACAAACAGACATGCTCATGCACACAAATGTTTGTCTTGTGTGGGAATCGAACCCACGAGCGTTGGTGTCAAAGTCGCGTCTTACACGACTGAGCTACCGAGCTCGTCACAACTCTGAAGCATTTCACGATTTTTCAGCCGAGAGAAACTTGATGATGAAAGTCTGTTGCTGGCTCGCGGACTCTTCGTTGAATAAGTTCAACATAGTACGATGTTTATCATTTTCAAACCTAGTACAGCTGTACCGAGTTGGCGCAAAAAAAAATAATATAAAAAGCGACGGTGCGATCGTTTACACATTTGGTGAAATAAGAGCTGATTGTAAAAAACCCGGTCTGCATGTGTTCAATAAATTGCTTTTGTGTTTGTGTGTTTTGCGATGTAGCGGCTGATTGTTTTATTGGAGAACCGCCAAAAAGTCCAGTTCTATGGTTATATCGTACGTATGTTATGTACTCCGTCGGTAGTTGATCCTGTCTTTTACGCTGTGTTCATAATGTTAATGTTTAGGCGACAAATAAAATGAGGTTTCGCTAATCAGAGACGACATCTTTCTAGAGCATTCTACGTAACTCAATAGTGAGTGACCATAGGGTCTATAATTAATTAAATAAAAGTTTAGAGTTTAACTGTAGTGGTCCGCGCGTATCTTAAATATTTTCCATCCCATTCATGGAATCCGAATCCGGTTCATGATAATTTTTGACATTCCTTGACCTAGCCGATTAGCTTTATAATTGATATGATATGTATGTCAGTTCATCTGTTACATCTTCGTCTTTATAATGTTATTCCGTTACCTAATCTATTAGGATTGACGGGGTCCGCTACTTAAGCCTAAGGATTTGGCGAAGATACCGATTATGACGTGGAGCGAATGCCGTCAAACCTTACCGTAATGCCGTTAATCTTACTGCCCAGAGGGAAAACCAGACATTTCTTAGTTCCTGTGTTCCTGTTACTTAAACAGATTAAAATAGACTGACGCATTGTCTAACATATTAACTCAAAAACGTAATATGCTAGATCTAGTAGTAATAGTAGTAACTTGACGCTTTGCATGGCATTGATTCTTTATAACTCTTGAAATTGAATTGAATTGATTTTTTTCGTATCATATCGAAATTCACACAGACAAAGTCTACAACTCTTAACCTTAGTTGGCAGATTTTCAAAAGGAAAGCCCCATTCTGCCAATTAGATTTTTTCTTTCCTGCTCAAAGCAATCAGGTTTTGTCACCAGTCCCAATATTACAGGCAGCCAATGATTGGCCTCTTTCTGGGCAACTTTATTGTACAATTTTATTTCATCTATATTTACCCGAGGGAAGCTGCGCAGTGTTGAGTCATGTATTCCATGTACATTCAATAAATATATATCGTCTATCAAATTAAATGTTGCTGGAATCGATTCGGGTCGATACTACGAATCGATATTTTGCTATCGGCAAATGTACTGAAGCGAAGGTCGGTGATCGCGCGCCTGGACAGCGTGTCTGCAGTTTGCGTAGGTATCAGTTTTGTTGGTAACAACATACACATTTAATACTATCAATATTTATGTATTTAGTACATGCTACTCGTAGGTGACTAGAGAAATCGACATTTGCGCGGGAATCGCGATTAATGTGCTGGTAATACTATAGCATATGTTTTAAAATATCACATAATAGTCCTTGCTGAAGAACTGGGCGCCACGTGACCTTTTACACCTTATATACCTACTTCTTTAATATTCCTTTTCCATTCCTGATCCCACCCTTTGATAACACGCGACCAATTCGGTCGTGATATCTGAATTTTGCACTTCTTCGGTTCCTACATCCTCTTCCATTTCGGAATCCCCTTATTTTGAATAAGTATAGTAAAAAATCTATAGAAAATATGCTGTATGTAGGGAAGAGTAAGATAAATGAGCCCAAACTACTACTACCCCATGGCTATCGACTTTATGGTGCCAAATTATTGCCGTCAAAACTATGGTCAATTACTAAGTTTTATGATAACATTGACATGACACGTTAAAAAGATACTATTTTTTCCAATTGGTAAGTAGGTAACATTTTCCATTTCATAACTTAAAATAATATTATTTTTATTACACAGCGATTACTGATCCGATTAAGCTGAAAATCTACGCATGGCTTGATTATATGAAGATATTTCTTCGTTAAAGAAAACAGCTCGGTTGCTCTAAAGCAACCGAGCTGTTTTCTTTAACTGGTCGCTCAATTTTCTCGAACCTTTAGAGGCGAAAGGAGAAAATTGAGCGACCAGTTTTTATTTACGCACACACCAATACCATTATCTCAAAAATTACTGGTATACCTACATATCGAAAACCGGGACTACTACAACAACAAAATGTTTAACTCTATTCTTGAGGCAATTGTAATAAATTTCTATTAGTCCAGTCAATAAAGCGGGGAAATAAAAAAGTTTCTTATAGGAAGATGGATCAAAAAAAAATCTTTTTGCATTACCTTCTATGAGTCCTCTAGGTCATTCGTGACTAGCAAGCGAAGTGACTAGCCCCCTCCACACCCCCAAAACAAAATCAAAATTAAGCCCTATCTCACCCACAATTAAAAAAAAATTGCAAAATATAGTAAAAGAGAAAATTAAAGACTGAAAGTGTCCCTATTAGGTTTTCGGGGTCGCTGATCACGAATCCGCCATTAGTTTTCCGGAAAATTCACACGGGGAGCGGAAAATCGGAAAATTTGGTTAATTTTCCTACTTTATACTGCTTTCTTCGGTGTTGTCAAATTGGGCTCGCACCTGAAGATGAATAATGATGTTTCTGATGTCAAGACGTAAATTTCGAAAATATGTGGAAAATCTTCGGAAAACTGTGGAAAATCTGGTATAAGAAAATTTTAAATTTGGGCGATATGAGCGTGTCATTATATGGGTTTTCTGGGTCGCTGATCACGAATATGCTATCAATTTCCTGGAAAATCCCCCATGAAAAGTGGAAAATTGGAAAATCTTGTTTATTTTTTTTTCGTTGTTACTGATAGATAATAAAGTGTTCCAAATTAATGTTCAGTGTTACGAACGAGTTAAACGAAATAAGATTATCAAAAAAGTCGGTAAACTGTGGAAAATCTGGTAAAGGATAATTTCAAACTTAGGCGATATGAGCGTGTAGTGTATCAACATATGGGTTTCTTGAGTCGCTTTTATTATATTTTGCAATTTAAAAAAAAATGGGGGGTGATAGAAAGGGGTTAATTTTGAGTTTTAGGGGTTTTGGTGGGGGGGACTAGTCACTTCACTTCGCTTGCTAGTCACGAATGACCTAGAGGACTCATAGAAGATAATGCAAAAAGATTTTTTTTGATCCATGTTCCTATAAGAAACTTTTTTATTCGGTCGATTTCCCCGCTTTATTGACTGGACTATATCGAATGAGAGGTTAATTAACGTGTTGATATAAGTTACAAATTAAAAATTATGTAAACTTTTTTTTAAGTTTCTGTACAAATCGTAGAATCGTAGAATGTCTTTTTTAGGGTTAAACATAATGGATACATGTTTACCTACAATATATATTGTTTTATGTACATATAGAGCCTACAGTCGTTTAAATTTTTAAAAAGTGGGTGCTCTGGCAATTGCATATTCGTTTCAGAGATCTTGAAAGGAAGTAAAAACTTGCAAGGTGAGAGTGTAAGGAGTACATATGTATACTCTATATAATATATATATTCGTCAACTCAGTGAAACATTTGCGAATGTGCGCCTAAGTGACTTTAATGCAGACGATGTTAGGATGTGCAAAGAGATAAATGACATTGAAAGGTGACTCGTGGTGGAACACGGAGTTTAAAAATCGTCCACAGCAAGAAAAAGTAAAATCATAGTAGGTACTGTGTATCGTTTTTGTACCCGAGTATGAAAAAGAAGAAATAAAAAATGTAGAACCGATGCAAGAATAAAACCAAAGCTTTGGTGATAGAGAACTGTGAAAGAATAATTCTGAATGTGGAAGAGAGGTTAACAAAAAAATCCTACGCGAATGCCAAACTCTTTTGGAGGAAGGTAAAGAAGTCAATCGATAGCGCTAGAAGTTGCTGAAATATGTCACTATGGCAGACGATCAGACCAATAGATAATATACGCACCTAAAAGGTTTGTTTTTTTACCATTTTGATAAGCAATATTTAAAAAACGTGAGGTATGTAAAGACCCCGTCTTGTGTCGCTCGGTTCTCTCGGTCTGTGAAGATTAGATAAATAGACATTACAGGAATACTATGGACCGGACTTTATCTGCATTATAAACACGAAAGTAACTTTGAACTGTATTTGATTTAGCTAAGGGGGATAGCCAATGATATTATAGTAAGTAAACATCATTGGGGATAGCAGCTTTTCTAACCTTTTGAGACTTAAATTCAAATGATTTGGATCGGTGTCTTATTGAAGTTACGAAAAGAAATCGCAATTTCCGACAACAAAAGTGCTTGTTGGCGGAAATTAAATATTTATTGATGAGGTTTTAATTTAAATTTTCCTTTATCCAAGAGCTATTTTACGTTTTCAACATGACGTTCCAACTTTCATCAGCCTGACGATCCTCACTCCGCACTTCTAATGGCCAAAATGTGTTTTAAACTTTTGTTACTATTTTGCTTCCCATCCTAGTTCACATTCACTTCCACTACTTTCCTTCAATAATTCTATTTAATTTTTCTTCTCTCCTAGATTTCTAAGATTCACTTTTGCGCACGTTGCTCACTAATTCCTCGGGTACAGAACATTCAGAGTCCCTAAATAAATTACTTTAATTATATATATATAAATTATAAATTACGATTAATTTGTTTTGTTGATAAATTATAGGTACTTTATAAAGTTTTCTTTCATTCGGTCTCTTGATTATTCTCGCTCAGAATCCAGTTAATACGTTTCGTAAACTGTGCGTGTCGGAATGTGTGCTTACTTGCCACATGACATAGATACTAAAATATTATAGCAATGCAATGGACTTTTTCAACTGGTTTTAGTATAGATAAATCATAATACCACTAGATACCACTTTAAATTTCACTAGACTCCATACATCACCTACTTTGTGCGTTTGGTCTGACATACTTTTTTGTAACTTTGCACTTTTGCTGCTCTATTATACAAGGGGCTCAGCAATAAGACGAACAATTATATCGACTTGCATCTTCCTATTAGTATCATTATGGTTTATTAGTTACTATTGTTACTTCTATCTATCTATCTATTTATTCTATATTCACGCCAAATTCCTTACGGGGTAGGCAGAGAGAACCGAGCGCCACGTGACTCGATCCTTACATACCTCACTCGCTTCTTTAACATTCATTGCTCTTTTCATGCAGGCTCGCCGGTTTGTATGGTAGGTAAGCCATGGCCTTCCTCGGCTCTTACATCCTTCAACTTTTGCATTGTATATCTGCTTCGTCATTCTTTCATCCTGCATTCTTTCCACATGTCCGAACCAACGGAGCATGCCTCTTCTTATGTTATTGTTACTTATTTATGTAAATAAGTAATACACATGGTAATCATCAGCTATCTTGTATTTAAAATAATTATAATACAAGTTTTCACTAGGCGAGTATTAATTTTTGTACATATAAGGTTTTGAGTGAATTGAGACAAGCAAGCTAGCTGGTACAAAAAACGTGATAGCTGACATGTTAATGTCAAAATATACCTACGAATATACTATATTATGCTACAATGACATCAATTTCTATAATTGAAGATGGAAGCATAATTTTTTTTTTTTTTTTTTTATAGTAGTTCAGCATAGTGGCCCCTCTTTGCCTGATGGTAAGCGAAAGAGGAGCCCAAATCGCAACTGCAACTGACAATATACTACATCCCGTATCCTGTCAGTTGACGCTGCCATGCTGACCCGCAAAATGCTTCTTCACGCTTCGTTTGAAGGATCCCATATTGTAGGAAGGAGGGAACACATGTGCAGGCAAGGCGTTCCACTTTTTAATGGTACGACAAAGATAGGAGTTGCCGAACTTTTTGGTACGCGAAGAGATCTCCTCAACTGTGGAACTATGACATCGCAAGCCCGCACGTGTGGTTCTATGACGGAAGGGTGAGGGTGGGATAAGGGAAAACAGTTCTTCAGAGCACTCGCCATGGTAAAGGCGGTAAAATACGCTTAGAGAGCCTAAAAATGTCATGGCATAGTCATATTTGGCAGCCGAAGTGGCCGAAAATTTACAAAAGATCGCAAAAAAGGACATTTAGTAAGTTATTAAGAAACAAACAAGCATCTACGTAAGCAATTGTGAAAACGAGCGAGCAATGCTTCTAGTGTTACATAGTTCACGGCACTTCAGTACGGGTCATACACTTTTTCCGTCCAGACTTGTAAATAAAACAAACGTAGCTAGTAACTAATTATTGTGTTAGTACCATGTACATACAAATTTTACTCTTATACCATCATGTGCAGGTACTGTCTGCAAAGTTTACGATAAAATAGTAATGTTTAGTCCGATTCAAGTACACAGCCGCATTAAATAAACAATAACAACGTTATCATACGATACAGTACACATGATCTTGTGCGTCAGAGGCCATGGTGCCGAGGAAAACTTCCACGCTGGCCAACCGGCTCCGCGATCAACACTATGTACTATTATTTTATTTATATGTTACCTAGTACGAACATTTGGCAAAATGCCGGACAAAACGAAACAAACTTCTATTGTGCTTCTAACAGCAAAATATTTAATGTAGGCCCTCAATGCTCAATCTATTCTTTTATACAAAGTCTCGAAGGCATATAAGCGTACGGCCCACTTTAAGTGCAGCGGTTATCGTAAACTATTAACGCTCACATTATATTTTTTTTATACCAATCAAGCATACGGCCTGTGACCATTCGGTGTTTTTGAGAGAGGTAGGGTGCATCAAAGCAGCCCACCTGGGGAAGTACTTCCACCTTACAGAAAACCTCCAAAGCTCATGTTCCTGCACACAAATGTTTGTGTGTGAATTCCTGTGTTGGAATCGAACCCACGAGTGTTGTGTCAATGTAGCGTTACTAACCACTACACCACCGATCTCGAAAATCTATCTGTGTACTCGTATATATATATCTATATCTTCAAGCTTAGTCCATGAGGGGTAGGTACAGTTGACTGAGCATGACTGACATGACTCGGTCTTATTCGTTCTATAGTTTCTATTGGCTCATTTCTCGGATCAAAAAACCGCAGAATACTTCCTGATCTAGCATCAGTTGCATCTCCACTGTATTGTGAAATGAGATAACTTTGTCCGCACGTAGTCATCCATTTCGGAATCCCCCCAACACATTCAATCGACTTTTCTCATAACTATTATACAATTTTGCAGCTGAGCTGATCTTTCCGTCTATAACAGGTATATTAACTGTGTTCTCTGCGTATCTTCTTTCAATAATTACAAAGATTTTAAGATTTGAAGCCTATACCTTTCTCTACCTTTACTTTGACCTGACTAAAGTGAAGGTGTAACTGCGACAAGCTTTATAGGAGAAATCGGGCGTCAGGAGCTTTCAAGTAATAAAATAATTATACACTTTGGTTCACGAATGGCAAAACTACTAATACTTAAGAATGTGTAGACAAATTGAGTTTCTTCTTCTTTTTTGGGTAGTTTAAAACCTCTGTATTTTTATAAGGCTGTTTGTTGATAAAAAAGCTGTCTTTCGCAAGTATTTAAATTAGATTTTAGTTGAACAGAAAGTATAAAAGTAAGTTATGAGATTATTTATAAAATTCGAATCGCTTCAAGTAAAAAAAGATCGTAAATATTTATAAATACAATATATTAGTGACTGTACTTTATCAGAAGTAAAAAACATATCATTAATCTAATTGTTAAGATTGAATTAGCAGCTTTTCAAACACTCTCCAGCAGTTTACAGTGTGGTTTCAGAAACATAAACAAAAGTCACGATTTTTTTTGTAAATATGTCTCTATGAATACGGACGGCTGTTAAGTTTTCTTCAACAGTTTTAACGAGCGACCAGAAAAGGCTTATAAGCCGCTCTGCAAAGTGTCAGGGAGCTCCCTGATGCTTTGCAGAGCGGCTTGTAAGGCCGTGGCCATGTTGGCTGTGGCCGTGGCCATGTTGGCCGTATTGGCCGTGTTTGTCGTGTGGCCTAGGCGTAAGAATAGACCAGCCCATCTTAACCCGTGGGTGTCGTAAAAGGCGACTAAGAGAAATATCCAGGAGACGAGCAGCAGCGTCCCCTGTGTACTTTAATTACTTACTGCGGTTGCCAACCCGCCAACCCGCCTGCCAAGCGTGGCAACTATGGCAAAAGTCCCCTTTCTACAGGAGAGGTCTATGTTTAGCAGTGACAGGAGGAACGAATACAGGCTGAGATGATGATAAGAATTGGACGAGAAAATCATTAGCCATTTTACAAATACTGTCCATCAGAATTCCGAATGAATCTTGTAATGGCAGTCGTCTTGAGCTAATTTGACAGGGACCGTGGAGGTCTACTGACTGGACGTATGAAGGCTATCAACTTTAAACACAACCCGTAAGTGCGATATACGAAATCAAAATAATCGATGGGAATTGTCTCCATCTTAGGCGTTAGGCCCAAGTCGACCCAATAAAAGCATGTTCAAAATACATTAGTATGATCATACAGATCCTCTGTGATATAACGCTTGAATGAATTTAGAAAGAGATTCTTGAATGAAACATGTACGAGCAGAATCCAGAAAATAAAAACAATAAAATATTCGCAAAGGATCCAAGGCGCTTGTATTTTCATTGAACCTTTCAAATGGCAATCAATGCTTTTGTACCTGTTAGTATATAAGATCAAGTAAACGGAACATCGAAAAGCATTTTCCTACACAACTCCTAAAACAGATTTTATTAAAGTCAAAGTCAAAATCTTTTTATTCCGTAAAAATGGCTACATTTGTTTGGAATCGTCACAATTTTTTTACCTACCGTGCAGTTCATGACTAGGTGAGCACTGATAAAAATACTGCCAAAAAACTCAGGCATCCCTCTTTTGGTATCCAAACAAATTTACATAATTTATTAATTACATTATAATTGGATCGACTCAATCTCAGGCATTTTTATCATTAATGTAGTCAGATACTTTATAATATGCCCTGCTACACAATTTGGCTTTAATAGTAGTTTTAAATTTGTTTATTGACAATTCTCTTAAATTGCTGGGAAGTTTGTTATAGAACCGTATACATTGCCCCATAAAAGAATTACTTATTTTGTGGAGACGGCTTGCATGTAACACAAGATTATGCTTATATCTAGTATTTATGTTATGAGTATCACTCTTTTTACAAAATGAGTCTATGTTTTTATGGACATACAAAAGATTTTCATAGATATATTGCGATGCGACTGTTAGAATATTTATTTCTTTGAATTCTTCTCTAAGGCTCTCCCGGGGACCAAGTTTGTAGATAGCTCTTATGGCTCTCTTTTGCAATAAAAAGATGGTGTTAATGTCCGCGGAGTTACCCCAAAGAAGAATTCCGTATGACATAATACTATGAAAGTAGCTGAAATAAACTATTCTAGCCGTATCAACATCAGTGAGCCGTCTAATAGTTTTCACTGCATAGGCTGCAGAACTTAGTTTTCCTGATAATTTTTCAATTTGTGGGCCCCATTGTAGTTTGGAGTCAATTGTTATACCCAAGAACACAGTTGTCTCCACAGGGGCTAAATTAGTCCCATTAACATGTACATTGGTAGTCACCTGTCTTACATTAGGTGTTGAGAACTTAATTACTTTAGTCTTTTTATCATTTAAAAGCAGATTATTAACATTAAACCAATGCATAACTTTAGAGAGAGCATCGTTAACTTCGTCATAATTATCTAACTGTCTATTAATTTTGAATGTCAAAGAGGTATCATCCGCAAACAATACTATCTCATGTTTATCCTTTACATAATAAGGTAAGTCATTTATATATACTAAAAATAAGAATGGACCTAGAATTGACCCCTGTGGGACTCCCATGACTACAGGGGACCCCGAAGATCTTTTACCATTAACATCGACCTTCTGTATCCTATTGCCCAGATAAGAAGACAGAAGTTCGAGAGCCTTGTTCCTGATACCGTAGTGGTGTAATTTCTGACAAGAGTTTTTCAAAAATTTTACTGAGAATGGGCAGTATGGAAACAGGTCGAAAATTCGAAGGGTCCGAATTATCACCAGATTTAAATAATGGAATGATTTTACTATGTTTGGTCAAGTCAGGAAATACACCAGATGCCACACAACAATTGAAAATTGTAGCTAAATGTGGAGCGATTGAAATAATAATAGAAGATATGGTTTTGACAGATAGACCCCACAGATCTTTAGTGTTTTTCATATTTATTGATTTAAAAGCGTTCAAAACATCTTTTGGGCTTACAGCTGAAAATTAAAATATTGTGTCGCATTCTACCACGCTCTGTTTGAGAACGAGTTCAGCAGCTATAGAAGAAGACATAAGATTTCTCGTAGTAATAAGAGGAATGTTAGAAAAATATTTTTCAAACTCATATTATATTCAGGTCTCAAATGAGTTTGTCTGTTTTGTAAATGTTGTAGAAATATATCGGTCAAGTGTGGAACTAACTCACACACAGAGATTTTCTTACAAGTTTGTATATAGATAGTTATTCATTTAGTCCAGCCGTCCATTTTGAGAATCAGGTTTAAGAATATTGCCCCTCCTGGTTACGATTCCCCTGAAAATCAGTCTCCGAAACATGTAACTACAAACATTTTTGTAACCTATTTTCACCAAAGTAGATAACATTAATTATGAAACCACCAACATCGATTAAACGAAAAGATAAGTAAAACCAAATTTTGTAGTTAAGAATTTTGGCTTACACATCGATATCCGCTTCGGACAATTCTCCAACTGCAATTGTAAGTTTGTAAATCGTAAAAAAATATATTTTTTTGTATGATTGTCTACTTCTATTTTTCCTTTTCTTGTGTACTGCTTCTTGTTAAATTTTATGATTATAAGTCATTCCGATATAGGTGTTGACTTACTTGCGAGTGTCAAATTGTAAAATATGAATGTTCGTTTTTTATTATTATTACGAACTTATAAATTTATTTTTTTACAGATACAAGGAACCGCAGACATGTATTTCATATAAATTTCAACTTGATATCTGCACACGTTCCTGCAAAAAAGGGTGTTGGGAGATAGATGAGCAACGAAGTGACTCTGTCAGGGTTCTATTTATTGCCGATTAGAGAACGGACCCCCAAAAATATAATGTTTCTAAGAAGTCAAAAACAAAAAAAAAATATTACAAGATCCTATGAATGTATAGGATACTAGGTATGTAATTTCGGCTCGTATTTGTCACTCGCTATGAGAAACGAAGAGACATTTTAGGGGTTTTCTAGTTCAAGCTAGTAAGGCAGTTCAGGTAACATGTACTAAACGGTTGTATGGATTTTATCCTGTCAAGACTTTCTTGAATTCTGTTTTTTTTTTGGTATGTATGTATGTATGTATATCTTCACGCCATGTCCCTTGCGGGGTAGGCAGAGAGAACCGAGCGCCATAAGACGCGGTCCTTGCATACTTCACTCACTTCTGTGACATTCATAGCTCTTTTCATGCACGCTCGCCGGTTCCTGGGGCTTCTGACATCACCTTCTGATAAATAAATTTTTTTTTGGATTTCTAATAATTTATATAAAGCTGATTAAAATGACATTCTGTTTCGTCTTATAATATTTACATAACTTTCTATCAACTGTAATTATTGTAAACAAGCCAGGGGTATGGTATCTGAGACAGACAGATGGACGAGCGTACGGAGAAGCGTCACGAAGGTCTTTTTATAATTTTACTAAGGAACACTAATACACACACTCTAACACAAACGGTAATTATGCGTTCAGATGTTATTTTATCAAAGTCAAATTTATCAATGCTTAAATCTGTACTACTAAACTTCATATATGAAAATTGATTAATATTAAAAAATATTATCCGAGCGTTTATCCCAGTGGCGTCCTAAACTTTCGCTCGAAGTTCAGGGCCAAAAAAGGTAGCGACCTAAGCCTCAGGATTTGGCTCATTTTGTCATGAAAGAGCAGTGATAGCCCAGTGAATAAGGAACTGGCTTATTGACCAACTGGTGGTTTGAATCCTGGCGGGGGCATGTTCCACTAAATTCGTGTTTTCGGATTTATGTGCATATTTTTCACTTGCTCGACGGCGAAGGAAAATATCGTGAGGCAACCCGCACGTCCAAGAAATTATATTTCTAAAGACGTGTGGCCTAACCTGAGAAATATCTGGTTTTACCCCTGGATTATGGAAGTCCGACGGCAGTCGCTCTATGTAAAAACTAGTCTCTTCGCCAAATCTTTAGTCTTAGGCAGCCGACCGCGCTAATCCTAATGGATTAGAAAAAGGGATGACGCGAAGAAGAAGAAGACTGATTTTGACATGAGGCGACTGCCATCAGACTTCCACGATCGAGATGGAAAACCAGCCCTCACTTAGGTTAGGACACACGTAGTTCGAAATATAGTTATATATATAAATTTTGTTTGTAGGTAGCCAGCTTTCACTTCCATAAGTTAGCGTTGGGATTATCACCGTGTTGTGTACACACGGCTGCCTAGAAGTTTACACAACACGCCATTCACACTGTTCCCTGTACTCACTCGTCACTCCACATCAGTCATCACACAGCAGTGTACCACTAACTATTACAATACTACTACTTCCATCCTTACTAAAAGTGCTTCTAAGGTATACAATCTCATCTACTTCCAACACTACATTATCACCCGTAATTCTCGTGTTATTTTCGGTTACCTTTCTTTTAAATACCATCATCTTGGTTTTTGTTCGTATTCAATCGTAATTGTTTCTCGCTACAATCATTTTCTGCGCGATCCCTTGCATTTTTTTTTTGCCTTATCTTAATTTTTTGCATATATTAACGTCTTTATGGTACGCTAGTACTGCCGAATCTGTCATAATATCGCCGTTACCATGGATGAGACTGAACGGTCGACACGAAGTTTGAAAAATGGAAAGTCAGTGGAAATCGAATACATCTGAGATGATGATTATTCTAGATGATAGCAACGTTCGTGACGCTAGTTTTTGGGCAATATATCTAGTCGGGTCATAAGTTCTGTCAAAACCCCATTATTTTAATTTTGGAATACTGGCCAGAAATACATTGACTAATTTAGAAAATATAACGTTCCGGCTTGCGAAAAATAAAAAATAAAATAATTTTCAAATATTGAGTGGTCCCGCTCTTAATGCGTTGCTGTGTTAGTAGTAGACCACTCCTACTGCTAACGCTTTGCAATGCGCGAGTAATACTTCCTGTATTGCAAGCGTTTATATGCTTCGGCTCACCTTACGTAAAGTGGTTACCATGGTATATAAAAGCAAGTGCAAGGTAATTATTACCTTAAGCACTTGATGAATCGGTGGCGAAGTGGTTAGAAATCGCTACTAAAACTTCACGCCAAAAACCCTTACGGGGTAGGCAGAGAGAACCGAGCGCCACGCGACTCGATCCTTACATACCTCACTCGCTTCTTTAACATTCATTGCTCTTTTCATGCACGCTCGCCGGTTTCTAGGGCTCCTGACATCACCTTCTGATAGAACACGACCAATTTGATCATGGTAGGTAAGTCCTGGCCTTCCTCAGCTCCTACATCCTTCCACTTTTGCATTGTATATCTGCTTCGTCATTCTTTCATCCTGCATTCTTTCTACATGTACGACCAGCGGAGCATGCCTCTTCTTATTTTAATACCGACGCTCTCTTTCAGACCAACTCTGCTTCTAACATCATCATTGCGAATACGGTCTACAAGCGTTACACCACAAATTTTGCTCAACGCTCGCATTTCTTCCGCGTTTATCCTACTTTCATGCTCTCTCTGCCATACCCAGCTCTCGCTTCCATAAGTAAGCGTTGGGACCAGCAATCGCTACTTTAACACAAAAGCTCGTGGGTTCGATTCCCACACAATACAAATTTGAACATGTCTGTTTGTCTTGGTCTGGGCGTTTTTAAGAGAGGTATGGTGCATATATTTTTATACAGCGTCGGAAGGCATACAAGCATACGTCCCACCTAATGTAAAGCAGTTACCGTAGCCTATGAACACTTGTAATATATTAAGTATCACTCGCGCGGTGCCTCCTCTGCTGCTTACATAGCAACTCTTTCGGGGCTTACTGGTGACGTCACTCACATGCAGTAACACAACAACCCTGTTGGGACTTGTTATTTAGCTGCGGTTTTCTATGAGGTGGAGGTACTTCCCCAGACGGGCTGTTTTGATGCACCCTACCTCACTTGAAACATCCTGACCAAGACAAACAGACATGTTCATGCACACAAATGTTTGTCTTGTGAGGGAATCACATGAAGTACCTGACGAACTGAATACTGAAGACTGGTCCTGGTTTTCAAGAGGGAGGGTTGTTGTGTTCCTGCGTGTGAGTGAGAACACCAGTAAGCTTTTAAGAGATGATTGTCATAACAGCAGGGGTGGCATCGAACGATACTTCATCATCTCGGCCTGTATTCGTCAACTGCTGAACATAGACCTCCTTTAGATCCTGTGCCACCTGCATCCATCGACTCCCTGCAAACCTCTTGAGATCGTCGCTACATCTAGTGGGGGGTCGTCCCGCTCTGCATGTACCAGTACGGGGAGACCATTCGAAAACCTTTCTTCCCCAGCGGTTGTCGATTCTACGAACTATAACTCTGACGAGCTCCGTGGGGTTCAGTCGTGAATGATGCGACTTTGGCACCAACGCTCGTGGGTTCGATTCCCACACAAGGTAAACATTTGCGTGCATGAACATGTCTGTTTGTCTTGGTCTGGATGTTTTAAGAGAGGTAAGGCGCATCAGAGCAGCCCGTCTGGGGAAGTACCTCCACCTCACAGAATCGCAGCCAAATAACCCTGCGTGTGAGTGAGGTCACCAGTAAGCTCCCAAGGAGTTGCTGTGTAAGCAGCAGAGGAGGCATTGCGCGAGTGATACTTAATATATTACAAGCGTTAATAGGCTACGGACCACTTTACATCAGGTTGTATAAAAAAAAACTATATTTTTATTCAATACGCCAGTTCACGTGTTATCTTCGATGCAACTTTCAGTGTGTCGATGGTAATTGTCTGTGGTATGGGATATGAGATAGGTTCACATTGAGATTGTAGGCAGTATATTGTTACCTATATTGTTTCATTGTGACGTCTAGAATCGTAAGACGGCCTCGCTGCCGATAACTGACTGTTGAATACGACGTTGAGGTATCGACAGCTAGATCGCTGTATTGGTACAGAACATCCTACCCTATTATTACACTGCTGTACTGGCAAAGAATAAATACGTGTTAGTACTTAAAGAAGGGATACCGTCTCACACACGGCACAAAAGTAAAGGTCTTTTCTTTAAAAAAAATAAAAAATCTTTGTTTGCCATTGGGGCCTTGCGGGCACTTAGACACGTCTTATATTTTTTGAATAGTCTTGTTGTATCTTATTCAATTCTCTTATTTTACTTTTTCTTTTTTTCTGCTAGCGTTTCGGAAATGAACATTGCCAATATAGGTCTCCTTTAAAATTGACAATTAGATATTACAAAAAATGCACAATAGCATATTGGTACAATAATGACATCAAATGGTAGAATTAAAGATTATTAAGGACAGGTCGTCTGTGATGAATTATTTCCGGACATCTTTGTCAGATACATATTCATCTACTCATCATCATCTTTTCCTAACGGAGTTGAGACTCGTAAGCTCAGATGATTGTCAAAGAAGACAGGGCTTATTTCGGGTTTGTTCCTAGCTGCGTATACGTATAGACGGCCAAGATCTTTTACGTAGTAGACAACAAATTTTTGACGTGATAACATCTTACGAGTATAAATCGATGAACGCCGACTGCATGCACGAAGAAGTGTCACGTTCCTCCTGTGCAAGCGAGAGCCCGGAACAAGCGATAGAGAGGCACGATCGGCCTAAGCGTTCGGCTTGTGACGCATCTATCTCTCTGCCACTCCATCGGCCGATGCGTCCGTACACAGATAGCGGCAGTACACACTGTTTTGTCAACTGTTCAATGTTTTCTTATGACGTTATCACGTAAAATTATCGTCCGTAAACCGACTTTACAGACAATCAATTTTTTTTTCAATTTAATAACCATGAAGGTAAATAACCTATGGAGAATCGTTGAGCGATATTACGTAGTAACTCGATTCCCCGTTACGGGTCGGGGGGCAATACAGAATGCCCAGCTCTTATAGGCTAGTTCGCGGATCTACATCGTGACATTTATCAGCTTATTGATTAAATATTCTCCCGTTGGTCAATTCATAATCGCTTAGTTATTTAGGTGGTAAAACACAACGTTCATGTGAGCGCGGGGTGCCTTCATGCGCAGACAAGTGGTTTATTAGTTAGTGGTAACAACATATCAGAAAGTGAAACAAGAATAAGATCTAATATACTCGTACCTTGTACAGCTAAATACGCGTCAAACTTCACAATTTGGCATAACGCTTGCTGGCCGCATTCGAAATGATGACGTACGAAAGAGAGTTGGACTGAAAGAGAGTGTCGGTGTTAAGATAAGAAAGGGCATGCTCCGTTGGTTCGGACATGTAGAAAGAATGCAAGATGAAAGAATAATGAAACAAATATACAATGCGAAAGTGGAAGGATGTAGGAGCCGCGGAAGACCAAGACTAACCTACCATGACCAAATTGGTCGTGTTTTATCAGAAGGTGAGCCTTGGAAACCGGCGAGCGTGCATGAAAAGAGCTATGAATGTGAAAGAAGCGAGTGAAGTGTGTAAGGACCGCGTCTTATGGCGCTCGTTTCTCTCTGCCTACCCCGCAATGGACCTGGCGTCTTCTGGATACTTCACAATTTGACCTTTGTATCGCTCATAAGTCGTACCGTGCAAGAGTTACAGTCGAACTTTGATTGTCAAACGTGATCTGTTCTTAGCTGTACTATCTCTGTGACAAAGCAGCCTGCGTCTGGGGAAGTACCTCCACCTCGCGGAAACCGCAGCCCTCTTTTCTTGAAGGCACCCATATCGTATTTATACGGGAACACCGCTGAGGGTATTTTATTCCACAATTTTACCATACGTGGTAGAAAATGCCTCAAAACGCGTGTAGTGTAGCCTCTCAAGTGTCTCAAGTTTTTAAAATTTGTGTATATATTTTCATTTTGAAAGAATCTATATTTATGTATGTCCCTGAATCTTATCTATCTACGTATGTCTATATTATGATGGCAAATTACGAAAAGAGGATTATTCTCAACCTAGAATATACCTATACTATATATTGGTTTTGAAATTATTTGGTTTTATATATATATATATATACACGAACAGCGCAAATTAATAAAAGCTTGTAATAAACCCCTGGTGGGTTTTTGTATTCCTGCGTGTTAGTGGAGCTCAACAGTGAGCTCATAAAGAGTAGCTGTGTTAGAAGCCGAGGTGGCATCGCGCGAGTGATATTTATTTTATTGTTAGCCTTAATAGGCTACGTTTAACCGCTTTACATCAGTTGGGCATACTTAGTCAAAAATAGTTTTAATCCTTGTTGCCAGGCGACGGCGATCGTCATTCAATTATTTCGCATAACGTTGTGCCCTCTCTTGAGTGTGAATCGAAGCACGTAAGCGCCATGAAACTGATTTTTTTATATAGATTCGGGTGGAAAAAGTGGTCGGTGGGCGTCAAAAAATTTGACGAGCTCGGTGGCTCAGTCGTGAATTACACGACTTTGACACCAACGCTCGTGGGTTCGATTCCCACACAAGGCAAACATTTGTGTGCATGAACATGTCTGTTTGTCTTGGTCTGGATGTTTTAATAGAGGTAGGGCGCATAAAAGCAGCCCGTCTGGGGAAGTAGCTCCACCTCACAGAAAACCGCAGCTAAATAACAGCTCCCTAGAGGGTTGTTGTGTTGCTGCGTGTGAGTGAGGTCACCAGTAAGCTCCTATGGAGTTGCTGTCTAAGTAGCAGAGGAGGCATCGCGCGAGTGATACTTAATATATCGCAAGCGTAAATAGGCTATTGTAACCGATTTACATCAGGTGGGCCGTATGCTTGTATGGCTTCCGATGTAGTATAAAAAATATAATAAAAAATACAAACATACGGCCCACCTGGTGTGAAGTGGATACCGTAGCCTAAGAACGCTTGCAATATCTGAAGTGTCGTTTGCGCGATGCCAACTTTGCGGCTAACACAGCAACTCCTTACGAGCTCACTGGTGATTTCACTAGTAACCTAGGCGTTAAAGTAGGGTTGCTAACCACTTCACAATCCCGCTATAGAGAGGCTTTAGTCGAGGTTGCTTAACTTGCGTTTTTGATCAAAGTGGTAAGCACGAATGATTATCATCAACAAATTGATTTAGTATAAAACACTGTCATCAGAATTGTAAAGCAGTGATAACCCAGTGGATAAAGAACGGCCTATGGACCATCTGGTCTCCGGTTCAAATCCTGGCAAGTACTAATAAATTCAGATTTATGTACATATTTGTAATTATCACTTTTTTTTACTACGTCGGGAGACATACGGCCCACCTGATGTAAAGCGGATACCGTAGCCTATTAACGCTTGCGATATATTAAGTATCACTCGCGCGATGCCGCCTCTGTTGCTTACACATCAACTCCTTAGGAGCTTACTGGTGACCTCACTCACACGCAGGGACACAAGAACCATCTGGGGAGTAGTTATTTGACTACATTTTCTGTGAAGTGGTGGTACTTCCCCAGGCGGGCTGCTTTGACGCGCCGTACCTCTCTTAAAACACTTAACTCACTTGCTCGGCGGTGAAGTAAAACATCGTGATACGATTATTCCGAAAGACATGTGACCTAACATAAGAAAAGATCTGGTTTTCCCTCTGGATTGTAGAGGTCTGATGGCAGTCGCTCCATGAAAAAATCAGTATCTACGCCAAATCCTTAGGCTTAGGTACCGGACCCCGCTACTCCTAATAACTTAGAAAACAGGATAACGCTAAGAAGGTTTACCTACTGTCATCAGAATTATATAAAACTGAAAGAAAATGGATTCTTCAAATTACAAATAGGTAACAAGTAATATATGTTACATAACTCTTACAATATTATAAAATTGCAGGTAAAAAGAAAGCCTAATAAAAAACCTGTTGAGAATGCGTAAGCTTGCATTGTCAGAGTAACACCTGGCTCGTCAATTATATAACAATTCAATTTTTTTTTAATTTGTCGGCCGTTTTGACCATGTTCCTTAAGAGGTAGGAACGGTGTTCCTGAACATTCTGAAGTCAAAATTCGAATATTCGAAAAAAACGCACACACAGACAAACGCACAGACAAACATATAGATTTCATATAGGAACGGTGTTCCTGAAAATACAAACGCACGTGTCAGATTCTCACCTTGAGGCTTATCTAAATTGGGCAATTGTATGTAATTCCCTTATTGGATCGAAGGACTTGGAAGTAGTCCTTCGGTCCGACAAGGGAATTACATATGGACAAAGAATATTACATAAAATAATTGTACTGCTTTTTTTTTTCGGGACAGGCCCACCACTCATACCCACCACTATGTCTCCTGTGTAGCCAGAATTAACAGAGGCGACCACAAAAAAGGCAATGAACAGTGAAATCCATTGCCGTCCCGGGGGTTAAACTACAGCTGCCTTGGAACTCACAACGAATTTAATCATAAGAAATTTGTAGGAGTAGGAAGTTTTGGAATTGATTTGTACTGCTTGTATAAGAAAATAAAAAATACATAAATGAACGAGTCAGTAAGAAAGAGTAAGAGCGGTAAGGCGCATCAAAGCAGCTAGGCAAGTACGAGTACCTCCACCTCACAGCAAAACCGCGGCTGGTTGTTGTGCTCCTGCATGTGAGTGAGGTCACCAGTAAGCTTCTAAGGAGTTGCTGTGTTAGCAGCAGATGTGGCATCGCGCGAATGTTATTAAAGTGTTGAAAGCATAGGCTGCGGTAACCGCTTTACATTGGGTGAGCCGTATGCTTGTATGTCTCCCGAACGTTGTATAAAAAAAGTACGATCTTTGTGATTCGGATTACTTGCATTAGTGTGTATTTTAAACAGATGGTCCATATCCGATTAGGCAGTTACGTATATGCGGAGGTGTAAACAGGTACATTAATCATCGGTATTTCAGTACTATCTTGTTGTATTTGGGTCAAGATCGCAACGCTGTGCTGTCCTTCGGGAATGTGCGAACGCAACGTGACACCCCTGAATGTTGATACGCAATTTTCTTGTTTTGATACTTGCGAAACTGTAGGAAAATCCCGTTTATTTATTCAGTCCGATTTTCATTGATGAATATTGACGCTAAATAAAATACACAAAGAAGTGAAACAAGTTTTGTGACTTGGTAACTTTTTCTGTATTAATGGTTGTATTATATTCTTTATCTTCTTTTTAGCATTATGCCGTTTCCTAATCTATTAGGATTGACAGGGATCACTTCCTAAACCTAAAGTTTTGGCGAAGATACTAATTTTTACATGGAGTGACTGCTGTCAGATCTTCACAACCACGAGGGAAAACTAGACTTTTCTTATGTAAGTTCACGCGTCTTTCGAATTATCATTTCTTGGACGCGGGGGTTACCTCACGATGTTTTCCTTGAACGTTGAGCAAGTGATAATTATTATATTTACACTAGCGGACCCGACAGACGTTGCCTAGGCGGTCCGAAAATAAAAACAATAAGTCCTGTAACCCAATTACAGCGCCACCTACCGGGTCCAATTGTGAATCTGAACCATTCTCGAATCCCCTTGAACACACACAAAAAAATTCATCAAAATCGGTCCAGTCGTTTAGGAGGAGTTCAGTCACATACACACGTACAGTAGAATTATATATATAAAGATAAATCCTAAAACACAAATTTAGTGGTACTCATGCCAGAATTCAAACCAGGAACCAGTTGACCAATAGACCTGTTCTTTATCCACAGGGTTATCAATGCTCTTAATTATCACATATTACTCGTATATAATATAGTGAAAGAGTGTGCGTGATTGAATGCAGAGCCATCAATTTCCTCACTATGTTTTTCTTTAACGTCGAGCAAGTGATAATTTTAAATATATTATATTAAATAGAAGTGGGGCGCATCAAAGCAGCTCGTCTAGGGAAGTACCGCACAGAAAACCGCCGCCATATAAACTCCCTAGAGTGTTGTTGTGTTCCTGCGTGTGAGTGAGGTCGCCAGTAGGCTCCTAAGGAGTTGCTGTGTTAGCAGCAGACGAGGCATCGCGCGAGAGATACTTAATCTAAACGTTTATAGGCTACGGTAACCGCTTTACGTAAGTTGGGCCGTATGCTTGTATGCCTCTCGACGTTGTATAAAAAATATTCCTTGTTAAGTATGAAATGTTAGAAAACATTTTAAAATATCCACTGGATTCCTACCTACCAAAATGATCTAAACAATTTTCAAGTCCCAATGTGCAGATGTTCAGGCCGTGTATTATCAATAAGTAACACCTTTTTATAGGACAAGCCTACCACTCAATCCCACCACTGTGTCTCCTGTGTAGCCAGAATTAACAGCGGCGACCACCAAAAAGGCAATGAACAGTGAAGTCCATTGCTGTTCCGGGGGTTAAATACAGTTGCCTTGGAACTTCAACGAATTTGATCAGAGGAAATTTGTAAGAGTAAGACTGTCATGGTACTGTCGATTTCTAAAGTATATCTAAAGGGTTGGAAAACACGTATTTATGTGTTCTATATTATCTTTAAGTTAACATACTACGAGTATGTTGAAGTATTAAGCATTTTTGTTAGCATTATTTTGTAAACCTACTATAGATTTACGACATGTAAATAAATATTGTCAGACAAATTACACAGCGCTATCTAGCCCCAAAGGAAAGCTTGTGTTATCACTAGACAACTAATAGACATACGTAAATGCATACTTAATATACGTAGAATATATTCAGACATAGACAAGCAGACATGTTCATGCACACAAATGTTTGTCCTGTGTGGGAATCCAAGTCACGAGCGTCGGTGTCTAAGTAGCGTAACATCGCGTTCCACTGCGCCACCGAGCTCTCAATGTATGAAACATATGTGTGAAATATACCATTAAGACACGTCCAATCAAACTCTATGTACCTCAAACACCTACTATGCGATCTTGATTGTTGTTGGCACGGGCGACGCATAAATATTACTTTTGAATGCACCTCTTGATCCCGCACTCCGCTAAGTGGATATTTATTACAAACAATCCGCTATCCTGACCTGAGGTAGACGATCTTCGTTTTACTCACGGATCACATAACTTTCTGATATGCATATGGGTATTACATAACTTTAATAATGCATTGCTCGCCAAATGTACACATTTTTATACGACGTCGGGAGATATAGAAGCATACGGTCCACCTGATCTTATTCTTGTTCGTGTTAGATGCCGATGTTGTATGCCGTCAGACCTTCGCATACCAGAGAAAAAACGAGATCATTCTTTGGTATTCATACGTCTTTTGAAATATGATTTGTTGGACGTGGGCTTCCTCACCATGTTTTTCTTCATCGCCGAGCCCGTGATAATTACCAATATGTACATAAGCCCGAAAACACGAATTTAGTGGTTACTGGTAAACACACTCACTCGTAGACCACAACACTGCTCCATGGCGTTGGAGTTAAATAGTGCGTGGAGTCCTTCCGCGCGGAGGGACTCCACGCACTATTTTAATTTGCTTTGCGCTCGCCATTTTCTTTCACGTCATATTATTAAAACCGTAGATTAAAAACAAGAACTTGAGTGAGTGATGTTACACCTCACAGGCAACTGCAGGCAATAACAATTCCCTGGAGGATTGTTGTGTTCATGCGAGTAAGTGACGTTACTACCTCACTCGCATGAACACAACAACCCTCCAGGGAATTGTTATTTGGCTGCAGATTTCTGTGAGGTGGTAACGTCACTCACTCGCATAAACAAACAAGCATACGATCCACCCAATTTAAAGCGGTCACTGTATATGTTTACGCTTGAAATACATTAAGTATGCCTCGCGTATTGCCACCTCTGCTGCTAACACGGCAGCTCTTTAGGAGCTTACTCGTGACGTCACTCAGATGAACACAACAACCCTCCAGGGAATTGTTATTCGGCTGCAGTTTTCTGTGAGGTAGTAATGTCACTCACTCGCATGAACACAACAACCCTCCAGGGAATTGTTATTTGGCTCCAGTTTTTCGTGAGGTAATAACGTCACTCACTCGCATGAACACAACAACCCTCCAGGGAATTGTTATTTGGCTGCAGTTGCCTGTGAGGTGGTAACGTCACTCACTCGCATGAACACAACAACCCTCCAGGAATTTGTTATTTGGCTGCAGTTTTGAGCATATTTTTCGTGAGGTAGTAACGTCACTCACTCGCATGAACGCAACACCTGTTCAGCGAATTGTTATTTTGATGCAGTTTCCCGTGAGGTAGTAACGACACTCACTCGCATGAACACTACAACCCTCCAAGGAATTGTTATTTGGCTGCAGTTGTCTGTGAGATGGTAACGTCACTCACTCGCATGAACACAACATCCCTCCAGGGATTTGTTATTTAATGATGCCAGAGAAATATAACTTCTCACGCGCGTACATAAGTACACGCACTCATTTTTTGAAATATGTTATTTCTAAATGCAATATTCTTAGGCGATGCGTAAACAAATTATGTTTAGTAGAGATGCGCCGAGTACAAAGTTTACCGAGTAACCGAGTACCGAGTGTACTCGGTTTTGTCTTTACCGAACCGAGTACTCGTCCGAGTTACTCGGTACAATTTAAATAGGTTTAGGCGCGAAAACGCGTTTATACATGATCACAGAGTACTACCGGCGAGCGAGCCGTACCTCGCCGCTCTCACCCTCTCGCTGCCCCCTGCCATTTTGTCATTTCTCTGTGTCAGTCATCAGTCATTTGTTTACAAATTATGATCGTGCAATGTTATAGTGTAATAATAAAAAAATAAATAGTGATTTCTAAAATTATTTCATGGTGTCAAAGTAGTTTTTTTTTTGGTTAAAACTTTAAAAGTCTTGTTATCTAAATCATTGTTTAGCAGCGTTGTTTAGTTGTATACGTAGTTTTAAGGATGAGTGGCAGAAAAAGATCACGATTCTGGACATTTTATGAAGAACTTGAAGAAGACAAATCTAAAGTGAAATGTACTTTATGTAATTCTTTAAATTCGCGTAGTGGAGTTGGACGTAATGCTTCTACAACAGCGATGTCAAACCATATTAAAATGAAAAATCAAGAAGATTTTCAATCTTTAGAAAACGAAATTAAGATCTCTAGATCGCGACCCAATTGCATCTACTTCGTCATCTGTACCTAGTGCAAATCGCGTTCAAGCAACAAAAGTCCAACAAACGCTTCAAGACTCATTTCTTACAAAATAGGAAATAAACGATTCGCGTGCACAAGAAATACATAAGACTATAGCGGAAATGATTCTAACTGATAACCAACCAACATCAATCTTGCTTAGTGTTCCTTCATCATAACTTACCTGTGTTAAATTACCAATATTTATTAATGTTTTTGTCTGTTTCTTTCAATCAATCAATCAATCAATAATATTTATTTGCACAAAAATGTAGGTACATAATAAGGTGACATTTGAACTGTTTCCCGTGTACATTTTGCCTTTTGTAAAGGCATGCAAATTATAAGAAACTAAATACTGCTATTAGTCTAGATTGTTGTCAGATATTAATACATTGTAATGTCCAATATAAATCAAAGAATGTCATTTAAATAGTCATTAATTGAATAATAACATTTCTGCGATAAAATAAATACAATTTTTGCTTAAATTCACTTATAGTCAATTCTTTGATATTTTTTGGTAGCTTATTATATATTTTAGGAGCCATTCCAAATACGCTCCCGCTGAACATAGTTGTGTTGTGCGACATGTGTCGAATTTTGTGATTATTTCGCACGGAACTTATAAAATCGAATTTGTTTAAGTTTGACTTTACAAAAACAGATAATTCGTATATATACATTGCAGGAAAAGTAAGAATATTTAAGCTCTTGAAATATGATTCGCAAGATTCAGTATGCTGAAGCCTACACATTGCCCTGATGCATTTTTTTTGCGCCTTGAACACTTTTTCTTTTCCTGTGGCGTTACCCCAAAATATAAGACCATATCGCAAAGTGGATGCAACGTATCCATGATATGCTGTAAGAACTGCAATTCTATTAGCTACTTTCTCTAGCATATATAAAGCGTACGAGAATTGATTGATCTTTGTACAGATAAGATTAATTTGTGATTGCCATGTCATGTTTTTGTCAATATGTATTCCAAGAAATTTCGTAACGTGTGTCTCATTAATTAAATGTCCTAAGTATTTGATGTCAATTCGGATTGCATTTTTGCGTGGTCTCTGTATAAAATTCATTGATTTTGTTTTGTCAAGATTTATAATTAAATTGTTACTTTGCAGCCACTGAATTACACTACTTAATGTCTCATTTATTTCATTTTCAAATGTATTAGCATTATTGCATTCAAACACGATAGTGCTGTCGTCCGCGAATAATACCATAGGGCGATCTATAGATTTTGGTAGATCATTTATATATATAAGAAACAGGAGTTAAAATATGGAGTCCCGCAAGGGAGCGTGCTAGGTCCTAGCACGCTCCCTTGCGGGACTCCATATTTTATTTCCTTTACATTGGAAGTAAATGTTTCCTCCTGTTTTGTTCGGAAACATATTCTTTTGATTTGTGTCATTTGTGTCCTATTACTTAAATACGATTTAATCAAATTTAGTACATTGCCTCTAATACCATATTTATATAATTTATCAAATAGACAGTCATACTCTACAAAATCGAAGGCCTTAGTCATATCCATGTACAATGCTATAACTTGTGTCCTTTTATCCATGCACGATAGTATAGAATACTATCGTGCAATATAGAAAGTCATAGATTGCCACATTTATAGTTTTATTTCTTCTGAAGCCTTTTTGTTCTTCAGCAAACAAGTTTTGGTTTTCAAAAAATGTATAAAGTGCTTCATAGATAACATTTTCGAATACCTTCGAGAGTACTGGTATTAGGGCGACGGGTCTGTAAAAGCTCATGTTTTCTCTATCCACCTTTTTAAAAGCCGGTTTGATAACTGTTAATTTCAGTCGTTCAGGATATGCTCCTATGCCTATACAGATGTTTACGATATGAGCCAATACAGGGGCAATGATATCAGCGACGTATTTTAGGACCTTTGTATGGATTTCATCGTAACCAGTACTGTTAGTGTTTTTCAAAGATTTAATTATTTGGTAAATATCGTGTGCTACTACTGGTCTCATAAACAATGATTTAGCATTGTGGTTGCTCAGCGTCATTTTACATTGAGTACTTTTTTTAAAAACAACATCATCAATAAAATAGTCATTGAATGCCTGTGCTATATCTCTGGGATTGTCAATTCTTTTGTTATCTATTTTGATATGCGTTATGTCGTCTCTAGGTAGATTAAATTTTGTGCTATTTATAATGTTCCAAGTTGCCTTAGATATGTTTTTAGAACTATTAATGTATTGAGTATTTTGTGCCTTTTTTGTCAATTTTATTATTTTGTTAAGACGATATGAATATTGTTTAAATTTGGTTTTAGCCAATACACTAGGATTTAATCTATACTCCCAAAGTAGTTGCCGCTTTCTTTTGCTGCATTATTTGATACCACGTGATATCCATCTTTGTTTGCGTATGGTAGGAATTTTTTTTCTCTCTATCGGAAAACATAAATCATAGAATAATTTAAATTCATCATAGAATGTATTAAATGCGGAATTTGGATCTGTACTATTATAGACATCTCGAAAGCCAAGCTCTGCTATACAATTTCTGAATTTGGTCATATTTTCATTATTAAAGCTTCTTTTACTTTTATACCAAAATGAGAACCTAGGTGATTGCTTGGTTGGACAACCAATGATTTGCGCTGTGTGATCAGAAAGTGCTAGGTCGATTACTTGAGTGTCATTCTTTTTTAAATTATGAAAAATGTTGTCAATGCAAGTTCCACTGTCAAGTCGTGTTGGTTGGTCAATACCTATTTTTAAATTAAATCCATAAATAATGTCAGTAAAATTAGAACATGTCATATTATTATTTAATATATCAATATTAAAGTCTCCACACAAGATAACTTTGTGCGTAGTCTTATAACAATATTTTGTAGAATGTCACTAAGGATTTTGAAGAAGATTTCTGTACTGTTTACATTAGATTTTGGTACTCTATACATGCATATAACGAAAATTTTATGATCAACCAATTCAATCCCGCAGCACTCCACAACATTTAAGATACTCAATTTTGAAATGTCACACAACACTCTTTCTAGTAAGTATTGTACCTATTGCTAATTTTTCATAATATTATTCAAATTAATAAACGTTACTTGCTTATTTTATATCTATTATTTACCTGGCAAAAACCTTATATACCGAGTGTAATATAGTAAAAGTTTTTTACTATATTACACTCGGTATATAAAACGAGTTACTCGGCCGAATACGAGTACTATAAAACTCGCCGAGTACGCCGAGTACCGAGTAATAACCGAGTACTCGGCGCATCTCTAATGTTTAGTAATAAAAATGTCGGATAGTAAAAAAAAATATGTGTGCAGTTCACACGCGATAGACGTGAAAGCTTCAAAAATGGGAACATAATAATCACGACAATATTCTGCATTCGTTTTCAGCATACAATACACGTGTACAATACACCACGATTGTTATGACGCCTTATACCAAGCTTCGTCATACTCTCACACGTTAAATCCTATAGGTTGTCTCTTTTTACTGTCGCTTTTTTGTTTCATCGCGATTCAAATCACAACGATGCTAAAGAAGTTTTCACTTCAAAAAGTTCAATAGACATACGAGTATAATAAATACCCGTAATAAATAATATTACTTTATCAATCCATTAAAAAGCATTTTAGTTACAATTCACGTGAGCACTCTCAGACATACACCCTGACCTCGAGTCTAATGTTCGTTGATGTTTATGTTTATGTTTTTTTATGTTCTTGTAAAGAAAATGCGTCAATAGGCTTTCCATTTCTTCTTTACTCCGTGGTTCCCGATTCCACTTAACAACAAACATCAGAAGAATGCGAATATGTTTAGCAGGCTAACTATTGTTTGTTATTGTGTACTTTATAACTTATCAATTTGTTATTCTGAATGGCGCCACGCCGTAGTTTGTTCTTGTTGAGTAAAATGAGCCTGGCATTTGGAATTTGAGGCGTGGTATAATCTGGACTTAGTTCGTCATATATTCGCACGGCGCCGCCGTCGGTGGATAACTTGCGGCCAGGATCGACACCTTAGGAATTTGAGTAGATAATGTAGTTGGTGTTGATAAAGGATATTATGTTCTGATGTTCCGTGTAAGTTTATAGTCTAATTTTTTGAATAAATGATGAAAGTATTTGTTGATATGTAAATAGAAATGAGCATATGACATTATTGACATAATGCAGCTTTTCAGGAACACCGTTCCTATATGAAATCTATATGTTTGTCTGTGTGTGCGTTTGTCTGTGCATTTGTCTGTGTGTGCGTTGTTTTCGAATATTCGAATTTTGACTTGAGATTCGGATTCAGCATAAAAAAGTAGAATAGGAATGTTCAGGAACACCGTTCCTATCTCTTAAGGAACACGGTCAAAATGGCCGACAATATTAAAAAAAAAATGATTTGTTATATATTTGACGAGCCAGGTGTTCCTCTGGCAATGCTTGCTATGCCAGCTTGTTCTAATGCTTGGCAAGCTTGCGCATTCTCAACTGGTTATTATTGAAATAATTTTCTGCATTCTAAGCAAACTCTTATTTGTCCAAATATGGAATTTTTGTAATAAGATTCATTAGATCGTGCCTATCATATGATCGCTGGGTTATAAATGATTTTGCCTTAATCTCTGTCCATTGAGGATTGCACGTAAAAGTTATAAATAAATCCGGACTTAATTTCTTGCATACGTCATAGCCTCTTGTGTTTTTATGTTGGTGATCCAGTGAACGTCAAAGGCAATATTACCCTGATGATATCCTTGTATCATCTACATTAAATATTTCAGTTGCCATATTGAGACGTTGATGAGTCAGTCAGTCAGATTCTCTCTGTGTATAATAGTATAGATAATGTGTCGTAAGTGTACAGTACAGTATAGTACGGAACACTCAATAAAGTTGCCCAGTTTGAACTTGGCTTCATCGATTATTGTGCATCGATAATAACGGAATTACGTACCGAGCAGTGAGAGAGTACTTAAGAGCAGTGGTGGTGTATGTATGTATCACTGAATTCGTGTTTTCGAATTTATGTATACTATCTGTAATTATAATTTGCCTGGCATGAAGGAAAAAACATCGTGAGAAACACGCACATCCAAGAATTTATATATCAAAAGAAGCGTCACATAACCTAAGATATGTCTGGTTTTCACTCTGGAATTTATTTATTTATTACAACAACAATATTTTAATTACAACAATGTAAACCGAAACATTTAATTGATACATTGCAAAATCTTAATCTAGAGTTTACATCAATTATAGATATGCACAACATGACATCTAAAATTCTTAATAGAAATTCATGATTTAAGGCAGTCTACAAACAGAATCAACATAATAGGTTTGATTATAATAATTAGGTCGGTCATGAAATATATCCAAATCAAGAACTTTATGCCAAACGTTGTAAGTGGATATCATCCTAGGTAACGGCGCGTGCAAACCCAGATTGGTCCTATGATGAGGAGCCGAGAAGAAATGTCGATCCGCTCTACGGCAACCCAATGTGAAGGATTGTCTGACTGAGAAAATCAGTATCTTCCCCAAATCCTTATATTCAGCCAGGCTCAGATGGCGGACTGCGACAATCCTAAAGGATTAGGAAACGGGACAACGCCGTGAAGAAGACTGTAAGCGAAATACGTATTGTGTGTTTTATCTCAGTAGTTTTCGTCAATAAATCATACTTATTCTCTGTCTCAGGGTGCCTGATACTACCATACATCCTCTTCATCTCCACCAAAACAAGATCGGTGTCAAGTTCTATGCAATCTCAAAGAAATTACCGTATTGTAAGTGTCTCTAAGGAACAAATATTTTTATTATCAGTTTAAGCCTGAACGCAGAGACAATAGTTAAAGATATTCTCGAAACTTGACGTTGGCTAGCAAAATATGTTACACGGCTTGACGTGGTTTACATCGTCACCTTGCATGTGAAGTCAAGGGGCGGAGCGCAGCGGGGCGTCTTGATTCCCCACAGGAAAATATGCAACGCCCAATTCAAAAGCGGTCGAGATTATTGCTGTTAGATGTACAATGGATTATGTGGACGCTAAAAATGTATAGTCAGGCAGTTCTTAAGTTTACTTAATTTTTGTACGTATCCATTTGAGTCTATTAGGATCCTGGTGTCTTGTAGGTACTACACGCTTCCTGAAAAGGCTCTCACGGGCATCAACTTCTCACACATAGTTACACATAAGTAACTTTACTTAAATCTGCTCTATTCGTAATTTATAAATGATGCTATATGACGATATATGTGTGAGAGGATTTCCTCTACACGAATAATATTTTTTTCGTTTACCACAGAAAACTAAAGAGTACCTACAAAGTAATTTTATTTTCGAAAAAAACTTCCAAGATGTTTTTTTTTTCGAAAAACTCATAACAATTGCTTTCACAAGAAGAGTTTTCTAAAATTTCTTGGTAGTTGCTTTCACAGTGAAAGTAATTGTTATGAAGTTTTTCAAAAGACTTTCCTTAAGATCAAGATACTTTTCTTGAAATAAAGAAAAATTAAATATATACCTATACAATAATACTAAAACTAAATTACATCCAAAATTAAATAATACCTAATAAATGACAAAAATAATAACCTAAAATACATCTAGAAACTGTGGCCCCCGCGGCATGTACCAACGACACTGGCAGCATTTCCGCGTTGAATTAAATTGAGATTTTAATGTACCATTGAAAGTTAATAGAAGATCCGCTATACTTTTGTAAATTGCATTATAGTTGTTCTAAGCAGTTCAACAATACGAGCAAGGTGAAGCAACCCGCCGAAAGGGCAGTGCAGGCTGATATAAAACGTGAACATCCCTGCATTCTGTATTCCGACGCCGGGCGCCGAGCGAGCCTATCACACGATCTGACGAACACTTGTATACCACCATTATGTCGAAACTGGTAAGGAACACATTTATACATCTTGCACTACAAACACCTATTGTTCGGCGGAATTCCCAACTTCGTAACACAATAAAACAATGCTATGCGGACAGCTTTTTGATCAATGTCAATTTAATGTAAATTTTCAGTAAGTATAGTTTTGTAATATATTAGCTAAATAAAATAGAAAAGCTACTCGACTACCAACTGCTTTACGGCTTCGCTCGAGTAGAGTTTCGTTTTTGAAGAAAGAAAGTACCGTGTCAAAAAGTTTGTTCGCCAGTTTTTGTGAACAGACAGACAAAAACGTTACAAATAAGAGATTGAAAGAGTCCCTCTGAATCACTATTTCAATATATACGCTATAGGAGAAATGTTTGTACATATATAAACTTTTCTCTCCTACATATACGAGTATATAAAGGAGTGCCGTATTAATTATTATTCTTAGCTTGTATATAACTGCATGCAAAGCATGAAATGAACTACAAACTTTTTGCAATAATAATAAACTTTTTCCAATACCGGTATATCAGTCTACCCTACAGCATAAATATACCTATAACATGAATCTTGTTGATATTCAAAACATTTTGCATCACAGAAACTGATGTCGGATTTAGTACGTGCCCGAAGTAAGTTCTAAAAATAAGCTTTTGTGTGTTAAATGTATTCGTAGGGTTCCGTGCCACAAGGACGAAACAAGAACCCTATCAAAGGCCCACCCGTATTTGAGTGACGGGTCTCCTAGTATGCGAAACTTATAAATTTAGTTAGCAGATCATAAATTTAGACATTGAAGGCAATTTACCGACATGTTCCGTACATGAAAATTTACACATTACATGCAAATGAAAATATTTGTAATGAAAAATAATAAACCCTATAAAATATTTTTACCCTGACATGTAGATATTATTTATAGCTCGTTAAGCAGAATACAGAAGGTTTTCTTTATATCTCCAAAAACAATTTAATGAGAAGCATTCAATGTACCATATTTTATACTGTATATATGTATATGTTTAGCATTGTCTCTGTTAATTTAACAAACTAACTTTGTTCAGGTTGTGTTAGGTAAGGTATGAGTTTACGCATTATCTTCTAATATTCAGTTAGTATTTTGTTCACTTGCCTATATCTACCTCCTCGTATTGGGCGTACAACTTTACAGCTGCGATATAGGTAAGTTTCTAGCTAAGGCTCTCTTCTCGCGAAAGTCTACAAGGGAAAAAGTACGCCTCCCCTGCGTAATTAATTCCTCGTTGTTCGCGATACGGATGATTTTATGTTATTGCACTAATCTGATGCAATGCATTTAGCCCATACTGTCCAGTTTGGACTAAATGCTGTGCCATGCTTGATACTAATATGCGATTCGCAAAAAGTCATAATAGCATTTTCTAACAACTATCTCCCCTTGTTTCGCCCAGTTTTCTGCAAAACTACCAAGAAAATTATTCAAAGAAGAGAAAGGATCGACTTAAACCTATAACTTATAGTAACTTAACATAACCCAACCTAAATCTGAGCAACCATCTAATTTATAATGAGTTGAAATACTTCATTTTACTCGTAGTAATGCGACATCGCCGCAAAAACTTTTAACATGTTTCTTCTTTCCTTCTCCTTTTCCTTCCATTTTCACGTTTGCGGATGTAATCAACCTCACCTGCACGTAGCGTACCATGCTAATTTGCAAACGAATCTTCACCAAAGAGAAAGACGGCGACATTTATTTAGCAGTTGGACTAGAAAAGTACCTTTATTTAAACAATTCAACCAGCCAACTGCATGTTTTTCTGCGGGTGAGGATTCTAGGAAATTTCTGATGAGTTGCTACTCTAGCTGTGGGGTGGCAATGCGCAAGGGATCCTCCTTGTTTTGCAAGCATTTATAAATTTAGGTAACTGCTAAATGATTTATTGTCAGTACCGTCTTCGAAGCTAATTAAGGTTTTTTTTACAGTTGGTTGTCTTCTCGGTAGCGTTAGTAGCTGCGGTGTCCGGGGGTAGGCTGGACCACCTCACACAAGGGTACACCGGAGGTGGCGGCGGTGCCTTCAGCGGACCACCTTCTCATTACGAAAATGTTAACAACGGCGACGGGAATTACCGCTTCAGGTAAATCAATAAAACATATAGAATTATTTACTTAAAAGTTTCTAATTATTTCAAGAAAGTATACTTACGTCGTTACAAATTATTTCTTAGTCGAAAATATCAAAAATAGTTTTGTTGCCGAAAATGTCTCTAAATTTACTTCCATAGTGGGAGACAATTTAGAAAACTGATGATTATAAAATCTGGGGATACAGCTTGGTGGTTTAGGTATATATAAATAGTTTATACTCAAGATTTAGCTACACCACTTGATAGCTAAAGAATTAAGAAATTCGTTGCGTTGAGTGACGGGAAAGCGCCGCCATTTTGAGATTATTACACTTTCCATATACCTAATATGAATATGTCACCCATTTCCTCGTGGTCATGTCTGCTTGTCTAAGTCTAAGTATTTTTAAGAGAGATATGGTGCAGTGCAAAACTGTTCGACAGCAAGTCCGACTGTGAAGAACATCTACCTCACAGAAAAAAACAGCAAAATAAGAACTCCCTGGAGGGTTGATGTGTTGCTGCGAGTGAGTAAGGTTGCAGTAAACTCCTAAGTTGTTGCTTTGTCAGTAACAGGGCTTGCAACGCGCGAGCGATACTATCCTAATTGCAATTGTTCATAGGCTACGGTAAACACTTTACATCGGGTTGGCATATGCATGTATGCCTCCAGACAAAAAATATTGGGAAGGTTCTGGCGTCCGATTGGTGGTTCCATATAAGTTTAGAGCATTTCCTACTCTATTGAAGGTATTTTCACGGTTTTTGTATCTGTGCATTCATTTTATAAATATGAAAAACATCTAACAATTGTGAGATGCGAATGTTGAGGGAAAATAAGAAACTACTAATCAATACAAACTACACCTCTTTACACTGGTATAGGTATGGTATATCTTCACGCCAAGTCCCTTGCGGGGTAGGCAGAGAAAACCGAGCGTCTTACACACTTCACTCGCTTCTTTCACAGTCAGCTCTTTTCATGCAGGCTCGCCGGTTCCTAAGGCTCCTGACATCCCCTTCTGATACAACACGATCAATTTGATCATGGTAGTTTAGTCATGGTCTTCCTCGGCTCCTACATCCTTCCACTTTCGCATTGTAAATCTGTTTCGTCATTCTGTCATCTTGCATACTTTCTACATGTCCGAACCAATGGAGCATGCCCTTTCTTATCTTAACACCGACACTCTCTTTCGGACCAACTCTCTTTCGTACGTCATCATTTCGAACGCGGTCAGCATGCGTTATGTTATACCTCTTTACACTACTTACAATTAAATACAATATAATGGAAAACTAGTAACTGCCCGCGTTTACATCTAAATGAAGTTGTGTTTTTTTACGTTAAATTATATCTCAGACAAAAAGTAGCTTTGTTTAGTAACAGCTGCTTAGCATGAGTTCACCTGCGTGAACTTGGATTTTAGAATTTTTAGGGACCCTGAATGAAATTAATAATAAGCTGAAGTACTAAGGGATAACGTAGCTTATTATCATTGCGTATCATGCATTTGAATGAATGAGAAAATGAATTTTCTTTATAATTATTTTTTCGTTATTTTTTTCATGTTTTAATTGTTATAAATGGTGTAACTAAAAAACAAAACAAAACAGATATCATAAAAATCGGTCCAGCCGTTCTCGAGTTATAAACGGTGTAACTAACCCGACTTTGTTTTATATATACGTATACCTATAGATATGTCAATTCGTTCGTGAGATATCAAAAAAAAAAGCGTTTCATATATAATGTACGCGATAATAAATATTTTTCATAACTTTTTTCGTTATTTTTCCATGTTTTAATAGATATTCTGCTATTCGGGGCGGAGACAAATCGAACAAAATAAAGATCATAAAACACGGTCCAGCCGTTCTCGAGTTATAAATGGTGTAACTAACACAACTTTGTTTATAATCTATATATATATATATGATTATAACCTTAAACTAATTCCACGTAGAGTCGGCGACGTGTAGCGCATGATGTTAGGCATTCGTTCTCGGAAATTCCGAAAATTCACGAATTCTTCCTTCCCGAAAGTCAGAACAGTAGTTACAAAGATAACCCCCTACATCCAAAGAAATAAACAACACCGCCAACATATTAGTGTATGCATATATAATTTTATCTAGGCCCTTTAAGGACGTCGGTTGTAATTAATTAAATCAGGTATAGTAATTTGATACTGCAAATTCTAAGTTACTCGTAACCTTGAGTTTGTGTTACCAGTACTAAATTTTAAATGCCCGACAAAGGTCGCCAAACTGTACCCAAAGGACCGATATATTTATTATATTTTGGGACAATGAGTATAGTAATAGGTAACATAATATAGCTGATACTTGAAGATGACTAACCTTTTAATGAAAATTTCTCCAAGATAGATTTTTGTATATGTCTTGCAGCAGTGAACAGTTTGAAGAACAGTGCCAAACAATGCCTCCCTGTCTAACTCCTCTCTACAATTGGATAGGTTTCGTATTCTGATCCTGTAGTCGGATCGACATAGTCGCGTTTTCATATATACTTCTCAACACTTCGATATATCTATAATCAATGCGGCACCGCTGGAGAGACTGGAGCACAGCCCACAAACGCTAAGCATAGTGGCTGGTTATACTCTTAGGTCTTCTGTATAACCTGCCGCAGTGTATGTATGTGGTCTATGGTTGAGAAGCCTTTCCGGAAACCGGTTTGTTCGGGAGGCTGAGAGTCATCAAGTGCAAGACGATTCGTGATAACCCTTGAAAACAGGTTATAGACGTGGCTCAGAAGAGAGATGTGTATATAATTCTTCAACAAGGCTTTATCACCCTTCTTGAAAAACAACACCACCATGCTTCTGCTCCATGCCTTCGGCACTTTGCACTCGATGATGACGGAATTGAAAAACTTCTGAAGGACTCTAAGTACTAGTTTTCCACCCGCTTTCAGGAGTTCCGATGTGATTCCGCCATCGCCCGGGGCTTCGCTGCTCTTAAGCTGTTTAAAAGCCATCCAAATCTCGTACAGGCTGATGTCCATGATATCCTTGGTGTAGTATCGGGTCAATTAGGCCCATGGGTGTGATGTCGAATCAGAAGTGGGTTCTGGTGAGTTGGTGTATAACTGTCCATAGAAACTCTCAATCCTCCCAACATCTCTGGTTTGGACGAGACAAAGTACAAAGCGTTCTTAAATAAATCACCCATGCACAATGCTAGCATAGGTGGTGCATATTGCACGATATTATTTCTAATAAATGTAAACATATGTTTCAATGAGCTTAGGTTGTATATGTCAATTTTGCCTCAGATGAATTGGCTAGTTATCTATAAGTTAACTATAGCTACTTATCGACTATAGGGGTTCAGTTTATTTCACCAGTTTTGCGCAACATCCTCATGCATTCCTGGTCAATTTAAATGCTGACCATAAGCTTTCACCGTGAAAAATTTCATAAAATACCATTCAGTAGTTTTTACAATTTGCAACAACTAAGAAGAGACAGGAAATAAATAAATGTGTTTCGGCTTCTGTATCGATAGTATAATGCAGCTGCACCACAATTTCAAAATAATGTTTCTCGTATAAACTATGTTATGTACATGTACCTACACCATTCCACCAACTAAGGGCTAGATTGCGTCGTTTTCTGTCTAATCTATGATAAATATTAATGTTATTTAGTAACATAAATAGTTATTTATTAACATAAATTATATGTTATTCATCTTCAACAGGTCCTTTGCGTTGTCGGAGGGTATGTTAAGGTGTCGGTTCGGACTAATTTCGAATGATAGTCGTAAAATACAATGCCATTGACTCAGCTCAGCTACGCTCTTGGTCATCCGATTGATTGCAAACACTGGCAGGCAGTGTTTTCAAACCATCGTAAGACCAGGAGGCAATCTGCAATTAAGCAATTTTGCGAAGTATGCCAGTATTATGGTAAAAGTATGTTGTAAACTCCTACTAAACTTTAGAAGAAGGAAGGCATGTGTATATTAGTAACAAAAGTAGGAGTTAATAGAATATGGTAGAACCTCCAATCTTATCTTTACGTTCCACAATCTGCATTCAAGTATAATAAATCCAAGGACTTTTCCAGCTATGATACACCAACGGGCATCTCAGCGCACGAAAGCGGATCTCCCCGTGCTTCAGGACCTGAGGGTCCAGCGGTGACCGCCGAGGGTGGTTTCTCATACCGCGCACCTGACGGCCAGCAGATCTCACTGACGTATACAGCTGACGAAAACGGGTTCCATCCTACGGGGTCGCATATACCCACTCCGCCACCCATCCCTGAAGCTATACTGCGCTCCATTGAGTTCAATAGACAACATCCTTCATCGTAAGTACTATTTTTTTTCATTGATACATCATTGAGATCAACTATGAATACGAGATGTGGCAGAGATATATGATATGGAGCTACTGAATCGAATATTCGAATTTTGACTTCAGATTCAGTTTCAGCATAAAAAAGTAGAATAGGAATGTTCAGGATCACCGTTCCTATCTCTTAAGGAACATGGTCAAAATGGCCGACAAATGTAAAAAAAAATTGAATTGTTATATAATTGACGAGCCAGGTGTTCCTCTGGCAATGCAAGCTCGCGCATTTTCAACTGGTTTATTTCTTTAATGTTTCTTGCAAGTGTAATTAAATAGATGAGTTAAATGATTAAGTATTAAAGTAAGATATTTATGCTTAATCCCCTTGGTAAATAAAGAACTATTAATGTACTGACTTTAATTTGTTATTGCAGGGACAACGGCGCCTACAACGACGGTCGCAACGCGTATCGGTACTGAAGTCATACCCGTATTTAATGCAAAAGTGCTTACCTCAGAACATGGACTGTGATATCGATGAATCATTATTATTTAATATTATTTAACATATGTAACTTATGAATGAATGTAATTTTCTTTGAAATTAAAGAATATTTATTATTCCAAACATCCATATTATTACGAGGCTTTGGCATAATATTCATTTTTTTTTTTGCTTTTAAGAATCCATAGATTCTGCTATATCTATTGTTGTAATCCGTAACTAGCGTCGTAAGTAACCATAACTAACACCATGCGTAACTATAACTAGGGATGTGAGTAAATGTATCTAACGCCGGAATTAAGAGAATTACCATTTTGTTGAGTGGCACTCAACAAAAAATAAGTCATTCATTATCGAAAATAAAAGAAAAAAATTCTACACCAACCCTTACACATCTCACCTCATCTGAAGGGGTTTAAAACACACATCACCGCGTTGCAACCGTGGATTAACGGAGGATGTGTTTTCAAGCTGCGCAAAGGCCACTGACTTAGCTTAACGGCTGTCATCCATGAACAACAGCCGGGACCGCCGACATAACGTGCCCTCCGAAGACCGGAGAAGCTCGAGATAGATAAACCCATCCATGGACAGCGGCGGTTTGCTTAATCTGCGTGTTCAGTTAGAATGACACAATAAAGTATATTTATCACAAAGACATATTTTTATCATTTTTTCATGACACTGGTAAACAGTGTCGTTATGCAGTTAAAATGGATGATACTATAATATACTATGTCTTCACGCCACTACTTTGCGGATTATGTAGAGAAAAATCCTATTATGTCGCCTAAAAATGATACTTACCTACATTGCGAAAGTGTTAGACGAAAGTGCAAGAAACGCCGTAAGTTTTTATTTTTACTTCTACTTGTCACGAGTACTATAACATGTTAGTTACATAAAGAAATTAATCAGCGACTGTAGACAAACAAGCGTGGATCCAACAGCTGTAAAGCTACTGTTGCTGCTGTAGCCTATGAACCCTTGCAATCCAAGTATCGCAATCGCCTTGCACACTCTACTAAAACAGCAAATCTTCAGTGCTTCACTTTGTAACCTCACTTACTCACCGGAATACAAAAGCGATCCAGGAATTTTATTTTACCTGCGGTTTTCTATGAGGTGGATCAGTGGATATATGCGTCTGCAAATAAATATAACAACAAACATCTAAACGCGACCTATTTAATAAATTTCTTTGTATTTTTTTAGTTTACAATTTAGTAAACATGTAGTGCAAAAATTACAAGGCATCAAAGTTCTATCTATGTCATGTCATGTCACCCTTATGTCATTTGTAAGGCAGGCGAGATAAATATTAGACTCAGAGATTTGACATATCTACCAAATCTACTATTTTGTATTCTATCTAGAAAATCATAGCCATGGGACATTCAGTACTATAGTAGTGTAGATATCATGTTCTTTAGAATTATAATCACTCCGTTTAGTCTAAGGAAACACTTTAGAAGACAAAGATAGGTTCGTGACACTAATATCTCACAAATATATACTACATAGAAATATATATAAATATACCAAATATCCAAATCGATGTATTATTAATGCTTGTACAAAATCTAACGAAAAACAAATGTAAAGATTAGATAACTTTATTTATTATAAAATAAATAAATATAAATAAATATTGCCTGACAATTTACACAGCACCACCTAGCCCCAAAGTAAGCGAAGCTTGTGTTATGGGTACTAGACAACTGATAAACATACGTAAATACATTTTTTTTGTAAAATACATACTTATTATACATAGAAAATACCTAGACCAATACAAACAGACATGTTCATGCACACAAATGTTTGTACTGTGTGGGAATCGAACCCACGAGCGTTGGTGTCAAAGTAGCGTAACAGCGCGTTTCACCACTGCGCCACAAAGCTCGAATATTACACACAAGTTGCACCCCGCGACTACGTCCGCGCGTAAACCAGCATCTCGTAGGTTTCACTTCTCTCGCGATGTTGAATAGCCTAGATATAGGTATATATATATATATATATATATCCTTCCTCAAGAACAGGGCTATCAAATGCAAAAATGGTTTTTTCAATTCCGACTGGTAATTCCAGAGATTAACGCGTTCAAACAAACAGAAAAAACTGTTCTGCTTTATATATTCTTCTTCTCAGCGTTATCCCGTTTTCTTTTCCGCTAGGATAGGCGGGGTTCACTACCTAAGCGTAAGGATTTGGCGAAGATACTGATTTTTAGATGGAGCGATTGCCGTCTGAACTCCACAACCCAGAGGGAAAACTCTTTCAGGTCAACTATGTTTCTAATATCATCATTGCAAACACGGTCTATAAGCATTACGTCGCATTGTGACCCCGTTTCTTCTTGAATGCTCCTATCCTAATACTTCCATGCTCTTTCTGTCATACCCAGCTCTCGCTTCCATTATCGCATATATGGCATTGGAACCAGTACTGCATTTACCGCAAACCTGAATAAAATTCGGCTCGTCGACTACCCTGCCGCCGGCGCGAGCAACATAGCGTACCCATATACCTATGGCCTAGCCTAGCGGCGGCAGGGCTATCGTTCAAAAGGTCTAGGTATAAGGCTGTAATAAAACACATCACAGCCTAATGCCTGGCCTTATATGTTCTGCGTTGTTTTTGTTCGGTGTGGTAATTTTCATCCCAACCCCAAACCCAACCCATCCCTTCCTCTTGTATAAATTGTCTCATTGTCCGCCCTCAGAAAGCAGACATCACTGCATCAGTCAGTCCAACTAAAAAAAATCATACCTTCCCACAGCCGCGTAAGTGGAACCAAAGGAGCTACTCAAGGACGGTTCGCCCTTGAAGCTCGGCTCGAGTAAAGAGCAATTAGCTCGAGGCTCATTCGCGCCCCTTCGAGGGCACAAGAGAGAACTGGCAGACTGCTGTGCTAAGAGGAAATAGCTCTTACTTCACACATCAAAAGAAAACACAAAGCTTTTCGCACCAGCACACATCAGTTAACCCTGAAAACTACAGTGCCGACTAGTTTCAACACTGTAACAACACCGCGTAAAGCAGGTCTAATTTACCCAAGGGCAATTGCCCCTTGAGAATACCCAGCGCAGCAGGAGTTGGAAATCTGCACGCAGCTCCTCTGTAAGGCCAAAACTATCGCTGTGCCATACTGTTTTAATGCCAGGACTTCCTTTGCTACTTGGTAGGGTGCGCCTTGGTGTGCTTTGGCTCTAAAGCCACTTATATTTACATAAAACAGGCAGTACAAGTATACACGAGTTCGCCTTATATATACAATGGATATGTAGATTTATAATTGTATATTGATTGACCATTCGTCAGTCGCCTCAAAATGCGTATTAATAGGTAGGTACTTCCGAGGCTAAATATTATAAATTCTGCCATGTAGGTTAATGCATAAGCAATTTCCGTAGCATTTTAAGCTATGATTTATTATCAGGACAAAATTCTCGTTTGTAATCAGGAGAAGGAATAGTAAACATGTACAAGCATGGTATTAGCATTTCATAAAACATGATAAATCGATTCAGTGTCAAAAGTAACCGAACTAGTTGTTATTCTGACGAACTTTGCCATTTATCGTAATGAAGGGTAATGAGTTGTAATAGGGGAATTGAGAACATTGGCCCTACATCTAAGTAGCAAATTAAATTTGATGTAAAGAGACACTCCCGTAAAGGAGGTTGCGCAATAGATTTTTATTCATTTAACTTTTCATAAATATGGGTCTAAAACGAGTTTTTTTTTCTACAAGACTCCAGATAGCTTTTGTCGTGGAATGACATAAGGTTTCTTATTTATATACAACATCGGGGGCACATGCATACGGCCCACCTGACGTAAAGTGTGTCTAATGGGCCGAGCTAGTGGGTTCGATTTCCACACAGGACAAACATTTGTGTGCATAAACATGTCTGTTTGTCTTGGTCTAGGTGATTTTAAGAGAGGTAGAGCGCATTAAAGCAGCCCGTCTGGGAAAATAGCCTTCACCTTACAAAAAACCGCAGCTAAATACCAACTCCCTGGACTCCAGGGAAAACTTGAACATTAACGTTGTGCATTTTTGAATATTTTGGAATGGTTAGGGAATAATTTCTCATGAATTGCTTTATTTATCAGTATAAAAGTACTATCATGTATGTGGTAAAATACAATATTCATTTATTACGCTATCGTACACAAACATGTCAATTTATATTACATTAAAAATTGAACACTTCAGAACATTACAATTATTTTACATTAAAAAGTATATCTCTCAGAAAAATTAACTTTCATCCATAATTTCAACGACTTTCACCATCATCATTACCAGCATCATCATTGCCAATCTCTAAAACTACGTTGAACGAAACGCGTAAACGCCAACAATTTCATGGCGCTTACAACATTTTGGTCGTGAGAAAATAATGGACTATGAACGATCTAGCGCTTCATGTTTTAATTGTTTAATAAGAGGTAACTAATGTTTTAGCGCTGCAGCGAATTTAAGTTCTAATTCTCGCCAAAATCTTACGGTCAGGGTCACGTGTCCTGGCGCCCGTTTAGCATTTTTTACTCATCCCAAAAAGTGTACAACGCCGCTAAAAAAGTTTTCACTTCAAAAATCGTTATATTATTCCGCGACAAAAGGTATCTGGAGGCTTGTAGAAGATTAGGCCGTAGTAATAAAGATACCCTAATAACTTTAACGAAATAATTTCGGTATCGAGATATCTTTTTACTTGACGATCCAGCACAAGTCAATCATTCATCAGTCTATATATGTACATATATAAGATTTTTCCTTTGTCATGTTTCCTAATTGAAAAGCTATATCCGTATATGATGATTGGTTATTCGTAAACCTATCTAAGATGGCTACCGCTGGACGGTGTATTGGCACCGGGAAATAAAATTAAAGGAAACCTTTCGAGTTGTAAACCATTTGTAAGGAAATATAGGATAATATTACATACGTACGCCGCACCCGCTGTTAATCCACAACTTCTCAGCAGTTTACTAGTTACTCATTCGCAGGAACACAACAATCCTCTGGGGGTTGTTATTTTTCTGTCGCTAAATCACGTAGTACGTTAATTATTAAAGAAATAGCACGCATTATTTGACGTATTTTTTTTATTTTCGTAGAAACCGACGTTAAAATAAAACAAAATTTACAAATTTAATAAACCAACGACGCAAATTTGTGAGATGAAAAAAACTTCAAATAAAATGATAAAAAAATTCATAAAGCCACGGCATTAAAACGTGATATGATTATTATATAGAATATCATTAATAGCCGTTGTACGGGTATTAATGTTCAGTAGTTATAGAACCGGCTTATTGAACAACTGCTCCCCGGTTCGAATCCTGGCATGTGTCACTATATTTTGTTTTCGAATTTATGTACATATTTGTGATTGTCACTTGCTCTGCGGTGAAGGAAAACGTATGTTCAAGAAATTATGTGTACATGTGATCTTACCTAAGATAGGTATTTTGTTTGGTGTTTTTTTTGTTTTTCTGGTGTTTCCTCTGTGTTGTGTAGGCCAGACGACAATCGCTCCATGTAAAAATCAGTATCTTCGCCAAATCCTTAGGCTTAGGTAGCGGACCCCGCCAATCATAATGCATTAGGAAAAGGGATAACGCTTAGAAGAAGATTATTAACAGCCATTGTGCGTAACTTGTGTTGTAGAATACATATTAATTAACAACCAACCTACAGGCACATACCTACTAGCTACTTAATATGTAAAGTTTAGTACATTTATTGTGGTACAAAAATGTTTATGTGAATCTTTACATTCATTTTTGATGGTTAGAATACATTTATCCTGTTAAATTCATAGGTCAGGCACCATAAAATGTAGACCTATATATCGCAACAAAGTTGTGCTGATTGCCCAGCACGATGTATTCTCCAAATATGGACGAAGGAAACGGTCGGAGTCCTGTTTAACCGTTCAATATGAAACGCCTGAATTACCTGGCTCTCAACAATTTCACATTCGGCGCAGTGCTGATGGCAAATTACAAGTTGTATATGTATGTAATGTAACTGTGTAAAATTGAAAGCTATGACATAAATTATCACAAAAAAAACATAATTATTATTATTAATTATGACGAAACACCGCAAGCTTATAGTTTTGATTTTTTTTTTAGTTTTTGATTCAGATTTGAACAGGAAGCATCAGACAAATAAAATGTGTAGCAAAATAAATAGTCTCTCGTTCGCACTAAACAATCTGGCTAAAATCACTAAGGAAGAATTCTTTAATTCGAAAAAATAAATACACTATGATAACAACTTTTTGTCTGCGTAAATGCAGCAGAATAATGAACGGAAATAATAGGGAATGAAACAGAAAAGGACAAATTAATTATTGCCCAGAATCACTGTGTGTGCGTTTAGTACCATACATCACCCCGTGTTTAAATTTTTGACCAGACGTAGGTAATCCTCAAAAGGGAGCGATAAAAAAAATTGCCACGTGTACACTATATTTAACAAAGTGCGTAATAGTTTTTCTTCTTCTGAGCGTTATCCTGTTTCCTGGGATACCGCTAAGAAGAAGAAGAAGAACTAACTAAATTTATGTATAAAGCCCGCTCTACACTTAGCCCGCGGATCGCGCGTGAATGCCGCGACGGGGCGCGAACGCTAAGTGTGGAGTCGATTCGCACATTCTTCGCGGGTTCGCGCTTTGTTCCCCGATTTTATTCGGTTTTTGGTCCCGCGACAAAGGGACCGCGAAGCCCGAACTTTTTGCGAGATTGTACTGACTCCACACCAGGGTTGATAATAATATATTATCAACCATGCATAATTTTTGGCTATGTAGTATTGAAAAGCCAGTATACTACGCGAAAATAGCATAATTTTTCGACAGGTTGACCGACTTGTTTTATTAGCAGAAACTTTAAAGGAATTCAAATAAACTCGGTGATTTTCTACTATTCAAACCATGAATAAGTGGCTTATCCATGATCGTCAAGATGCTGGCAATAGGCTCACAATTTGATTAATTAAAATTTATAAACTGGTTTACAAAACCAGTTTTTAATGTTTAGCTGTTTAAAGGTTTTAATTATATCGCTTGATTGAATATGTGTAAATTGGAAAAGCTCCACTCTTGGTTGTACATTTTCCTTTAATAACTTCGCAGCAACATGAGGAGATGAAATGAGGGAGTCAGTGGGAATATAAGGGATATTAGTGAAGTAGTCATCACATAGATTTGCTACTTGTTTAGCAGCTGTTACAGTTTGATTATTGTGTTTAATAGAATACTCATTATCCCGTGGTTTATCTTTACCTGATGCCTTTTTAACAATATCCCATACAGCCTTTATTTTATTTGACGACTGCTTAATTTTGTTTTTAATATACATTGATTTTGCAACTTTACAAACATTTTTAAATATTTTGGAACAATTGCTAGTCACGAATTAATGGAACTAGACAGTTATTGTACCATACTATTTACACACGATTAAAGAATATTGCTAGGTAGTAGACCTCTTTCCAAATTACATAATATATTTTTATTGACATTGTTTATTTAGAGAATCGTATAGTCCAGTCAATAAAGCGGGGAAATCGACTGAATAAAAAAGTTTCTAATAGGAAGGTGGATCAAAAAAATTATTTGCATTAACTTCTATGAGTCCTCTAGGTCATTCGTGACTAGCAAGTGAAGCCCCACTCAACACCCCCAAAACTCAAAATTAACTTCTTTCTCACCCACCATTTTAAAATAAAAGTGCAAAATATAGTAAAAGTGAAAATTAAGGACTGAAAATGTCCCCTGGTAGGTTTTCGGGGTCGCTGATCACGAATCCGCCATTAGGTTTCCAGAAAATTCACACGGGGAGCGGAAAATCGGAAAATTTGTTTAATTTTCATACTTTTTACCGCTTTCTTCGGTGTTGTCAAATTGGGCTCGCACCTGACATCAGAAACACCATTATTCATCTAATAATGATATTTCTGATGTCAAGACGTAAATTACGAAAAACTGTGAAAAATCTTCGGAAAACTGGAAAATCTGGCATAAGAAAATTTTAAATTTGGGCGATATGAGCGTGTAGCCGGTCAATATATGGGTTTTCTGGGTCGCTGATCACGAATATGCTATCAGTTTCCTGGAAAATCCCCCATGAAAAGTGAAAAATTGGAAAATCTTGTTTATGTTTTTATCAAAAAAGTCAGAAAACTGTGGAAAATCTGGTATAGGAAAATTTCAAACTTAGGCGATATGAGCGTGTAGCAGGTCATTATATCGGTTTTTTTTTTTCATTTATTTCCAATATTCTTAATACTACATTTACAATTTTAATACACCACACCTTAAAACCATATAGGGCTTATCCAAGGCTGGTGAGCCGTTTAAAATACATTTTGGTTAGTTAAAAAATGATTTTTTAATTTAGACTTATGTACTTTTTGAAGCATTTCTGTAGTTTTATTCAGATATTTGGGAATCATATAATTATCAATTCTTAATCCGTATAAATTATTAGTTATAGGTAGAACGTACTTATTTATTTGTGGTACTAGCCTCAAATGGTTTGGGCTTTTTTTCTCAATTATATATTCAGGGTGATTACATTCTGATAGTGTAAGAAATTCAATTTTGCTATATACGTTCATCACATTACAATTTTTGGGTCGCTGATCATGAATGTGCCATTAGTTATCCGGAAAATCCACATGGGATGCGGGAAATGTTTTTGATATGACCATGATATGTAAAAAAATATATTTTCATCATGACATATACTTATTTATTAATGTATGTATGTATTATAATATCTGTATATGTAGTTATAGGAACGTACGAACGTACGTAGAACGCCGTTTTTCATAAATTAATGTCGTTTAACTTGTACGTAACACCTGCTACACGCTCATATCGCCTAAGCTTGAAATTTTCCTTTACCAGATTTTCAACAGTTTTCCGACTTTTTTGATAATCTTATTTCGTTTAACTCGTTCGTTCGTAACACTGAACATTAATTTGGAGCACTTTATTATCAGTAACAACGAAAAAAAAAACAAGATTTTCCAATATTCCACTTTTCATGGGGGATTTTCCAGGAAACTGATAGCATATTCGTCATCAGCGACCCAGGAAACACATATAATGACCTGCTACACGCTCTTATCGCCCAAATTTAAAACTTTCTAACCAGATTTTCCACAGTTTTACGAAGATTTTCCACAGTTTTTCGAAATTTACGTCTTGACATCATTATTCATCTTCAGGTGCGAGCCAAAGAGCAACACCGAAGTAAGCAGTAAAAAGTAGGAAAATTAACCAAGTTTTCCGATTTTCCGCTCCCCGTGTGAATTTTCCGGAAAACTAATGGCGGATTTGTGATCAGCGACCCCTAAAACCATTTTTAGTCCTTAATTTTCACTTATACTATATTTTGCAATTTTATTAAAAATGGGGGGTGAGAAAGGGGTTAATTTTGAGTTTGGGGATGTTGGGGGACTAGTCACTTCACTTGCTAGTCACGAATGACCTAGAGGACTCATAGAAGGTAATGCAAAAAGATTTTTTTTGATCCATCTATATATATAAAAGGAGAAGCTGACTGACATATCAACGCAGGGCCTAAACTATAAGGGTTAGAAACTTGAAATTTTGCACAGGGGTTCCTTTTATAACGTAGGGGAGCACTAAGAAAGGATTTTTGGAAATTCATCCCCTAAGGGGGTAAAACGGGGGTGCAAATTTAGTATGAAACTTTGCCGTTTTTGAAGTTATTCGAATGAAATTCAGCATGAAGGTTCTCTACTGATAGGCATGAAACATGAGTAAAATATTTTTTTCAAAATTCATCCCTTAGGGGGTTAAACGGGGGCGCAAAGTTAGTATGAAACTTTGCCGTTTTTGAAGTTATTCGAATGAAATTCAGCATGAAGGTTCCTCATTGAAAGGCATGAAACACGAGTAAAATATTTTTCTCAAAAATCATCCCTTAAGGGCGGTAAAACGGGGATGCAATGTTAGTATGAAACTTAGCCGTTTTTGAAGTTATTCGAATGAAATTCAGCATGAAGGTTCCTCATTGAAAGGCATGAAACACGAGTAAAATATTTTTCTCAAAAATCATCCCTCAAGGGCGGTAAAACGGGGATGCAACGTTAGTATGAAACTTTAAGTTTTTGAAGTTATTCGATTGACATTTCAATATTAAGGTGTTTCATTGACAGTCATGAACTAAATGTAAAATATTTTTTTCTAAACTAATAAGTATAAAAGATTTTCGTTTTTACCTACATTATGGGATTCGAACCTGTCGAAACTCTTCTATCTAGCAGGCCGTGCGCGCACGGATGTGCCGCGGTCTACAAGTGAGCAACCCGAATGCAGAAAATATCTAACTGTTTAAAATTTAAAACCTCCCCAACAGTCCAGAAAGTCAGTTCGTCATTCGCCCTTTCATTTCAGTGCTGGACCAATTTTCACCATACATAGCTAAGAACACTCCCGACTAATACACCTTTCAAACAAAAAAAAATAAAAATCTAAATCGGTTCATCCGTGCGGGAGCTACGATGACACAGAAAGACTCAGAATCACATAGACACACACAGGGTGTGTGACTATGTGATACACACACACACACACATGTCTAACTTATAACACCCCGTCGTGTTTTCGTCGGGGGTTAAAAACAGAGGCATAAAATATATATATATATTAGTTTCGATTAGTTCCAATTATTTCTAAGAGATGGCGCCATAAGCCAAATTGAAACGCGCTATGGTTTCTTTTGTAGCTCATAAAGTATTGACCACAGTGACGACTGACTTGATTGTCTGCGTGTTCGATTAGTTTCCCCAACGTCGTCCTAAGCCGAGGTTCGACCCCTCTCGGGGGCCCTTAGGCTGTCGTTATACTTAGTTTTGCAAGGCTGTGGCGCCTCACACCCGCCTCTTTAGTCCGGTGACGTAGTAACAACCCACTCGGGGCTAACTACGTAGTCAGGTCAAAAAAAAAAATGTTCTAATTCGTACTTCGACGTAGCGTAGGTGATGATCACTTTGATTATTATAACAAAAAAATTTTGTTGCAATATTCGGATTAATTATTAAAGAGAGGTTACTTTTATAATCCTCACGAGAGTGAAGAGGGGCTTAACAGTTTGTATGGAGTTGAAAAATTATTTCAAGTTAGTGACTTGAAACTTTATACAGATACTCTTTATTAAAATCCAAAAAAGTAGTTTCATAAATTCCATCCAGGGTGTAATGGAGGTCAAAAGTTGAATTATTAAGAAATTATTATTTTTTAAAGTGAGCTGCTTTAGACTGTAAATATACTCTCAATCAAGACGTCAAATAAGTAATTTCAGCGTTTTTAAAAATTCCACCTTTAGGGGCTGATAAGGGGGTTGACAGTTTGTATGGAGCAGAAAACTTTTTGAAGTTAGTGACTTGAAACTTTGTATAAATACTCTCTATTAGAATCCAAAAAAAATTGGTTTCAACGTTTTCAAAAATTCCACCCTTAGCGAGGTGAGGTGAGGTGAAAAGGGGGTTGAAAGTGTGTTTGAACGAGACGCTAATCTATAATAGAAATGGAGTTCCTGTCTAATTCACTGACTCACCAATAGGTTCCTTTTGTAATGCATATGAGAGATAAGAACGATTTTTTTGAATTTCAACCCAGGCAGATATTTTTTTAAGTGGCTTGAAACTTTTATGTTTTTAAAATAGGCATTGAGTGTATACAGCCAGTATCAAATAGTTAATGAAAACCGAACAGACCGTGACATATCTTCATTACTACACAAATAAGGATATTTGATACTTTTACTAACTATTTAATGCCGACTGTACTAAAAAATAAGAAGTAAAATAAAAATAAGTAAAACTGCTGAAATTCCAAAATCTACGCGTGCGAAGCCGCGGGCATAAGCTAGTCTTCCCATAAGAATCTTTTTTATTTCCCCGCTTTATTGACTGGACTAGTAGGAAAATGCTATAAATGACCGGGAAGATGTGGATCGTTTTTCATTAAAGAGCTATAGGGATAATTTAAGGGCTGAGAAATTAACTTACTCAGAACTTACCTAAACAAAGTTAGTGTCGTCTAATAGAGAAAACTACATCAATCGCCGCTTTCTACCTTAATTTCCTGTCCTAACTTTATACCGCCTCAGGTCTTGAAAGGGACTGAATAGATTAAAGTAAAAGACAGACTTGAAAATTGTTCTTTATTAAAGCTTTCACGATACCCCAAATAAGAACATTGCTAGTCTACTATCCTAATATGCTATATAGGTATTTAAGTTAGATAATAAATAGTTTTACATTGTCATAACAAAGTAAATTTACCGAGCAGTAAGTCAACTTACGCAATGATGCCTTTTTGATAAAATTGTCACGTTAGTGCGATATGGTCGTCACTCTTCTAGATCATGAAGCAACGTGTTCCAGATAGCATGACAAATTATTTTTGAAACCTCAGTCGCGTCAATTGCAAATTTAGTTATACAGTTTGTATAATGAATGTGTTTCGGCGAGTGCGCCGATTTCAAAGGATTGTTTGAAGTTGTGCTACTGCTTTGTATCTTCACAGTGCTCGTAGTCCGTTATCGTTGTCGAAGAATCGTAGTCAGATCTGTCAATAGTGGTAGCCGCTATTGTATCTTCCGCCATTGTAGTACCCGTCTCCGCTATAACAAAACCAATGTTATAAATAGTTATCGACTTTCAGTACATAACGAAGAGGATAGATAGATAGAATACACTTTATTTGCATAATACAGAATTTAAAGAAATACATTCAAAAAGATTCTTACAATTATAGAAATATACTATGCAACAAGGTGGCCTTATTGCTAAAAGCAATCTTTTCAAGGAAAAGGCAAGAGGATCTAATTTTATAACTAAATAACATGATAGACATGAGATAGGTGTCATTAAGACAATTTTTAAACAAATATTAAGTCCAATAACTTTTACTAATACAGTTAATTATTATTGACTTGGATAATTTCATTTTATGCTGCGATGTGTATGTTCTGATTAATTAATAATTGAGAAAGGTAAGACGGATTAAAACCGCTCTACTGGGGAAAGGTATTTCCCCAGTAGAGCGGTTCAAAACATCAGCAAAACAACAACTCCTTGGAAGTCTGTTGTGTTTCTTGCGAGTGAAATTACCAGTAACGAGTTTAACAGCAGTGGTGGAAATGCGCGATCTATACTTCCTTATTCCAGGCGTTCATAGGCTTGGGGTAGGCAATTTACACTGGTTGAGTCATATGCTTGTACCTCCCTAGGTTGTATAAAAAAGGTATAGTAGAATGTAGTTTAAAAGCAACGCTGTTTATTCTTTAGGAGTGGAAATCTCTAGGTGTATCAAACAATAGTTAATAGATTCAGGCGTTACTTTGCGAAATTCAAATTTACAGGCAATTTGGTCTATACTAATTTGTGTGTTTCCGCTCCTGATTAGTTCCTGCGAACTTCTGCCGGCCCGCACACATTCACTACCGCACACACAAAGCAGTTTAATCAAATTGCCTATCAAATAAAGCATACACCGACTGTCATCTAACGACAACAACCGATAGCGGCAGCTTAGTAAACCTAAAGAAACTAATCCATGAATAATCTAAGGTAGACATGGCTTGCCTTTAGTGTTCGATTAGACCGATACATGACACCATAATTCTAGTTAGTGGAATAGCATATGAATATTCCACTAAATTCGTCTTTTAGATTTTATGTCCATATTTGCAATTATCTCTTGCTCGACGGTGATGGAAAACATCGTGAGGAAATGCATCGTGAAAGAAATTATATTACCTCAGAAAAGCCTGGTTATAACTCTGGGCGGTGGAGGTATGGTGGCAATCGCTCTACTCAAAAGTGTCTACGCTAAATTCCTAGACTTAAATAGCGAATCCCGCTAATCCTAATGAATTAGGAAACGGGATACCGACAGGAAGAAAAAGTAGTATAGGACTAGGTGTGAGATTTTAGAAAACCCGCGTTAATGAGATATCTGATTTCTATCCTTTCATGACGAAGCAATTTATTATTGGACGAGAGCGATGGCGTGAATGACGCGACTATGACACCAACTCTCGTGGGTTCAAACAATTAAAATATAAAAACAAACACAGAGGACAAACAATTGTGTGCATGAACATGTCTGTTTGTCTTTGTCTGAAAGTTTTTAAAAGAGGTAAAGCGCACCAAAGCAACTCGTCTGGGGAAGTACCTCCACCTCTCAGAAAAACGCAACCAAATAACAACTTCCTATAAAGGGTTGTTGTGTTCCGGTGTGTGAGCGAGGTTACCAGTAAGCTCCTAAGGAGTTGCTGTGTTAGCAGCAGAGGCATCGCGCGAGTGATATTTATTACAAGTTACAGTAACCGCTTTACATCAGGTGGGTCGTATGTTTGTACGCCTTCCGACGTTGTATAATAAAATATATTGTCTACTGAAAACTATAGTGGTGTATATGCTCATCAAAATTATAAACATCACTCTTGTTTATAATTTTGATGAGCACATACACCACTCTTCAGTTCCGTACCATCATGCCAGCTATAGCTATTGTTTGCTACGTAGCATTAGAAAGATATAGATATACTTACGAAGAGGGATTCTGCCTGTTGAACTGGATAGAGCGCAGGATAGCCTCAGGAATGGGAGGTGGTGTGGGGATGTGAGAGCCAGTCGGGTGGAATCCATTCTCGTCAGCGGTGTACGTCAGCGACACCTGCTGGCCGTCAGGGGCGCGGTAAGAAAAGCCGCCTTCAGCTGTCACGGCGGGACCTTCGGGTCCTGGGGCCCGTGGAGCTCCACTCTCGTGAGCGGATATCCCGTTGCCGGTTTCATAGCTGTAATTAATATTATGTATTTTTATAGTTCGTTGGAAAGTATTCTGGTATTATAATAGTAGACTGTAAATATGAGTCTGGTAAGTGCTAATTTATATATATGTATATATAAAGGTATAGTAGAAAATGTGTTTTTTTTAAACTACGTCGGGAGGCATACAAGCATACGGCCCACCTTATGTAAAGCGGGTACCGTAGCCTATTAACGCTTGCGATATATTAAATATCACTCGCGCGACGCCTCCTCTGCTGCCTACACAGCAACTCCTTGGGAGCTGACTGGTGACCTCACTCACACGCAGGAACACAAACAACCCTCTAGGGAGTTGTTATTTGGCTGAGGTTTTCTGTGGGGTGGAGGTACTTCCCCAGATGGGCCGCTTTGATGCGCCCTACTTCTCTTCAAAGCAACGATATTTATTCTTTAGGAGTTGAAATAGATAAATCAAATAAAGCATTGAGAGCTCGATGGCGTCGTTGCGCGTGTCATTCTAACCGAACACGCAGGTTAAGCAACGCCGACCGCAGCCTGTCTATGGATGGGTTTATCTATCTCGAATTCTCCGTGCTTCGGAGGGTACATTAAGTCGTCGGTCGCGGCTGTTGTCGATAGATATTAGTCGTTAAGCTAAGTCCGGCCCTCGTGCGGCTTGAAAACACTGGCCTCCGCCAATCCGCATTTGAGCATCGTGGTGGAGTATGCTCTAAACCTCTTCGGTTGAAGAGAGACCATACGCGTTACAATCCCTGCAGTAGAATGAGTAAGGGTTGATGTGGAGGTGGTGGTACATATTTATTAAAGTCACAGCAAAAAAAAAAGATTCTATTCGAAATGGCCACCTGTGGCTTTGATACAGGCCTTTATCCTGTCTGGGCACGAATCTGTGGATTCACGCACTGTTTCCATGAGAAATCAAGACACTGCTTGCTGCAGACATTTCTTAAGAGACACAATGTCGGTGTGTCGATAGAACGATATACGAATATACGGCTGACACCAAGCTTTTGAAGTGTCTTGAATATAACCAACGGCTCCATACCCACGTTGTGTAAGGAATCCTATTTTCTTTGACACCCCATTCCATAGTATTGTCTTAGGGTTTCGCGATTGTTATACATTGAATTAAACAATTTTTAACGGAAGTATCGCGTGTTTTGTTTATTTTGTTGAACCTGACGTGTCGAATGCTTTGCAGCATCCGTGGTCGCAGGAAGACTAAGGTGACATTTGTCTTACATTGGTTATTCAATTATTACATCTACCGACATGGATGGATTAATTATTTTTTCAAAAAAAATATTAAAAATATCCTTCGCTTTACCTCCTGTTATTAATACCATCATCAACTGTGTGTCTTTTTTTTTTGTGTTTACTTTCATGTTTTCAACTAAGTTCACTGCAAGATTTTTCTATCCTTGTAATTCTGTTAATTTAGTTATTTTGTTTCTTAGTATAGTGTACTGATTTACTAGATCGAATCTTTATGCTAACACGCCTAGGATAGCAATCTAGATCATAAATAACTATATGTTAATTGTTCTAAACTGTTATTTCACTGTGATTGTTATCTGTTGTGTTGCTTGAATAAATAAATAAAAAACAAATAAAAAATAAATAAATAAAATTATATATGTTCCGATTCACACAAAAATCGCCACGGTGTCCGAACGTAGAGTAGATCTCTGGGTTTGTGACTTGATTAGTGATACTTAATGTATTACAAGCGTTCAAAGGTTATGGTAACTACTTTGCAACAGGTAGGTCGTATGCTTGTATTACTACAGCTGTTATATAAAAAAGGTGACAAACAAGCTTACGTTACGAGAGGTAGGGCGCATCAAAGCAGCCCGTCTGGGGCCTCCTCCACCTCACAGAAAACCTCATCCAAATAATAACACCCTAGAGGGTTGATGTGCTCCTGCGAGGTCACCAGTAAGCTCCCAAGAAGTTGCTGTGTAAGCACTAGAGGAGACATAGCGCGAGTGATACTTTCCTATTGAGCCTCGCCCTATTTAAACATTGTGGGGCTGTTACGATGGACTTTACTTTAAGTTAATTACGTCCCTGGAGATGTCGTTAATAAGATTCAATTAACAACTCACTTGTATCTGTAAGTTCCATCGCCGTTATTAACGTTCTCGTAACGTAGTATGGGTATGTGAGCACCACCGTAGCCGAAACCGGCACCACCGCCAAAGCCTGCGCCGCTTCCAAATCCTGCCCCGAAGCCACTGTACCCGCGGTTATATTGATGCAAGTGTTCAGCTGACACGACAGCCAACAATGCAAAGGATGCAACGACCTGGAAACAAGTGAGAAAACCAAAGAATTGATTATGTACTTAATCGTCGCTGAAGTATGTTTTTGTTGCAGAAGATAAATTATGTATGTTATAATTTGCCAAAGTTGTTCGATTCTTTCTGCCTCAACGTATTCGATTAGATCCGAGAAAAAACATATTCTTTGTTACTTTTCACTATTACATTCCTGAACTGATTGTTATAACAAAATGTATTTAGCCTAGGAACTTAAGAGAGGGCATAAATCTAAGTGGCGCCCTCATTTTGTTTTTTTTTTGAATTTAAGACCAATTCCATAAAAAAAACGCTGAATACAGGCACTGTTTAAGCATATTTATTTTTTTGAGACATATTCTGTATTTATTATATATATGTACAGTTAGTCATAATTTTGATTATTGCTATAGGTGGTCACAATAAGCAATAATTAAAATTTCGGTTACTTCTACATAAATAATAAACACAAGATATGTTTCAAAAAAACATTAATATGATTCTAAAATAAAAGTAGCCTAATTTGAGCATTATTACATCAGCTATCTGCCAGTGAAAGTCCCGTCAAAATCGGTCCAGCCGTTTCAAAGGTTAGCCGGAACAAACAGACAGACAGACAGACAAAAATTGTAAAAAATAATATTTTGGTATATGTACCTTGTCTACACCCATGTGCATTTAGTAAAAAGCGGTTATTTTAATATTACAAACAGACACTCCAATTTTATTTATCTGTATAGATTATATCCACGCTGGCAAAGTTGTGGGTGAAGCTGACACACATGTTCAGTTTAAATTGAGGTGACGTAAATTACAGAAAAAAACATGTTTTCAAAACATTCTGTGAAATTCACAGAATTGGAAACCAATTTTACCTTTAAAGAATTCATTTTGTTGTTTGTGTTCCTTTGTGTCTATTACTTGTTGAACAATGGAGGATGAATGATGCCTCTAAGTAACGACATGATCTTTTTATATTGATGCTCTGCCCTTCCATCACCTTGCTCCATCTAAGCAAGGTGTACGGTAGTTTGCTAGGAATATCGGGCGTTTAGCGCATACCGCTGGGGCCACCCCCTGCAGCTCCGATGATTGCTGGCGTGCGCCAATGGAAGATTTGGCAAGATTGATTCACCTTCAACTCTAGACTCTAGAATGACCCTGTCAATATTGTTACATAATCTTAGATCTCTATGGCATGTAGTGTTTAGAAAAGGCGGTTATTAATTTAATCATAGTTTTTCAAACTCTAAATCTAATTATATATCTATATATGTGCTAAAGCGAAGTAATTTGATGAATAACCTCCATTGGATTAGTGAGATAGAAAATACCTACATTTTCTGAATAGAAACTATGAGAGTATTCTTAAAATCATTTATTATCAAACATTGTTAATCGCACGTTTTAAATAAAAAAAATATAACTTTTTGTAAATTACTAAATTAACAATAAAGCTGAATTAATAATCCTGTTGATTATATCTGACTTGATAGAACTACATGCTTTATTGTATTTAATACTTTTATTATATATTCAAGCTTGTGTCTTTAGTATAAGGTACTAATTTGTGTATTATAGTTTTTCACCCTCAGTCGCATGAATTTAATAGACACCCAAGCCATTCTTCTTCACTTTAACTTACATGCACAATAACTGTCGAGTACATACATCTGTGGTAGACGCCAATATTGCTAATAGGAAACCAGCATTTACTCAATATGTGGCATTATCACGCAGAATAAATACTCATGTTACCGCGTATTTCTCATAAACACAATGACTATCATAGAGCACTGAGACATTTTTTTCTCCAGCCGCATGCATATTTTTTTTCGTAATATTGGACAATGAATAAAATATCCGTTATGGTAATCAGCGATGAAGACTGCTGACGTTTTTTCCATGCGTGTTTTCTTTTAACATTTACGGGCCGTGCCATAATAAGGTTCTTGTTTTGTCACATCGCTGGTAAATGCATGGCAAAAGACTTTCCTACGGAATGTTATTTCAAGGAGGACGCGAAATTTGTATATTTATGTCTATTTTTCATCTGTATGCTCAAGAATTTGTTAATAAGTTGTAGTAATAGCCAATGACAGACATATTCATAATGTGTTGGGCCAAAAAATAAGTGCACTAATATGCAAGTTTTGCACTCTCCTTCGTCTCAAATGGTTGGCAAAATATTTAGCCCAGCCAGCAGCATTTTTTTCCACGCATTTACGTGTAATAGCATAACAAGTGACTTTTTTACGAAAGAAACAACTTTTTCCACAAACATTGATAAAGCTTTAAAAAAATGCATCGTTCATCACCATGATGAAAGATTTTCATTGCTTAATGCCAAGACTTGTATAATTGCGGTCGAAGAAAAAATTGTATTATACACGATATAAAACAAGTAATTTGTACCTTTTAGTGCATTTTTTCATTATAGATATTTTTGGAGTCGGTATTTTTATTTTTACGAAAAAAAATATTTCTTGCTTTTTAGTGAATCTTGCGTTCCGTAACTGATTTATCGAAGTGAACATGGGTAGACGTACTAAACGTGCTGCACATATTAGACAACGCCGTTCAAATGAGATGAGCGAAGAAAGGGAGTAACGGCTATTTCAAACTACGAAATCTAGACAGTAGTTCACTGCTGGAGGAAAGGTGGACGATTAACTTGTGTCTAAAATTGAGGCTACTTTAACCAAAGTATCTGACTACTTAGTTAAATTTAAACTAAACGCTAAAAGCTAAACTTGGTCTCATTGAACACCATGAAAACATAAGTTTGCACGTTCACCGATAAGAAAACCCCTTTTGCTGTGATTCCACAATTCTAGAATACACTTCTTACCATCAACAATTGCATTGGGATTCTCGGTGTCGACATCTCCAGCGATGTTTAATACCGAAGTCATCTGGAGCAGAAGGTCAAACCGGGGCCAAGAAATTGGGTGTGTTCCACAGAGCAGAGCAGGGAACTTCAGTGCGGGGCAAATAATTATATTGTGTAAGTCTCCAGTCGGACCGCACCTGAAGTACTATAGTCACTTTTGGGCGGCAGCACCTTGATACCAGCTAGGACCATTTTGGTTCAGAGGCGGCCAGTGAGAATTGCTACACACGGTATTGATAACTTATTGGAAACTTAAGGGAAGTTTAAGGAGAGATGTTGCCTCCGTTTGCGTGTTCCTATCGATTGTACAAAGGTTTGTGTTCTGAATCTGAATCGCTTTATATATCGCGGAGTTCAGAGGTAACAAAAATAAAAAAAATACCAGCGAATTAAAATCCTCCTCCTTTTACTTTGTCTGTCTGTCCGTTGGTCACAGTGACATATTTTAGCAATTAATAATGGTATTTACTTGAAATTTGGACTATTGTTATATATTGCTTATCCACCTTATTGAATGAATAAGTAAATGAAAATCTCAAAGTGCAATTGATAGTTTTAGTGGGATATCATATGCTAACTTGTACATTCCAAAACATTCTTTCTTTTATGTAGTGTTGAAATATATCATTTCCCTCTAGTCTCTGAAGATTGTAAAGCGAAATATAAATTTAGATGATAATAGATAATAGAGAATAATGATTATAGAAATTAAAATCGCAACATTAAACATCATGAATTCTTTTAAAAATTGAAAACATTACACAAAGATTTTTAAATAATTTATCCAACATACAAACGGTTACACAGCAAAACTTTTAGCCGCTAAAAGAGAAAGGTTGTAGCAGCTGTTTTGCCGCAATTACCCGCATTATACGCTTTTAAATTATAATAATGAATACCAAGGATATTAATAACTAGAATTAACAAATCACGGTATCGGTTTCGCCCTTCAAATCAGAATCGATTTCGTTAAATAACGTATTTGACATCGCAACAAAATTCATACCAGAAAACACAGCATAATCATTTTTATAGTACTAAATCTTTCACTGAAGTATGTTTTGCATAAAATATGCTCAAAGCAAGTTTCATTGATTTTTTTGTATCTGAGCATTCGTATTTTTATAGGGTTGGCAACGCACAAGGGGCGATGGTATTGCAAATGTCCATAGGCTACGATAACTGTTTATAGTCAAGCAGGCTGTATGGTTGTTTGCCATAATTATAATAGTATAAAAGTACCTACTTAAAACCATTACGACTTTTTATAGTATCTCAAACATAATTTATCAAATAAAATAATCTCGAATAAAATACCAAATAAAACTCATCCCTAATTTCCGTCCATGACAATATAAAAATATTTAATAGATCCAGCCGTTATTTTGCGAAAGCCACATTTACATGCAATTTGATCTAACCTACATTGTGTGCTTCCGCCATCCATCTACTAACGGTAGTGCGTGGGTGTCGGCCGGCGCTAGGTCGCATGAACTAATTGGCGGCGGAAGCACACAAAGCAGGTTAGATCAAATTAAATATAAAAATGTTTTTGACATAATTTAGGCAAACCAATCATCGAACAAATAAAATTTAGTGGTGGAGCTAGTTTCGCGCATGCAGCATACACCGTGAGTGATAATATGAGAACTGCATGTCGAAAATCTTACCATTTCGACCTAGTATTTACAGTGAAACTGGTAATTTAGAGCCAATTTAGAGGAAACCCCATAGGTGAACCGCAATAACATACGCAAGTCTCGATACATAGGTGCCTTTGTAGATCACGGCAATTGAAAAGCATTATTCCTTCGGCTTCGCAACTCTTGATTACAGTTCGAATTCAGTGACTGTTATATTTTACGATCGCAAAATAGTCCGATTGAAATATAACGAGTGCCACATTCCTTTTGTATTTTATTGAGTCGAGGATGCAGTTGGTGTATACAATATTATATTGTTAAACTATCCAAATTGTTGAATTAAACATTTTTTAACGGAAGTATCGCGTGTTTTACTTATGTGGTGGTCGCAGGAAGACTTCCTGCGAAGCATTCGGAACGTTAGGTTCAACAAAAATAAATAAAACACGCGATACTCCCGTTAAAAATTGTTTAATTCAACAATTTGGATAGTTCAACACAGTATTCTATTTATGCGAAGTTTTTCACGTTTTTGTATGATGATTAGTTATACAGTAATTTAGGAAATATTTATTATCAGACTTTCTTTATTCTTTCCGTAAAAACCTTTATTCGGCGACTTTGTTCATCTGTGTGTCTGTCTGTCACAGTAGCATATTTCAGTATCTATCTGATGCTATCGATTTGAAATTAGGTATAAATTTAAATATATCTAATGTTGTTGCCAATGAAAAAAAATATCGTTTTGCAATAGGGGTTGAAATGGGGGTTCGATATTTCAAAGTGAAATGAAATACTATCATTTATCTCCGCAGTTTATAAATCTAAAAGTATGAAATAATTACAGTTGATTGAAGTCTATTTAAATATGATATAGAGTCTATTTAAACAATACATGAAAGATAGAGCGATGACTCTAGAAAAGATTGTTAAAAAACCCTTCACCAACAAACATAGTCCATAGTAGTGATTGTATTAAACTTTATACTACCAAAACGTCCGTGGTTTACGTACAAAAACAACTAATTTTTATAGAAATGTATGTTTGAGTGATTACGACGCAATTGCGATTACGGAGATATGGTTATTGGATGGTATATCTAGTAGTGAGTTATTTGACGATCGCTATTTGGTTTGGCGACGTGGCCGCGATTATCAGGGTACACAACAAATCCTTGGTGCTGGTGTTCTATTGGCAGTAAAGCGTAATTTTACATGAGCGAACGGAATGGCGTAGCTCTGCGGAGGATTTGTGAGTGTCTATAGTTCCAGACAAACAAACTATAATTTCGGACAAATCTCCTAATTTTGCGGCGTCGTCGTCCAATCTTATTCGTGCCCTTTGCTACAACTAACTATCGGCAAAAAACCTTTTTAATCCGTGCATGCCACACGTACAATAAATGTGTCTCCGAATACGACTTTGACGTATTTAATACAAGTACTCATCATATTAAACATACCGTAGCGGCATCCTTTTTCAGACAACCTAACTAAAGACGATGACACTGCACGTACTCATAGTAATGTAATGGCATGGGTTACAAACTTGATTTACTTATTCTATGTAATAGTAACTGTAGAACTTTTACATATATATGTAATTTATACGTGTACATATGTGTTTACTATTGTTGGCCTCTTGTAAAACAACTTAGTCCTATCTATGTATCTATAACTTCACGTCAAATCCCTTACGGGGTAGGCAGAGAGAACCGAGCGCCACGTGACTCGATCCTTACATACCTCACTCGCTTCTTTAACATTTATTGCTCTTTTCATGCAACTTAGTCCTATACTGCAGAAATAAGTCTGTTTTATTCTTATGAAGATTTGTTATTGGCATTTAGTGTCTACAGTGTAATTATTTTGTAAATACTCAGTAAATCTTCTTAATAAAATGAAATAAAAATAGGTAGGCGGTCCGCTTTTTTACTTTTGGAATCAAACGGTCGCTTTTTTGTAACACTAATGTGTCAAATAAGTATACGGCCCGGCTGATATTAAGCTTATAGATACTTGCAAGACCAACGGTGTCACTTGTCCTGTAGAAGCCTCTTTACACCATTTTGAAGAACCTCATGTTGTAGTCACTTGGGAAAACCTCGAAAAGGAGTTCATTCTACAGGAGATTTTAAATTTGAACTACGATGAAATTCTTAACATCAAGAATACGAACTCACTTGGCGATGGTAAAAGATATGTTCAGGAATTGAGGAATTACAGCCAATAGGATTTTCTTAACGCTAAACGCGCACCCACATGTTAATGGAATTGTATTGGACCAAATTCAAACGCCTCCAGTGAGATACTATAGTTAAAGTACTGTCAACTTCAGACACATTATGACCACAGCTCTCCTGCACAAGTGAACCAGGAAAAAAGTTTTAAAAATGCATAATAATGATAATATTTGGTGTAATAATGTACCAGAAACATTTATTACATGGTCTGTCAATGTCTGTAAATGTTCCTGGTGCATTATTACACCAAATATTATCATTATTATGCATTTTTTAAACTTTTATTTTTGAAATGATATATATGTAGGAACAATTTAATCACCATTTATATGTCCAAAAACTGCACGGAACCTTTGATGAGCGACCAACAATAAACAAAGAACGATCGAACAGAAGATTTTTTAACAATCTTTGCTAGATTGCTTCGGTAATCATTATACGTTGATGTACAACGATTATCGTAGCAATCAAAACTTGCAATAAAATATTATCCTTCGTTACAATTATATAAAATCTTACACACCATAGATTAAGGTTTAAAACTTAATACTAGCGATCAATTACAATTTATAAAAAGAATCATTCGAAAATATATCTTATGAACAAACAGACAGACCTAAATAACTCTATTAAATATATTTTCATTCGAACCCCTCCTCTAACTCAGTATGCGGGGCGGCAATGTGATGGATTTCTCATTAGTGGCTTGTTATTCTAACGACTAACATCTATCATACCTGAGTATGCCTCGTGGAAAGGCAAAATACTTGTCGCAGAGGTGGCCATAGCAGCCGAGATAGATGTGAAACGATCAGTTATTGCAGTGACGGCACGAATCTACTAACGGTAGCGGGTGGGTGCTCGTCGGCGCTAGTTTGCTTAATTTATAAATGTTAAAATAACTAGCCAGCGTCTGCTAGCGTCTTTTTTCGCGTGGATTTCAAAGATTTACCAAATTTATGACGGGTTTTCAATTTTCATCGACGCGATATTTTCGGTATAACCATATGCGTAACTATATAAATTTCCTGTTAATTCTCATCAAAATCGGTTTAGACGTCCCGAAGCTTACGCAATAAGTCACTTTATATATCTATAACATATTTTTTTTATAATATGTACGAAATAATCTGATAAGATCTATATTTGAATAACTTATATACGTCGCCAATGAAATGCTGGTAGATTAAAAAGGAAATCATACCTATAAAAAATTAATAAGATACAATATTGAGAATGTAATACGTGTCAAGTGCCCGTGAAGGTATAATGACAAATAAATATTTTTTATCAATTAGGTAAATCAAACTAGGTAAACAAACAGTGTTTCGTTGTATTGCACTACTATTTTAGGTAAATAAAAAAAGGGTAAATATTATTTATCGTAAAAACACTTAATTTCTTTGCCGCAGCCGATTTAAATATTGCTAATGTGCTTTCAGAGGGTTTACGGAACACCGGTACTAAATTTCACCAAAATCAGTTGTGCCGTTCCGAAGGCAAAATTATTACCTCGTTTAAACATAATGAGACAAAAGGTAGCCTATATCCTTTCTCACGGTTCAAACTATTTCTATACGATACGAACGGTAGCGCACAGATTGCCTGAATTGTCTCTAAAACTATGAGTGTAGATAACTTTCCCTAAAAATGTCAAATTTTTCTTCATGAACTAACCCAGATGTCAATATGATTTATTTTTGTAAAGATTTCTATATTATACTTATATATAGTGTGTATTTTTAATTTTTTTTGGTGATAAATATTTTTGTAGCACGTTATTTTTACAAATATCCAAGCATCTGCTTAGCGAATGCCGATAAAGCACTACAACAGTGCGAATTGATATATTAATTTTGAAATTTAGTGCACAATACTTGTTTTCATTAAACTAGAACAAGCTACGTTACTCGAAGATAATTTAACTACCTTTCCAAAAGTAGAAGAATTTTAAAAATCTGTTCATTATCTTCGGATATTAGCCCCAACAAACAAAATAAACCAAAAACTTTTCTTCCTGATAATATTAGTGTAGTTTTTAAATTATGACATTCGTCGTTTGACGTCAGAGGGTGAAAATTGAAAATGTATTCTCACGTTGAAGCGACATAAGAACTTGATTGCCTGCATTAATTAAATGTCAGACAGGCGCCTATCAAATTATATTCGGCTCATGACGAAGAATTAAATTATAATTAAGTTTGTTATAAGTACATAAAAGAGAAGTATGGCACATCTATAAGTATTTAATAAGAAATTCCACTAGGGAAGTACAATCTAAAACAGACCGCAGCTAAATAAAACATCCCTGAAGATTGCGTGATGTTGCATTCCAGTGATTGTATGACGTATTAGTAAGCTTCTGAGGTGTTGCTGCATCAGCAGGAAGAGTGCAAGCAATACTACCTTGCATCAATTGCATGCGCAGGCTACGGCAACAGGGTTAGATGAGCCGTGTGCTTGTGTTTCTCCTGATAAAAAGAAAAAACATAGTATGAAATAATTTGTTCAGGCCAAACTACATGATTTTCTTATGTCATACCTTTCACAGCTGATTACATTTTATAACATTTATAGCCGTGAATTTAACGGAAAATATATAATGTAGTTTCTAGAAGATTGAGATATATTTTTGAAGCACATATGTCTGACCAACAATGAAATTATTACAAGCTAAATACCATACGATTACAGAACGGTTTTGGTTCGATTGAAAAGCCAGAAATAGAGCATGGAAGAAGTTGTATAGGCAGATAATACTTTTTCTAATATTAATTGTCAGACCAGTGTCAATAGGGTAGGCAATGCGTGAGTAACATAACACAACGTGAGTAAAGAATAATGCTGTCGTAGGTAACCTAAAGAATATCTTAATTTTTAACATATTCTAAAAGGATTTCATAAATGTGAAAGTTTGCAAGGATGTATCCTTGTTTGTACTCTTTCACACAAAAAAACCGTCAAGTGCAAGTCCGACTCGCGCTTGACAGTTTTTAAGCCTTGACGGTTAAATATATTATTATGTTCTGAGGGTTTCTGAGGGTTATTTTCCCAAAAAAAAACTTTTTTTTATGATAGGTGTAGTTCCATCATGAGACGGAACCCTCAGAGCGCGAGTCGGATTTGCACTCGACGGTATTTTTTGCAGTTTTCGGATTTTACCTTTACTTGTGCTAGAGTAGTTGTAGTGAAGTACCCTATAGGTTTGATTACCTTGCGAGTGTGAAAATATGCACATAAACGAGGCATTAACAGATATATTTCTGATTGCGTTGACCTAGTAGTTAGATTTTTTTACTGCTCAAAGGGATTACAGACTTAAGTATTTGATATTAATTTCAGCTTGATAGCTCCACTCGTTCCTGAAAAAAAGATTCTCAGGAACGGGTGGAGCTATCAAACTGAACAGACAGACGGACAACAAAGTGATCCAATAAGGGTTCCGTTTTTCCTTTTAAAGTACGGAACCCTAAAAACGACTGAAGGGATTTGGATGAACTATATCGTTCAAAATTATGTTTTGAATTAACATATACTTACTTTATTTTTATGTAGAAAAATTTTAAGGTCCTGTGTAGGTACTGCTGGCGAATGGCTGGACTGTTCGCGGGTGGAACAGTAGGCAGCGGCTAATAGGTTATGCATATAATAGTCTATGTGTTTGTAACTGTCAATTAAATCCCTTTCCAATATAATGTATTTCGCTTTTAATGAAACGTTGGTTAATAATATTTTTTTTAGTGTACGTTACAGGACAACAAATTTTAAATTTCGCTGGCAAGAAAGCCTACTACTTTCATGCCAGCAAAAATTAAAAATGTTATGTGGTATAATTCTGGAAATTACAGACTAAATACATAATAAGATAATACAGTTTTGATATAAAAATCTTTTATGTAAAAAAAATCCAGTACTCAGTCTCCATTTTTAGAGACAAAGCTAATCTCATCTGCGTGTGATGCACCCTGCTAATTTACAAACAAGGCTCAGGCGAATAGAGGTAGAACGTACGCGAAGTACCTCTATCGCCCAAAAGACCGCAGCTAAATACCAACTCTGTGGGTTGTCATATTCCTGTGAGTAAGGTTATCAGTCATCTTACTATTACTGTGATCTATCTGTATCTATCAGAATGTCGATACCGACAATTTACCATGCCGTTCAAGCAAAGAAGATTTCGACATGAAACCCATCCATTGACAGGCTGCGATCGTAGTTACTCATCTCGTATGTTCGATTAAACTAACTCGCGCAAGCCGCCGCCACTAAGGTTCCCAAATACATACATACATAATCATCACACCTATCTCCCATTGGGGTAGACAAATGCTATGGAACGCCAGATGCATCGATCCAAACATACCTCTCTCGCTTCTTCCACACTCATCAACTTCTTTCGATAGGTAATAACGGAGAAAATGATAAGTAAGTTTTAAAAGTTTATATTGAATCACTTACAAACTTAGGTTTAGAATAGTTAATTTAACTTTCGTAACAAATATTGCATACATGCAACCTTAACTGCGAACCGTGTACAAAAACACGAGCTCGATGGCGTCGCTGCGCGTGTCATTTTAACCAAACACGCAGATTACGCAACGTCAATCGCAGTCTGTCCATGGATGGGTTTATCTATCTCGAGATTTGCGAGCTTCTCCGATCGGAGGGCACGTTAAACTGCGGGTCCCGATTGTTGTCGATAGATGACAGTCGTTAAAGCTTAGTCGGTGGCCATCGGGCGGCTTGAAAACACTGCAGAGCGGCGCAATTGAGCAGCGTGGTTGAGTGTGCTCTAAACCACTTCGGTTGAAAGGAGACCTGTAACCCTGTAGTAGAGTGAGTTAGGGTTGGTGTAGTACTAGTATAAAAACACTTGGGTCAACCATATACTTGAGATTCTCGAGGAAAATCGAAAAAGCTTAACTTTTACCCTTAATCTTAAACCTTTTTTAAGAATAAAATAATAGTATTCCGTAGTAAACAAGGAACCCTTATAGTTTCGCCATGTCCGTCTGTCTGTGTACCCTTCTGTCCGCGGCCTAGTTCAGAGACGCTTGATACTAGAAAGCTGTAGTTTGGCATGTATGTATATACTTATTTACTATGTATGTTTAATACGTTCTAGATCTAGATAGTCCTAGATCAATACTAACATTAAAAAAAAGTAACTTTGTTTTGAATGTTAAAAATAATTCGAATAGGCTCGATTTTCCTATTATTTTAGGCAACTATCTAATTTTTTTGCAAGCAAAGCGAAGCAAATACGGGACCCTATATAGTGCGTGGCTCGATGTGCATTTGACCGGTTTTTAGGGTTCCGTACCCAAAGGGTAAAACGGAACCCTATTACTGAGACTTCGCTGTCCGTCCGTCCGTCCGTCCGTCCGTCCGTCTGTCACCAGGCTGTATCTCACGAACCGTGATAGTTAGACAGTTGAAATTTTCACAGATGATGTATTTCTATTGCCGCTATAACAACAAATACTAAAAAATAGAACAAAATAAATATTTAAGGGGGCTCCCATACAACAAACGTGATTTTTTTGCCGTTTTTATAGATTATGGTACGAAACCCTTCGTGCGCGAGTCCGACTCGCACTTGGCCGATTTTTAAGATACTCATTCGAAGTAGCCATGTAAGTCGCTTATTTAACTATTGACGAGTTCACTTTACATACATTTATTTACTCGTACATAATAATTTAAGGTACATTTTTTGAAAATTCGTAGAAATTTTTATCAAGGGTCACCCTACGTGTCCACTCAAATACCTTGAGTAGGGGTCCCTTTAGAAAAGTTCCTGTAGAAAATTAATAATTCTCGGAATACATATTTACATAAAAAAAAATGAAGTTATTATTTTATAAATCTTGTAGTACATTGAGAAGTAATAAATTTAATGGAACAGTACCCTGAAGTTTCAGAAACGAAAAGCTTCACAAGCGGTCGCTTTTAGGAGTCGTAGTTTCAGAACTACAATTTACCAAGTTTAATTATTATGGGTTACAAATAAATGACATGGGTTATTAAACGACTGTGTAATTATTATTGTGTATTATACGAACTGTTTTTTTATACCACTAAGGTGGCAAACAAGCGTACGGCCTGCCTGATGGTAAGCAGTTACCATTGCCTCTGGGCATTTGCAACACCAGGGGTGTCACTCTTGCGTTGCAGACCTTGTAAGAAACTCTTCACACTTTTCTTTTGAAGAACCCCATGTAGTTCCTTGGGAAAACCTCGGCAGGGAGCCCATTCCACAACTTAATAGTTCTAGGTAGAAAACTTCCCGTGAACCGCACAGTGCGCGACCATTGCGGTTTCAGTGTATGTGGATGAACTCCCAGCCGTCGGCGAACTGTGCGTGTGTATTATCATTTTAAGAGAGCATCGAAGTCCGTCTTTGGAAGTACTTCCAGCTCACAGAAAACAGTAGCCAAATAATAACTCTTTGGACGGTTGTTGCATGTGAGTGAGGGCACCAGTAAGTTCCAAAGGAGTTGTTATTGTAAGTCATTATTTACAAGCGGTTCTAGGTTACAGTAACCGCTTTACATCAGGCGGGCCGTATGCTTGTATGCATTCTGATGTTGTATAAAAAAAAAACTCGTGTCGCTAGTGGCGCCAGGGAGCCCTTTAAAAAAAAATAAAAAATAAAATGCATAGCTTTGTACGTCGATTTGTCGGCGAATCATATCGGTATAAAGAAAACAACAATATATATGTCACATTTTCATTTGCACATTTATTGCATATTTACATCACTATAATAGTTCATAAAAGACTTAAATAAATTAATTAGTGCTGAATTCGTGTCGTGGTATCACAGTCCTTTTCGGAGGTTGATCAGTCATTGATAATGAACAGCATGGAAACTCAATAGAATTGTGGTGTATGTCTGTAAGGATGTTCAATTTTGGATTGCTACCTAAATGTATTCTATAATTATAACAACCATGATGTGAGAACGTTTAATTCGTAGGTATTATCCCCACCATCATTGTATAGATACATCCATGTTATAGCTTTGATGCACTCTAATGCACGACTTACAGCGTTTAAATTCATTCATAAGCCAATATTATACTAAGCAGGTTTTATTTTTATATAAACTACATTGCAAATAAATATATATGTTCAACTGCAAGATTTTACAGCGTTCACCCTTGTCTCCACGTATTGTATTTGAGAGCAGAACAACCCAATCTATCTAGAAGAATCTAGAAGAATGTTGTGGAAGCTCAGATTTTACGAACTTATGGAATAACAGTGTAGACACTGCAAAGCGAATTACAAAATAAATAAGATTTTACGAATGCTATCTATCAGAAATATCTAACGCCATCTATCATGTAAAATTACTCGCACATAGGTATACGACAAACAGGCCATATGCTCCAACTATTAAGATGAAAATTATTTAAATTAGATGTTTAAATCGTCGTTCAACGTTAATTCAAGTAAGTGATAACCGATGTTAGATCAGTGTGTGCCTGAAATTCCTACCGGTAACACAAAAGTCTATCTATTAATATGAACTGAAGCCAGTTTGTCGGGATCAAAAAAAGAAATATCTTCCTAATCGCCATCAAATCAGGTGGAAAGATGGAAAACCTTTTAACTTTACGGCCCATGCATTTATTCAATAGGTATATTGCGTCTTTACCTGCACGCATTCATATTTAATTAATTCAGCATGTAATTACTCTGCGGGAGTTGAGAGAATGCATTCCTTTGATTTCCACTGAAAGGTGTCAGGTGCTAGGAACGCATTAACGTCTCCCCCGCAGTCCGAGCGACTGGTCCTAGATTTTAATTTTACAAGTAGGTTGTCATACTGTACTAGCATGTGACGTCATTTAGGCAAGTTTTACTTTGTCACACATTTATAAAATAATCCTTACGGGTCAACGTTATACTACACTATTCTATGGAGATTTCGAGCTGGTGAGGTTTGTATTGAGATCAGTAATGGTAGCCGCCTGCGCCCCCTGCGCCCCCGGCGCCGTTACCTCCACCGGTACCGCCGCCGTTGTATGCTCCCTCACTGAAAAAAAAAGAAATAAATTATGAACATTTTTTTTATACAAAGACGAAAGCGTATGCTTTTGGCATGCGGCCCACCTATTGTAAAGCGGTTACAGTAGCCTATGACCGCTTGTATTACGATAAGTATCACTCGCGCGATGCCACCTTTGCTGCTAACCACAGCTACTCCTTAGCACTTTACTGGTGACCTCACTCACTCGCAGGAACACAACAACTCTCCAGGGAAATGTTATTTGGCTGCAGCTTTCTGTGAGGTGGAGCTACTTTTCCAGACAGGCCGCTTGATGCGTCCTACCTCTCTTAAAAACACCCAGAGCAAGACAAACAGTCATGTTCATGCATACAAATGTTGTCTTGGATGGGAATCGACGAGCTCTGGTGTCAATACAACGTTACTAACTACGCCACCGAGCTCGTCAAAAACAAAAAAGCTTACACATTCTTGAGACTTCAATATTGAGATCCTAATTTAGATTTAACTATGAACTAGTGTACTTACGACGATGGGTTCCGTTTGTTAAACTCGATGGACCGAAGGATTTCCTCAGGAATCGGCGGTGGCGTTGGTAGGTGAGGGCCTACTGGATGGAAGCCGTTCTCATCAGCGGTGTAGGTGAGGGCGATTTGCTGGCCGTCAGGAGCGCGGTACGAGAAGCCTCCTTCAGCAGTGACGGCGGGGCCTTCAGGGCCCTGTGCACGCGGGGCGCCCCTCTCGTGGGCGGAGATACCGTTGCCCGTCTCGTAGCTGTGGATATGAATTGCATTGTTAACATAATACATACAGAGCAGCGAGGATCAACCGAAAACGGTGTTCACTGATCACGTATCATCGGCGATGATCTTTGCGGCTTCACGCAGGTTCGCCTACGGATGATACACAAGGAGGAGCGCCGAGGAAGTGCTCGAAAAGACCACAAGAGAAGCGTCCATGGATGGCAGCGAATGCATTGTCGTGGATGTCGCTGCCCCAGAAGGGGGAGAGAGCGTATAAAGAGACGAAACATGATATTTAAATAATTTGCAGGGAGCGAAGAATTCCCTACAGCCAAACCTCTAGAAACTTGGAATTTGATTGCAGTCTTCTATATAATGGTAGTAGGTACTTCGGGCTGCCTGTTATATATCCATGTATATGATCTTGTTCGTCAATTCTTCACTTGTTAACCCGTAGATTACGGCCGACGTTGAGGAGTTGTTAATAATAAATATTTTGACTAGGGAAATAGATGAACATTGGTCCTGGTGTGGGACATGTACCACGTATCGTGCCTTCGGATTTGTGTACATATTTGTAATTATCGCTTGGTCAGCGGTGAAGGAAAAAATCGTGAGGAAACCTGCACGACCTAGAAATTAAATTGTGAAAGTCGTGTGCCCTAACCTATGATCTGGCTTTTACTCTGGGTTGTGGTGTACTCCTTGACAAAATCGGTATCTTCGCCAAATACTAAGGCTTAGGTAAAGGACTTCGTCGAATCCTAATGGGTTAGGAAATGGGATAACACTAAGAAAATAAAGAATATTTTGACTAGGGAAATACCCACGACATGGCTCTCAGAGAAGTGAGCCATATCGCGAGTGATGTTAAAGAGTGTAAACTAAAAAACAGCAATCATACCTGAAATGATAAGTGCCATCTCCATTGTTCTCATTCTCGAATTTCGTAATAGGAATATTTGCTCCACCAGATCCGCCGCCGAAGCCACCACCTGCTCCACCTCCGAAACCTCCACTGCTAGATCCTCCGAGTCCTCCGTTGCCTCCTCCAAATCCTCCACTAGCACCAGCGCCACTATGACCACCGCCGAAACCTCCACCACCGCCTCCTCCTGGCCGCGGCGGTAAGTACTGCGGTTCTAGTCTACCACAAGATCCAACGGCTATCATAGCCGACATTAACGCAACCTAAACGAAAAACATCAATTGTCACTATCTAGTTATTTGTAGGAAATTTCAAAAATCTTCTATTGTCTAGTGACTACGATATCCTACTAAAAATATAAATTTGAAAGTGGTTAGTAATGCTACTTTGACATCAAAGCGCGTGGGTTCGATTGTAACTCAGGACAAACATTTATGAACATGAATGTGTTTGTCTTGTTATGGGTGTTAGAGGAGAGAGAGGTAGGGTGCATCAAAGCAGGCCGTCTGGGGAAATGCCCCCACCTCATAGAAATTCGCAGTTAATAACAACTCCCTTGAAGGTTGTTGTGTTCCTGCGTGTAGCTGAGGTCACTGGTAAACTCCTATGGAGTTGCTGTGTTAGTATGCGTTCATATGCTATGGTAATCGCTTTACAGGCGGGCCGTAAGCGTGTATGGTTCCCGCCATAGTATAAAATAAGATAAAAAAAATATGTTTGTTACGAGTACTATTTCACACAAAAACCTTTGATGAGATTTGAATGTACGCAAATAAAATATTTTCTCCAGAACGTTCTGTTCCAAAATCGCCTGAAGGAAAATGTCAAGTGGCATCCAAGATACTTGGTTTGATGAACAAGAAAAGAGCGAAACAGTACTTCAAATTGCGCGAAGACTTGTTATACAAGTCTGAAGTTACACCGTTCATGGAGTATAGTAATTACCTATGGGCGATAGCACCCAGATACCAACTAACTAGTACCGTGTGGTTTTAGAATTTGAGTTCTTGAATAAATTTCTTTCCCCAGGGATTACAAGATAAAGTTCTTCAAGCAGGCGTGAAAGGTTTTTTCAATGTCCGTTATGTAAGTACAAGTGACGCTTCTGGTGTTGCGAGTGTCCCCTATGGACACTCGCAACGGTAACTGTTTACTATTGGACGGACCACATTATGCTTGTCAATTCAGTGCTATAAAAAGCATCTGATCCCAAAATAAAGTAAAAAAATGCCCACCACCATAACTAAGTTTGCACGGGGAAGACAATTGATATTTTCTTCTTCTATTTTTCCTGTAATATTTTTATATACTTTTTTATCATCTGTAATTATTTCAAAGTTTTAGCCTTTTCCAGTTATTTATTTCACTATTGTACGGGACTTATCGTCATAAGTTTTCTATTTTCCCGATATTTCCACGTCGTCGCAGACACAATAGTCAGGGCCTGACGGCACATCCGTCGCAATATCGGGAAAATAGAAAAACAAAAAAGAAGAAAAACATGACGGTAAGTCCCGTCGGTACCTACAATAGTGATATCTTTAATGGAATAGTATTTTATTTGACTCTTTTTATCATAATTACAAAATGCAACATAATAAAAAGAAAAAAACCTACTTTCGAATGTGCAAGAGCACTCGAACTCCTTTTACATTTTTTTTTATTTGCGGTAAGGTTGGATAAACATTTGTTTTAAACATGAACATAATTTTGGAAATATGTAGCTGTGATAGACGGATTAATAGACTTACAGAATCGCCGCATAAGGGTTAAATTTTTACCATTCAGATTCAATGCCGACTACTACAATTTATATGTATTTCCCTAGTCTAGCTGCTAGTCAAATATAGTTCAGCTCTCTCGGTCTTTAGTCCGAACTTCGTTAGTCAGATGGGGCAGGAATGAATAGGAGGACTTCTAAAATAATATATAAACCTTTTATACCACAGTCTTATTTGCTCAAATAGCGCTCGGATATTGGCAGATCAATTACGCAAATGGGGTATCGGTTTGTTACCAAGTTAATTAGACTAATTGCAAATATGTTTAGGGATTCACGGCAAAATTTTAGAAACAGCCTTTCTGCTGGGGACTTCAGGATTCAAGACATAATTTTGATAAATATATTTGAATTGGTCACAGTATGTTTTATTTATTAATTGAGATTGGTAGGTCAAAAGAGATGCTTGCTAACTTACCACAGTATACATAATTAAAACAAAAAAAAAGTTGTTTTGTACTGATTGAACAGGCACTTGTGGTCGTCACTTGTAGAATACAGTTTTCGAGGATGTGCCCCGTTTTATATTGCTTCGTTTTGCCCTTTCTCGGTTGCCTCACCTTGTGCGTGTTCTGCCAATATCGGCAAGCGAATCCGAGATTCGGTCGTCCACGCCTCGAGGTTGTTAAAGGAATTCCCTTTGCTCATGGGTACATCTAGTAACCTATATAGTTCACGTTTGGAATAGTGCCTTTTTGAGTATTTAGGCATTTTTGTTTTTTGAATATTAAGGCATTTTTTTTATTTGAACATTGAAGAATTTTTTGTTTTTTGTATGTTGAGTAATTTTTAGTTTTTTTAATATTGAGTCATTTTTGTTTTTGAATATTAAGGCTAAAAGTTCACCTCTGGAGGTTCATTAATTTTTTTTAACAAATTCGTACTGTAATCTCTTGGGACAACCTCAGCGGGGAGTGTATTATACAACTTTTAGTGCGAAAACTCTAGTTGCAGCAACTTACTTTCATTTCACTCCTAGCTCTTATACCACCAAGATGATAAACAAGCGCACGGTGTACCTTATGGTAAGCAGTTACGAGGGGCATGGATCGAGCATTTCCAACTCATTAGAAACCTTCATTCATTTTTTTTAACAAATTATACATTATACAACTTAAGGGTTCTCCGAAGAAAACGTTCCTAAACCGTATAGTATGCGTTCATTGCGGTCCCAGTGTCTGAGGATGAATTTTTTTTTATTGGTGACATCCAGGGCCTACTTGGTGGGCCGCAGGACACTGCTGTTCAGGAATAGAAGCCACGAAATACCATGCACTTCATGTCATCTCATCGCGTCTACTACGCCGGCCTTGAAGGTGCCTCTTTACATTCCTCTTGAAGGATTCAATGTCGAACACGTGTGGAGCCGGAAATACACCGCCGGTTAGTTTATTCCACCGGTCAGCTGTTTGGCACAAAAAGGATGACTAAACCTTTTTGTGCGAGGTAATGGGATGATTTCCTCGACTATGTAAGAATGCGCACGCTGAGATTGACGGTAGTTCCGGTAGTTGAACGGGGAAGGAGGATTAAGGCTGTAGAATTCCTCCGAACATTCTCCATTTGTCTACGGATATCTCTTGAACAAAGGGGTTTGATCATACTCCTCCATGTTTTTCAATTGGGGATTAGTGGAAGTCAAGGTTTTTAAGCGGCCATGCCACGGAATTGGCATAGGAAGTATTTGGGCGGTTTAAACTCTGAACTGTCGGTCATTGGATAGCAATAAATACAATAAACCAATAAACCAACCTGCAATAAACATAAACCCAAAAAGGAGACTACGTCATATCTATTTGACCTGTTGACCTATTATAATTTCATGAATATCAATGATTTGTAACTTGCATCGCAACGCAAGAAGTTTCTCCTGACGAGCTTATGAAACAAACGATGTCTGATGCACTGCACCTAATTTATTATCGCGGCTTGACTAGTGCGCATTAGCTAGTACATTCTCGTTACTTTACTTGTGATAAATATAAATATATAATCCATAATCTATATGGTAATTTTATCTCCATGTATTTGTTTCAATTATTTTTACGTTTGTGTTAATTTCCAGCAATGTGCGCGTTGATTATTAATGATGCCAAACGGCTTTCTTTTCGTATTTGGAAGTATATATTTTTGTATTACTGTAAGTGGTAAACTACCATGTGGCTAATACACGAGCTAATACACGTTGACGAGCTCGGTGGCTCGGTGGCTCGGTGGTGAGTGACGCGACTTTGACACCAATGCTCGTTGGTTCGAACACAAGGCAAATATTTGTGTGCATGAACATGTCTGTTTGTCTTCGTCTGAATGTTTTAAGAGAGGTAGGGCGCATCAAAGCAGCCCGTCTGGGGAAGTACCTCCACCTAACAGAAAACCGCAGACAAATAACAACTCCCTAGAGGGTTGTTGCTTTCCTGCGTGTGAGTGAGGTCACCAGTAGGCTCCCAAGGAGTTGCTGTGTAAGCAGCAGAGGAAGCATCGAGTGATACTTAATAATGCATGTACCACTTTCGTGTTTTCGGATTTATATACATATTTATCACTTGCTCGCCGGAAAGGGACATCGTGAGCAAACCCACACGTCCAAGAAAATGTACCTAACCTAAGAAAGACCTGGTTTCCCCTCTGGGTTGTGGAGGTCTGACGGCAGTCGCTCCATGAAAAAATCAGTATCTTCGACAAATCCTTAGCCTTAGGTAGCAGACACCGCTAATCCCAATGGATTAGGAAATGGGCTAACGAGAAGTAGGAACGAGATTTATTTCCTTAATGGTGATGATACAGTAGGGCTTTTCCTAACTGGGGAATGTAACCTAATCTAAAGGTTTGTTTCGAAAGGTACGCACGTGCGGGTGACGTTGAATCCCTTTTTTACCAATTATCAATTAAGAAGGAACTAGAGATCGCTGCTTTGCTTTGCCTTTCATGTATGGCTGTCAATCGATACCCCGAGGTTTAGAGTATTTATTCATTCTCCTCTGCAAGTACTAAGCTCAATATTCATGGAATCTATTTAAAACAAAAAACAGTTTCTTTACGAGAGTGAACGCCTTATAACTATTCTCTTAGTTGGCCACAAGCTTAAGCCCCGGGGCATTTTTAGGCACATAATTCCTGGGGACCGAACGGTATTACATAAAGCCACAGAGAAAATGTCCCTGACACCTTTGATTTTTTTTGTACAATAACTAATTTTGAGACTCACTTTCATTCTGTTTGCATCAGCGCTAAGAAAACCTCAGTACCAAATTTTGACATCACTCCTCCACCATCCTTACTCCAATGGTCATCTAGACTGGCGCTCAATGCTTCGTAGTCTCATTCGAACCCTCGCTCTGCGACTTCCTTCGTCTTTTTTTATACCACGTCGGCAGGCATACAAGCATATGGCCCACCAGATGTAAAGCGGTAGTCTATGAATATTTGCTACACATTATTACTCGCACTATGCCACCTCTGTTGTTGACACAGTTACTCCTTAGAAGCTGTTGTTAAAAGTTACTGGTGAACTCACTCCCTCTCGAGAACACTACAACCCTTCGGAGAGTTGTTATTGGCTACGGCTTTCTGTGAGGCGGAGATACATTCCCAGATGGACTTTGATGCACCCTACCTTTCTTAAAAACACCCAGACCAAAACAAACAGACATATTCATGCACACAAATGTTTGTCCTGTGTTGTTACATGATTTTATTATGTATATTAGTATTACAATAGCTACAAAAATATAATAAAAGAGATCAGTGCACAAACATAATAGGGTAAGGGAAATTAATTTCCCACACAAAAAAATAAACAGTTTCCTCTCCCCACCACTCTTTTTTTTTTTTTAATAATAATAAGTATTTATTTGTCACTTTTTTACAATATCTCATTATGATTGGGGTCTCCATTTAAGTATATAAATACTTGTGTTTGGAGAGCCCGCTCTTCAAAAATAGCTTACTAGTACTTACAATTAAACTTAAATATCTGTTTACATTTTGGCAATTCAAGAGAAAAAAAAATAACACAAAGATACATACATACTTTACATACCGCTATGTTTATTATATATAAATATAAACATTTAAAATTGGTTTACTAGAATACATAGTATTGAAAATATTTTATGTACCTAATTGAAAAAAAGAAAAACAAAAAACAGGTAGTAGGCTCAGTTCATGAATAAATAGGATTTGGTGATGTGAGGTATAATGTAGTTGGTACTGTAAGTATTATATTACGCGCATAATAATTCTATATCATCAAAGTTTTTGTTTTGAAGGAAGAAGGTGACAGATTTTTTACATGCATGATTTGTTTGTTCATAGATATTAAGATTTTTATTAAGATAGTTGTATATGTGTGAGGACCGTCTGCAGAACTGCCTTTGAGCGTATGAGGTTTTAACTGGAACTACCGCAGCTACGGCATATTTACGTCTTTTGTTTAGTTTACTAGGATCAAAATTAAGCGCTTTATGTTTTTTTAAAGTAATATTAAGAACATATAACTTATTATGATTTGTTCGATTGTTATAGAACCCACGAGCATTGGTATCAAAGTAGCGTTACTAACCAGTGCGCCACCGAGCTCGTCAAAAAGTTGATTGTTGATAAGTTAGTATATTTATTTACTATTACAGTGATATATAAAAAAAGGTTGTCAACAAAAGTTTACATTTCACTTGTAATCAAACAGACAAACGTGCAGGCGAATATAAATGGATGGCAGGTTACATGTATAATAAAGTTATAACGCTACAAGCAATATATCTCCTGATGAACGTTCTTAATCACTGGATTTCTGATAGATATGGATGTACATGCATGTCTGATAGATACGAGTATGCATGTCATAATGCGTAGTTACGTCACTTCGTACTACGATTTGACTAGTGAAGGCTTAGTGGGTTACATTTGTAACTTATATCTATAGATTTTAGATCCATCAACGTACATTAGGAAAACTAGTTTAGCCCGACACTACATCAGGGTTTTATATTTTTTTCACGTTATAACCTTCAATCATAAATCGAAAATTACACGGTATAAAAAGTGAAGCATCTATTTTGGAATCTGTTAGTGGAGTCTTTTCACAGCCCTGTGGCTGAAACATGTCTGCTTGTCTTGGTCAGGGTGTTTTTTATATATCGTGAGTATGTATTTACAGAAAAAATGTATTTACGTTTGTTTGTTTGTAATTTCTTTATTGTACACTCATAGTAAATAACAATACAATAAACATAAAAATTGAATTATAAATATACAAAGGCGGGCTTATCTCTATAAGAGATCTCTACCAGCCAACCTTTGAGTGATTGTATATTTTACTGCAGTGTGGCGAGGGTAAAACCAATGAGAAATATGAATAATTAATATGATAAACAAACGATATAAAACTCCACAAGTAACCAGTACTACATTACATAATTCATAATAAATTAATATATACATATACGTATGTTTATTAGTTAGTTACTACTCAAAGCATAAGCTTCACTTAATTTGCAACTAGATACCGCTTCGTAAATTATCTGAAGATTTTTAGATTTTGGCATTTCATTAGATTTGTTTTATACAACGTCGGGAAGCATAGTAGTTAACTTTCATCCATTGTTCACATTAAATCCACTCTCTGTCTGTCTGATTGTGAAAGGTTTACGCCTAAACTATTTATTAATAATAATAATATTCAAGACTGAAGGTGGCGCTGCTTGTGGCATGCCGGGTGAGTACCGATATCACTGATACTCAGTGTTTGATCAGGGCCTTCGTCTCAGGGGAGTCTTCGTCGGTTGGAGTGGAAATCCAAGAAAGTTTCCAGTATACTAAGCTATGACTCACCTTCGTTTTCTGTCCAGAGAAGAGCCGCTAGCCTGATTTAACACGACCAATTTGGTCATGGTAGGTGAGTTGTAGGAGAGATGGAAGATCAACTTCCTCGGCTCCTACATCTTCCACTTTATCATCTGTTTCATCATTCCTTCCTCCGCATTCTTTCTACATGTCCGAACCAACGGGGCATGCCTTTTCTTATCTTAACGCTCTCATTCAAACCAACTCCCTTTCATACGAGTACATCATCACTGCGAAAGCTAGTGTTACATTACATCAGATAGTGAATCCATTAATTTCACGTAATTGGTTTCACCTTTATACCATGCTTTCAAAAAAAAAACTATTTTTTACTTTCTCGCGATTCTACCAAAGAATCTCATACGAAACTGGATCGAAGCCTTGAGGCATGTCTAATATTCATACATAGACTGATGTTACTTCTGTGTTTAATACTTATCAGTCCGCTTAAAACACAAGATGGCAGATTGTGTGGACAACACGGTATACACACGGTACACGGACCTCCATAACCCAGAGGTAAAATCAGGCCTCTCTTAGGGCAGTTCACTAGTCTTTCAAAATATATTTTTTCAGACGTGCGAGTTTCTTCACTATGTTTTCCTTCACCGCCGAACAAGAAACAATTACAAATATGTACATAAATAGAAAACACGAATTTAATGGTACATCCCAGTGTTCGAACCGGGTTCGTCTTTTGACTACTGGGCTATCACTGTTCTCAACCCTATCTTATCATAGACCATTTATCATTTGAATGATGAGATCGACAGTGATATCGGAAGCTCAATAGACTGCAAATTTATAAACTGTCAATCGAAATTGCTAGTGCATGCCAAAGGTACGTTGAGGTACATGGGCTTCGGTGTATTGCAAGGAAAAGTGAGATAATGATTTTCAAAGCGTGTACAAGGTACCTAAAATACACAAAGCTACAGGCAAGTTTGACGGCAGTGAAACAAATGTAGTCTCTGTGTAGACACACACACACATAAATGCCTGGATTAGAGGGTCTCTGGCGACCTGTATGATAACCAGTACATTGAGAGAAAACGCAATGGTTTGTCCGTTCCCTTCCGGTCTCGTGTCCCCACTGATGAAAAACGGAAGGGCCACGAGTATTGTCGGTTTAAGGGAAAATTGTATACGTACGGATAAACAAGTAAACTATGTATGGCTGACAATATGTTTTGTTAACGCAGTTGTGAAAGCAGTTTTTGTTTATATTCTTTATATATATGGCGCAAAATTTATCGAGTGTTATTATAGATATTTTATAAGGAGTATCTCTGATATGCGGTTTTAATGCGAGCAAATATTTCAATTATTTGACTTCAAAATCAAAGTTCACTAGTTTGCTTTTATTGTTGTTGTAATCTCTTTATTGTACAAATATGCTTAACAGATACAGTAAAAAACTTTTAGAATATACAAAGGCCGAATTATGTCTGTAGGCTAGCCTTTATAGGCTTGGTAAAAATATGTAATTCATATATTAGCAGAGATACTATTTGCGCCTTATTTAACTACATTATTATAAACTAATACAATGTTTAATAAATTTGCAATGACTCATTGCAACAGTAAAAATAGATACATAAATATAATATACTCCATAAGCACGTTACTGACACAAAGAAAATAAAAATGAAAAGAAAGATCATTCATACATAAGTACCTAAGCTAAAGCATATTCAAGCTAGGGGAGAACGTAGTGGAACCGAGAACATTATTCGAGATCAACATTATTCTTTGGCTTCCAAGTTCATAGTGAAGAATCCAAGGCAACGAGGTTTGAATAACTCAAAAGAGGCCAATCTTACATTTAACGGGAGTGAATTCCACAGATTTGCCGATTTGACTGTAAAGTAGTTAGAGTAGGTCTTCGAAATACGAGCCAGTATGTTGGAATTCTGCTCGAACGCAGGCGGTCGTCACCACGTCGAAATTGCATTCGTTCGCAAAGGTAATTTGGCGCATATTTACTGTATAAGATATTATATAGCAGTGCGAGTAAGTGAATATTCCCGCGAACTCGGTTCGGTGACCACTCAAGACGCTGGCAATACTCGGAAATATGGTCAAACTTACGGAGCCCGTAGACAAATCTGACATTGGTTCTGCAGACGTTCTATGTTATCGAGTAACTCCTCAGTGAGATCAAGGTATGCGACATCCGCATAATTCAATAAGCAATGAGATCAGATCATCATAATTAATAATGAGATCAGAATAGGGAACAGCTTTTAATTCAAATTTTACTTATTTTTATGCGAACCAATATTTCAATTAAAATTAGACTTGAAACTCAAAATTACTACTAGTTTGCTTTGAACGTGCACGCTATTTAACGCAACTCGAAACTTCAGCGATCGAAAATATGGCGGTATTCTACACGTACACTACAACGCACTCTGTAGGTATGTGTGAAACTTGAGCGCTTTACTACGAGTATTTTGTATGACCCATTTTGATATTTGTCAAAATATACGTTTTGTAGTATTTATAACGTATTCCACTGCTAACGATCTCACTGTTTGTTTACTATCTGCGTCTATCCGCGTGTATGAGAGCGCGTGTTTCTATTTTTCTATCTTATTATCAGTAAGTACTTTGAAAAGATAACATTAGAATTGTATTCTAGTTTCAATAGTATTAAGAGAGGTGGGGCGCATCAAAGCAGCCCGTCTGGGTACCTCCACCTTGCAGAAAACCGCAGCAAAATAACAACTCCCTGGAGGGTTGTTGTGTTCCTGCGTGTGAGTCAGGCCAGTAAGCTCCTAAGGAGTTGCTGTGTTAGCAGCAGGAGTAGCGATACTTAATCATCGCATCACATCGCATCGCGTGAGTGATACTCAATGTATTGCGAGGGTTCATAGGCTACGGTAACCGCTTTCCATCCAGGTGGACAGTATGCTTGTATACCTCTCGATTTGGTATAAAAAAAGAATTAATTAATAATAATCATCATCACCTCCACCTCATAGAAGACCGCAGCGAAATCATAATTCCTATTGTTGTGTTCCAACGAATGAACAGGAAGCTCGAAGTTTTGCGTTAACAGAGGGGGTGGGAAGGTGCGAAACTCCTTGCGCCTTAATCGTTCATAGTTTATGGTAACACCTGCTTATTTTGTTTGATTGATTTTGAGGTACCCTCGGAACTCCCGGAATATGATTCCCTCCGGCCAAAAGATTCCGCTTGACTAAATTATACTGTTCAAGTGCAATTACATGTATGCTCTAAGAAATCGCTATATGCTCGATGACAATATTTAGGTAGATCCGTAGATTCCTTATGAAAATCATCATCACATATTCTTGATTCTATTGGAGCCGATCTATGATGTTCTACAGATAACAAAAGATTCATAATATTCTGTTCATAAATGTTCTGAGGTAAGAATCAAATAGTTACGATCGTGCTATATAATTATTTGCTCGTCGGCGCGGCTACGAATCTTTAATATTAGTCGCGCTACTGGGCGCGTGGTTTTATAGGCTGCTTGAAAAAATACAATATGTTAAATAATACTTCGTGTTTCATGTAATGAGTATAATAATGTTATTTATAAATATATCGAATTCATATAGAAAAAAATCATGAAAAGTACCTATTAAGCCATTTTGTAATCAGGATTAACTATTGAAATTAAACTATTTTTAACGGAAGTATCGCGTGTTTTATTCCGTGGTCGCAGGAAAGACTAAAGTTTAGTCTTTCCTGCGACCACGGACGCTGCAAAGCGTTCGAAACGTCAGGTTTCAACAAAATAAATAAAACACGCGATACTTCCGTTAAAAATAGTTTAATTTCAATGTGTAACAATCGCGAAAACCTAAGACAATACTAGGATTGACTATATTAAAACGCCACATTTTTTTTTTAATTTTGTATCTATAGCTTTCCTTGAACTATGTTTATGAGATAGAGTTTCACAAACATAGTTTAAGGAACAATATACATACCTTTCAGGAATGTTTACTCGTGGCTATTTCCTTCGATTTTTATTTAAATTTAATTACAGATAAGTTGAATTAAGAGAGTTCTGACAATACCTCGTTTGCTACTCAAATTGCTCGTATTCACGAGTATATTCAGTAAAATAAATGAAACCTAGCAAACCAATCTCATTAGTTTCTACTTGAAAATAAGTTAACATATTTACTACGGATTCAGTTTAAGGTTCAACAATACGGTTCCTACTTAAACGGAAAGCTTACAAGAACAATGCAACAGTTGCCACTTAGCGCTTAGGTGCTATTACTCACAATATTCCCCTTCATGCTTTATGCGTACATATATTGTAGATATCTTTTATAGATTCAGCGGGTAACTGACTGATCAGGAGCTTGTTTTTTCCTATTGGCAAGTTGCAAAATCAAAAACCTACTGATCCCATCTAGCTGAAAATCTAATCAGGGTTAAGTAAGATCAAGGTATAGTCACTTTTAAAAATGGCAGTCGTCTATCGAAATTGCCATGACACCGGCTGCTATAGTGAATTTGTGCAATTGAGTTGCCAGCATACAAACTTTTGTTAAGTAGATGCATGAGAGACATTAAATGTAGTTGTTTCGACAGCAAGATATCAAAGCTCTGTACCGTTGCCGACGCTAAGGTCAAGGTGAACATTTTAAAAATTGTAGTCTTCTGTGGAAATTGCAATTATATGGGCTGCTAGGAAGGGTTTGGGAAGCCAACTTACCAGCTTCAGTCAAGTAGATGCACAAGAGATGTTATATGTAGTTGTTCCGATAGCAAGATAGCAACACTCTGTACTGTCCTCAACTGTATTGTTACTGTATATTAATATCTATCACCAGTCGATTGAATTTATTGCTATGCGGACGACAGCACTGGGACACTTACTTTATTAATCAGGCCGAGCTAACAATCTGCATTCCCTTCAGAGTAAAAGTCGCAATCAACATGTCTGAAATTAAGGGTACTATTTCTTAAGTATCTGACTGGGGCAGTAAGTTTAATTCCGCCTTATGTAGCCACAAGTTTCTTCGTCAGTGCTAAGAAAACCTCAATTCCAGACCACGCCTCCCATATCAACCTTCACTATGAGACTTATTTCTCCTTTTTTATACAACGTCGGTAGTCATGCAAACTAAAGAGCTACCTGATGTAAAAGTTACCGTAGCCTATGAAATTAAAAAGTTATCAAACCCTACCTCTCTTAAAACCCACAGAACAATACAGTCAGACATGTTCTATTTTCTAAAGTTATCCTGTTTCCTAATTCAGGACAGGCGGGGCCCGCTACCCAAGTCTAAGGGTTTGACGAAGATTCAGATTTTGATATGAGGTAACTGTCGTCAAACCTCCACAACCCATGAGCTAACTCAGACGTTTCTCGGCTAAGGTCACACGTCATTCTGAACATAATTTCTTGGACGAGTGGATTTCCTCACAATGTTTGATCGCGCAAATTTCTGAAATTACCCGTCGGATTTGAAAACTTCTTCTTGAATTTGATAGGTTTTAAGGAATGTTATAGGTACGATACTACTCGGAGAAGCCGAGGGAAAAGAAAGTAAGTAAGAAAAAACAGTACCCGTGGGGTACCTGGATACGCGCGAATGAAGTCGCGGACTGAGGTGAGTTTGCAAAGTAGACTTGGCAAATATTTCCGGTTCACTGCTATTCCAGCTTGCTGACTTTAAGGGCTATGTTGACAACTATTTCATTCTTGGAATTTCTGTCACTTAAAAACATCCTAAGCTCTCCTTTCATTGCTCGGTGTACGGTTTCAACTTGCGAACTATCCCATTAATTCTTATAATGCAATTTTTTTAATGGGATTAACCATTTGCTTATTACAATCTATAAAACATTAAAGTTTGTATATTACGAAGTGTATGTTGTGGTAAATGTCTCCAGTCTTGATGATAATGTTCCATCAATTATGTGGAGAAATGTTTGCTAATTCGATCTAATACTTTTGATGCTTTTTGCCAACGTAACCTTTTAGTATAATTAAGCTTAATGGTACCTAAGCATACGCAAGAACTTGCAGGCACTATTAACCCTTCGAGACCCGGGTGGTCGAATACGACCGCGAAATGTATGGGAAAACGTATATAACGGGTTCTGACTGCTCAAACTGTTGCAAAGAAAATTTATTTATTAACAAAAAAAAGTGAACTAAATATCTTGTAAAAATATTCAAAATCTATGAAAAATTAAAAACAAATTATTTTAAATGTCACCCTTGACGTTGATCAGAAAGTCTGGCTATTTATATAAATTCGCATTTACAAGGGAGTAACTGAAAGACCGAGCTTCGCTTGGCGTTTTTATTATTTTTGTTTTTTTTTGGATAAGACGCGATTTTTAAAGACAACTAATTAAATACATTTAAAAAGCAAATCTTTATTTAAATACAAAAATTGATTCAAGTAGTTAGATCTTTCCGAGATATACTCAGTATATTCATATATAATACAAAAAAATATTGTTTAAGGGATTGAATATCCGATATTTACATAATTCAATATCTGTAGCCAGTGTGGTAATAAATAACAATAGATATATTAGCACCGATTCACAAAATCTGTTAAGCAAGCCTTATTAAAAATAATGTAGTCTTCATTGTTAGTATTTACACATATTTGTTAGCCACGTTAGTTGCTAACGTGGCATTCCATGCAGTATTTAATGAATGATCGTAGATGGTATCGTTTGATATTAGTTTATCCACGACATGCATAGATCGTGCGGCTTGCGACAAAATGTCACAGTGCAGCCGATAAGCCGAGATCAAATGATCGCAGCACTTCGAAATCCGCTGTTTGAAGCTCGTCTCGAAATTGGATAACAATCGTCACTTTCAAAAACTATTTCAAGTATTATAGTGTCGAATCAAGGTTGTTTTGATGTCTCTAAAATGTTATATTTTAATTTAACCTTGGTGAATAATTGTGCTTCTTACACACCCGGAGAATATAACCGTCACTCTGATGTTAGTTAATCCCTTAGAGCATATTAGCTTATCATACGAGTATCTAAGTCATAAAAAGCATTTTAAATTTAAAATTCGATATTTTATAAAATTAGAAATTTAATTACGAGTGAAATACTTCCAATTGTCTCTATAAAATAAATAAATAATTATGATTTACTTATTTATCATAATGTACAAGAATCATTTTTTATTCTGTACTTTATATGCCATTTTTATCAATATGATTTTTATTTATATGAAGAAGTAATGTGTTTAGACCATTTTTGTTATGGCGTCTGTCATATAATAAGTTAGAAAGTTGCAATTTATGTGTACCATGTAGGTACCATATATTTAGCATATATTTATATAGACTATGGCGTAAGTGAACGAATATTTTTTTTTTTTCACGGTAGGATGTAAATCATGTGGAATAGATGAGAGACGATGGTGACTAAGATGGAAATTTTGTTCCCGTTCAGTTACACCATGTTGTATTACACTGTTACCCTCCATCTTAGTCATCATCTAAGTCATTTTAAGATGGAAAAGATATCTATGTTAAACTCTTATTATATGTACAGCTAACTCTTATATAATGTACAGCTAAGTGCAGCTCAAGCTTTACACTTTGACCTTTGTACGGTTCTTATGCCGTTCGTATTAAGAGTTACAATCGTACTTCGAGTGTTAAGCATGATCTGCTCTTACCTGTACCAGCATTCAGAACTGATCATTGATGATGAATAATTATCGCTAGAAAGGGTGATAGTGGTAATTTAAGGGTTTGTTCGCTCAGACATTTCGATGAGCTTAATTTGATACTCAGAATGATATTAATTTTATTATTCAAGGAATTAGTAGGTATATCTCCCTTCCCTGCCATACCATCGCCCTCTCACGTAGTATTTACTTGCAATTACTTTGAACCTTTCAATAGCAAATTGGATGAAAAGGATAGAAGTGAATTGTATTCATTTCCAATATTCGGTTGCACCATCTTGCGGTTGCTCCGCCCTAAGCTGGCAATAATGGCCGACCTCGAACTCCGTGGATGCCATATCGCGATATGATCCGTATTAAATACATGGATATCAGATCCCAATTACACGAATATTACGATCACGCGTAATCGCTGTCACGATACTCGACCTGGAAACTTGAAGTACAAGTAAATATCACCGATCATAGGAATTTGCTCTTTTTTAGGGTTCCGTACCCAAAGGGTAAAACGGACCCTATTACTGAGACTCCGCTGTCTGTCCGTCCGTCTGTCACCACGCCGTATTTCATGAACTGTGATAGTTAGACAGTTGAAATTTTCACAGTATGATGTATTTCTGTTGCCGCTATAACAACAAATACTAAAAAATAGATTAAATAAAAATTTAGAATGATGTAGGAGCGGAGGAAGGCCAAGACTGTCAATAGCAAAGTTTGCACCATTCTGTGTAGTGATTATGAACAGTGTAAGTTCCATTTTTTCAGAAATTCAGTAACTTTTCTTTTATTTACAATAGTTTTAAAAAGAGTATATCGCCGGGTATACCCGTTACGGGACTAAGAGAAAAGTTGCATAGCCTTCCTATTGTACCGTCAACTTAACCGTTTTAGAAAAGTGAGATTATGTTTGGAAATAAATTATCGTCTTGGTTTTTCTACTGAGCATTATGAATTATGATTATTTGGCTAATCAAATTGTGTTACGCCCATTACGTAATGCCAGTAAGATAATTCTCGTGATACTTTGCATGTGCAAAAACAATCTTTCCCTAATATTGTTTTGAAGCTTTATCTACCAAAATCAAATTGATCATACTTTTTTGTTAATTCCATCTCCACATATATGTATGAATGTCCTTAATACTAAAATATTACATTTACTTAACTTATTAGGGAAATATTACTTTTAATAATTACGACCAAACTATTAAGCAAAAATGTCCAAAGCAACATTATATTGATTTTAAAAGCCCTAAAAACGTTTCAACATTTTTTGTCTTTGTCCCTTTTCTTAATGTCAGCCACCATGTTAGTTTAAGGAAAACAAGTATAAATGCAGAATAGTCTCTGTTACATGCGCTACCGAGGCTCCCTACCTTTTGGGCTAAGCTCGGTATAAAGGAATATGATCAAAGCGAAGTTCTAAGATAAAGCGGATAGCATTGTTGATAAGCCGGACCTATTAAGAAAGTAGATATCAGCTTAATAGAATAAATATGGAAACCACGGCTTTTGAGACTAAAGGTACGCTTACACGGGAAACTTGAAATTGCTTAATTTTAGATACATATATATATATATATATATATATATATATATATATATATATATATATATGTATCCTACTAATATTATAAATGCGAAAGTTTGTATGTATGGATGGATGTTTGTTGTTCTTTCACGCTTAAACGGTTGAACGGATTTGAATGAAATTTGGCACGTAGATAGATTATGATCTGGATTAACACATAGAATACGTTGTTTGACTCCAAGCGGTCGGAGCCGCGGGCAGCAGCTAGTATATTATACAATGTCGGGCATACGAGCATACAGCCATGATGTTAAGCGGTTACCGTAGCCTATGAACGCTTGCAATTACATAAAGTATCACTCGCGCGATGTTACAACTCCTTAGGAGCTTACTGGTAAAGTCATTCGCACGCAGAAATACAACAACACTCCAGGGAGTTGTTATTTGGCTGCGGTTTTCTGTGAGGTGGAGTTACCTCCCCAGAAGGGCTGCATTGATGCGCCCTACCTCTCTTAAAACATCCAGACCAAGACAAACAGACATGTTCATGCACACAAATGTTTGCGTTTGTGTCAAAGTCGCGTCATTCACGACTGAGCCTCCGAGCTCGTCAAAAGTAGGTTGTGGAGGTCTGATGGCAGTCGCTTCATATCAAAATAGGTAATAATAGGTAAGGATAGGTAATAATAGGCTTGCATGCCTCCCGACATAGTATAAAAAAAAAACCTAGAGGGAATACCAGACCTTTCTTAGGTTACGGCACCACATCAACCCTTACTCACCCCACTGCAGGGATACGGGTCTCCGTTCAACTGCGGGGAGTAAGGGTTTAGAGCATACTCTACCACTATGCTCAAATGCGGATTGGCGGAGCCCAGTGTTTTCAAGCCGCCCAAGTACCACTGACTTAGCTTAACTACTGTCATCTATCGACAATAGCCGGGACCGACGGCTTAAGGTGTCCTCCGAAGTACGGAGAACTCGAGATAGATAAACCCATCCATAAACAGGCTGTGGTCGAGGTTGCTTAACCTGCGTGTTTGGTTAGAGTGACACGCGCAACCACGCCATCGAGTTCTTAGATCACATGTCTTCCGAAATATAATTTCTTGGACGTGTGGGTTTCTTTACGATGTTTTTCTTCAACGCCGCGGCGAGCAAGTTATAATTACAAATATGCACATAAATCAGAAAATATTAATTTAGTGGTAGGTACATACATGCTCACACGAGGATTCGAACCCGGGACCATAGGATAATAAGCCGATTCTATATCCACTGCGCTATCACTGCTTTCACTACTAGAAGTAGTGAGAGCAGTCCAAGTGCAAGTGTTACCATAAAATTCATTAAATTGTTAAATTAAATGAGTTACTTACACCATAGTAATATCAAACAAGTAGGCCGACTCGACCCCTGAGCGAAGGATAATAGCCTAAACACGTAGGGTTGTCGCTTATAGTTTATACAATCGTCAAAAATGCATAGTCTATCTATATACAAAACAACTTTCCCTTGTAGGTGAATCATCAGGGATCTGTAATACAAAGTTTTTCTTAATTATTTGTACATAGACCAGGAGCTGACTATTGTATTGAAGTTATATACTCTTTTAGGTGCGTTATGAAAAAATGATGAGTGAAATTTTAAGATACTGTAACACAAAAGTAACAGGTTGAAGCTGCCCTCTAAACCGCTAATTAAGTCACGAAAAATATGCTCAAAGCTGCAGCCAAATAACAATTCCCTGGAGAATTATTGTGTTGATATTGCGTGCATGAGAAGAGCAACCGGCGGGCGTGCATGAGAAGAGCAATGAATGTTAAAGAAGCGAGTGATATATGTAAGTATCGAGTCACGTGGCGCTCGGTTCTCTCTGCCTACCCCGCAAGGGATTTGGCGTGAAGTTATAGATAGATATAGATAGATTATTGTGTTCATGCAAGTGAGTGACGGAAAACTGCAGCCATATAACGTCATGTAACGTCACTCACTCGCCTGAACACAACAACCGTCCAGGGAATTGTTATTTGACTGCAGATTTCTGTGTATAGATCATTTTATAGAGCACGGCAGTGTTCAATAGAAACGTAAATCCTTTGCCTATCAAATTATAGACGGAAAAGCAATCACTTCCGTCCTCCGCGCAATCAACGCTCTGGACCAGCCCAGAATTGAATTTCAACCAATAACTTCTATTCTGTATTTTGAGCTTCTATTGCAGATTTTTAAATTGAGCAAATATCGTCCAATCGGGAATGCGATATTGAAAGACATTTTATAAAATATCTATTGAACGAAATACTACTTTATGCGATACTGTATATACGATATTTCTTAATTTTATACTTTCGAGTGATCGATAATCATGAAGAAAGTATTGTGATCGTAATTTTATTCAACTTTGGTTTAACTTTATTATTAGCAGGGTGCACTATTTATCGCACTGTACTTCACTGTATCGCGAGACAATAGTTTTGATATTTTACTACGTCGGGAGGCTTACAAGCACACCGCCCATCTGATGTCAAGCAGTTACCGTAGCCTATGAACGCTTGTAATACATTAAATATCACTTGCGCGATGCCACCTCTGACGTTAATGCAGCAACTTCTTAAAAGCTTACTGGTGACCTCACTCACACACAGAAACACAACAACCCACCAGGAACTTGTTATTTGACTGCGGTTTTCTGTGAGGTGGAGATAGTTCCCCAGACAGGCTGCTTTAATGCGCATTCACCTCTCTTAAAAACAGCTAGACCAAGACAAACAGTCATGTTCACACACACATATGTTTGTCATGTGTGGGGGGTTCAGAGGCTACGGTAACCAATGTACATTATGGAGTATAAAAAAAGGTATTTTGTTCTGTAGCGTGTTCTACTGATTGGGCAATGGGTCATATTCAGAGGTTTCCGATGTTATGTCTACACCCTCTGATAATTACACCGCCATTGACAAACTAGGTTTTTTATACGACGTCGGAAGGCATACAAGCATATGGCCCACCTGATACCGTAGCCTTTGAACGCTTGTAATACATTAAGTATCAATCGCGCGATGCCCCATCTGGTGCTAACAAAACTCCTTAGGAGCTTACTGTGGATCTCACTCACACGCAGGAACACAACAACCCTTTAAGGAGTTGTTATTCGGCTGCGGTTTTCTGTGAGGTGGAGGTACTTCCCCAGACGGGCAGCTTTGATGCGCCCTACCTCTCTTAAAATATCCAGATCAAGACAAATACACATGTTCATGCACACAAATGTTTGTCTAGTGTGGGAATCGAACCTACAAGCGTCGGTGTCAAAGTCGCGTCATTCACGACTGAACCACCGTCAGAGTTATGTCGATTATGTAGGCCAGAGGGGTACACCAGGTGCATTCGCGGTTTTCTTTATTTTTAAATGTGGTGAGAACATTTACACCACAATTGAATAACTATGGAAGATTTCATAAAAGTTTAGTACAACATTCGATCAGAGCTCATAAAATTGACGGAGTTCATAAATTTAGTTACAAATTTGATTGTTTCGGGAGCTTCGGGACTGAGAAATGGGTTCTCATGGGGTATTTTCAGTTTTCGTATTTGTATGATTTACATATTTGTATGACAAGATGAAAATCACCGATCAGTACATAAATGTACTCGATAGCGCAGTGGTTAGTAACGCTATTTTGACACCGATGTCCGTGGATTCGATTGCATGTACAATGTACCAGTATGTTGACTCTCGTGAAATAATTATGTTCATAGAACAAAAGCAGTCAAGTGCAATTCGGAGTCCCACACGAAGGTTAAGAAGTAGTTTAATGAAAAAAAAAAACCGGAGAAAATAAGATTCTTGTGGGAGGACTTTATTTTATTTTTATTATTCGTAGTGAAAATTTTAGTTGTCAACCTATGATTTAAAACTCATGCAGCCTGTGAAATACGAACGTGCAAATATAATGCACAGAATTAGACTGAAACAAATCTGTGAGTAGGTAATCGCGCTAAAATAAGGCACGCGCATCATGTAAAGGATAGCAGAATACTTACAATATTAATCTGATCATTCAGTACGACATTGAAATATTTTTTGTCGTATCAAATATTGGTAACTGTTGAGCAACATTATAAAGAGATAATCGAAAATTAATAAAACCAATATGCGCCACAAAATCTCCTTGAACTTTCAAGACGGCCGGAACAATTTGCCTTTTGTTACAAATATTAAAATGTTAATTTCCCACAAACCAGATTGCTAAATGTTTTTCGACTATCCATTGATATGAAAACGTATTTCAACAATTAGGAAAAAAAATTAAAATAATTCCTCTGTATATGCGCGATTAAATCGAAAATTATTGGAAATAGATTAAATATTCACTTTGACCGATGTTTATCTGCAAAACAGTTATTCTACCCTGATGTCACATAACAACGACGTGCTTATGGTACTGTCACAAGTTTGTATTTAAGCCTCTTTGATCAAAATTATGGCAAGATGAATTTGCGTTTTGACATCTTTTGATCAAAACTTAAATAGTTCTCTCATGTCGAGTTTAAATGTCAACCTTTTGTGTTTATAATAGTAATGTAACATTATACACCTGTGATTTCAATTTGTAATTATAAATTTTCTTTGTTAATTCTATTTAAGTCCGCAATTCAACAAAATGTTAATACCTACGTGTATGATAAAATTTTTAGAATTAGTAAGTTGTGCCTTTTAGAATTTGTATAATAAATAATCATTTGTCTAACGACCAAAAAAACTTCGAAGTCAGCTGCTTTGAAATGACCGATATCAATGCCAGAATCCTGCAAAGCTCCATGTTCCTTGGTGCTGTTCCTGCTGTATAACAATATGTTATTAATGACATTCATTGCTATGCCGATCTACATACAAGGGAATCTAATCTGAAGTCGACAATTTTATAGCCGTTCCCTAACGTCCATAAAAGGGCCGAACTTGTTTCAATTCAACCCTACGACGTGTTAAGTATGTGGGTTTAGCATAAACATAAATAATTTGTTCTGGTTTAGCAATTCCATTGCCCATGTGTCACCAAGAAATTTTTGTGTTGTTTTTGAGGTCTCTACTGACGTTCAGTTCCGTAGTAACTTGTTGAAGATCTGGCGCAAATAAAATTGATCTACTAATAACCTTGTTTATTGAATATTGAAGCAGTCCTATGGCTCTACTATACCAACCACTTATATTATGATATTTCGGCGAAAGTACCTACAAGTTTGGGTATTGTGGCTAGGTTCATGACGAGTTGTGAGAATTGTCGATGATCCCAAGCCCTCTACATCTTTAGAGAGACTGTTTCTCTTTTATGTGTTCCATATAATAGTTATGTTTATACTATACTTTAGTTTTTATTCAAAGGAGTTTTCTCAGTTAATTATACCACGGGATTGAAATTAAACTATTTTTAACGGAAGTAGTCTTTCCTGCGACCACGGACGCTGCAAAGCGTTCGAAACGTCAGGTTTCCACAAAATAAATAAAACACGCGATACTTCCGTTAAAAATAGTTTAATTTCAATGTGTAACAATCGCGAAAACCTAAGACAATACTATATACCACGGGATTTTCCAATGAAGGCGTAAAATCCGCTACTGATACCACTGGTGTACATGGGCATCGGTGATTGTCTAGGGCAGGCCATGCTGTTGTTTGTCCTCTTAGTAATATAATAAAGCTGTGATACAAATTCTAATTGACGTATAATTTTCCAGACTTTGGCAGTAGCGTGTTTAGTTCTGCATCACTACAGCTATGATTTGACAGACGTATCCACACTGCTGCTCTGTTCTGGTACTTATGTGGGATACGTGATTGTGCTTTCGGGAGAGATCGTAGGTAAGTTGTCCAATATCGTCCATGGTACATCACTTTCGGATGTGGCCCAATGCTGGCTAAATTTTTAATGAAAGGGTGATCTTCATATTTTTATCGGAAGAACGTGGGAGCCAGAACATGTTGAGGATAGATTGTTTTTTATACAACGTCGGGAGGCATACAAACATACGACCCACCTGATGTTAAGCGGTTACCGTAGCCGTACGGTAAAATTGTGGAATCAACTACCCTCAGCGGTGTTCCCGAACATATACGATATGGGGTGCCTTCAAGAAAAAGCCTATGTTTCCCTAAAAAGGCTGGCAACGGATCAGTGACCCTTTGGTGTTGCTGATGTCTATGGGCGGTGGTGACCACTTACCATCAGGTGGCCCACATGCTCGTTTGCCCCCCTCTAAAAGAAAAAAAAACATTTTGAGGCAGGAACACAACAACCATCCAGGGAGTGGTTATTTGTCTGCGGTTTTCTGTGAGGTGGAGCTACTTCCCCATACGGGCTGCTCTTATGCGCCCTTGCTCTCTTAAAAACAAACAGACATGTTCATCCCCACAAATGTTTGTCTTGTGTGGGAATTGAACCCACGAGCGTTGGTCTCAAAGTAACGTTATTAACCACTGCGCCACCGAGCTCGTCAATTGTCATCTATAATGAAATTGTGATTTAATAATCAAATAATTAAATCGTATCAATTTCATACTCCATGCATATTTTCTAAAATGGTAATTAATGAAGTTGACACACTAAACCACACAGAAGTAGTATTTTAATATTTTTGTCCATCTCTCTGTTGGCTATAACCGAATCGCCCAAAAATACTAAGCATATGTTGATGAAATTCCATATAGCTATAGTTTATGTCCCTACTATACAGTACCATATTTAGGCTACTTTTAAACTATTTAGTGTTCTTGTATATCTTCACGCCAAGTCCCTTGCGGGGTAGGCAGAGAGAACCGAGTGCCATAAGACGCGGTCCTTGCATACTTCACTCGCTTCTGTGACATTCATAGCTCTTTTCATGCACGCTCGCCGGTTCCTGGGGCTTCTGACATCACCTTCTGATAAAACACGACCAATTTGGTCATGGTAGGTTAGTCTCGGCCTTCCTCGGCTCCTACATCCTTCCACTTTTGCATTGTATATCTGTTTTGTCATTCTTTCGTCCCGCATTCTTTCTACATGTCCGAACCAACGGAGCATGCCCTTTCTTATCTTAACACCGACACTCTCTTTTAGACCAACTCTTTCTCTCACGTCTTCATTACGAACGCGGTCAGCAAGCGTTATGCCACAAATTTTGCGCAATGCTCGCATCTTGACCGCATTTATTCTACTTTCATGCTCTCTCTGCCATACCCAGCTCTCACTTCCATAAGTTAGCGTTGGAATTAGCACCGCGTTGTGTACAGCGAGCTGTGCCTTCTGGCTTAGATTTCGGCTGCCTAGAAGTTTACCCAACGCTCCATTCACCCTATTCCCGGCACTCACTCGTCTCTCCACATCAGCGGTGTACCTTCCATTGCTGCTAAAAGCACTTCCAAGATATACAATCTCATTCACTTGTTCCAACACTACATCATCAACCATAATCCTAGTGTTCGTATTTAGTGTTCTTGCAACTTGAAAAACTAAACTCCATGCCGCTGAAACCGCAGGAACCATATACTATGGTATATTACATAAATAAACAGATGTGTATGAAGTCTTATTTCGGTACCATTCATATTAGAACAATGCAAATATATATTTACGATTCTTAAAAATGGCGTAAGAAAGTTTTAAGTAATAAACAGATATGTATGAAGTCCGATTTCGGTACCATTAATATTAGAACAATGCTAATATATGTATTCACGATTCTTAAAAATGGCGTAAGAAAGTTTTTACATGGTAACCATAACTCGAGTTGATATGATCACCCTGATCTCGCAAGTGTTCACAGATTGCGATAAGTGCTTAACGTTAGGCGGGTCGAATGCCTTAGTGTCGGTACATATACAAATTACTTCGCTTATGTCGTATAGTGGCATTAAATCATCGACCAGAAATTTCCAAGTTATAAAAGAACTGTTGCGGTTAGATATGCAGATTTTTTATTAATATGCTTTCTAATAATAAAGAAACCAACAAATCGGTTCACCCGTTTAAGAGCTACGGTGCCACAGACACACACACACAATGGTCAAACTTGTAACACCCCTCTTTTTCGCGTCGGGGGTTAAAAATAAATATAATTTAAAGGAGAAGTTCGTTGGCGTCATTGTGAGAAACTCGAGTGTATTGGACGAGTATTCTCAGTGTAAACGATCGTAACTAATCACTTTCTTTTTATACGGACGCATACAAGCATACGGCCCACCTGATGTAAAGCGGGTACCGTAGCCTATTAACGCTTGCGATATATTAAGTATCACTCGCGCGATGCCTCCTCTGCTGCTTACACACCAACTCCTTAGGAGCTTACTGGTGACCTCAATCACACGCAGGAACACAACAACCCTCTAGGGAGTTGTTATTTGGCTGCGGTTTTCTGTGAGGTGGAGGTACTTCCCTAGACGGGCTGCTTTGATGCGCCCTACCTCTCTCTTAAAACATCCAGATCAAGTTTGCCTTGTGTGGGAATCGAACCCACGAGCGTTGGTGTCAAAGTCGTGTCATTCACGCCTGAGCCACCGAGCTCGTCAAAAGTCAATAGTCTGTTTATGAATGGGTAGATTTATCTTGATATTATTGATATCTTCCATCCATAAATTTGACTATTGTTGATACATCTTCAAACTATGTTGTCGGCATTGAAATATTGGCCTCTACCAACTGGCAATGGTATAGAGCAGGGCTTCTCAAAGTGGGGTACGTTCACCATTCGACGGTAGGGGGTTCGCGACAAGGTTTATGTAATGGTGGCTGGATGATTGGCAGACACGTGAGGAACGTATGTAGGCGCGCGCGCGCGACAGAACTCGCTCGCACCTCACGAATGGGTTAACACCTGCCATGCAATTCTGTAAGAGCAAACGTCCTTACATCCTCGGAAACATCGGCTGTTACAGCCTTGAACACAAAATTGCAATTCTTTGGTGTCGCTTTTCATGGTTGTGCGACATTAGCGCCGCAAGGCTGCGTTTGGAATTGGAATTCTACAAGGCAAACAGCCTCGCGTACGCTTACAGCCTTATAGAATACTAAATAATTTAGCCGTGATCGCAGTAGACGATGTCAAAGCTGTGACATCTGTGATCACAGCGACGCACACAGCCATTACGAGTCGCTTAGAGAATTGCATGGCTGGCCATGATAAAAACTATATACAGAAATCCACTTGATGCTGATACAAAATTAAGGTTAAATAATTCAAAATTACTTCTACAATTGATTCAATTTGCGACAAAAAACAAGCCCACCCATCACATTAATATTCAAACGCGATTTCTTTTTGCCACTGTGTTTGTTACATAAATTGAAATAAAAAAACCTTATTTTCTTGTTTGATGGAAGACTCATATCCCAGTTGGAAAGGGTACTTCAATGGGACGATTTAAGACTTTATGGTATCTAATCATAAGTATAACTAAATGCAAGTAATGATTTTAGGGGAAATGATATTTGCACCTCTGGATCTCGTCCAGGACATGTATTTTGGGATCCTCGGCACAGGACTGTTCACTGTATGTGGTGGACTAGTGATATCCGCAAGAACTAAGGGATCCATGTATCCACGAACTGGAGACTTCACATTGAGTTTGATCGTCGGATCGTGTTCTATAGTGACTGCCTTCATCATGTTATTAGACCTGAGCCTTGCTTATTTAGACTCTGAGGAGATTGAAGAGGAAGCAAGCGTGTGATATAGGTACCTAATTCTGTACTCTTTAAATTTTATGAGGTTCCGTTGTTCTGAGAAATAACTTTTAACATTACGACGTGTGTGACCAGCCCTGTCAACCATTGTAATCACAGTATTGGTATCATATTTGTCTTTTCCTTTTAATCACAGTGGTTTCGAGAGTTCTACTCCATGCTGTTCCATTGCGAGTTTGCAGGTCCGTATTTTTAGGTCATCCTTAGGCCACCCACTTAGCTGCAGCAGCCTAGATTGACTTTTGCGTGACTTCTGAAGAACACCTTTGAAGTATCTTTCAGTAGTATCTTTCTTTAAATCTCTGGCCAACCGAGCGTCGTCGCATTTTGTGTAAAATAGCGTGTTTTCAGCAACATAGATAAAATTAATAAGCAAAACCCTAACCTAAATACAAAACTTGGTCCATATCGTTAGAGCCGTTTCCGGTTGCATATAATATATTTATATAAAAGGAATTGCTTGTTTAAAATAATAGGATATATGGGTGCCGCACAAATGCCAATTAGTATTTTTCCGTAACGTTCAATTCTTTTCTTCAATCATTGCTCATAGCCTACAGAACCACAGAATAGAGTCCACAAACTGTGTCATCAAATACAAATGTGCCACCAAAATACCACACCACATTGGTGGAATATAAATCTGTGTCTATTTACTAATTTGTAATTTATAACTTAGCATATGTTTCGGACATTGGACACTGAGATTGTTCGGACATTTGGAAAGAATGGGAGAGAAAAGAGTTATGAAAGAACTATATCAGCAAGAGTGAGTGTAGATATCGGCAGGGGCCGCTCTAGGTGCACACATATAGATCAAATAGCTAATGTGCTGAAAAAGGGTAAAATCAAAAGCACCCGAAACGGAAGAGCATGCCAGAAGAGGTTGATGAGTGTGGAAGAGGCGAGAGACGTATGTAGGATCGGTGCACCTGGCATTTCATTGTCTCTGAATATACATATCTCAAGAAGAATCTCTATCTCACAGAAGACCGCAGTCTCAAACTCTCTGGGGGTTCTTGTATTCCTGAGTGAGAGATGCCAGCAGTAAGCTCCTGAAGAGTTGCCGTATTAACAGCGTGTGTGGCAACACACGAGCAATACTCCTTGTGTTTCAAGCGTTCATATCACTTTGCATTAAGTGAGAAGTAGGACGCATGAAGTCAAAACATTTTTGACGAGCTCGATGGCGAGTAAGTTAGTAATGCTATTTAACACCAACGCTCGTGGGTTCGTTTTCTACACAGGACAAACATTTTTATGCAGGAATGTGTTTGTTGTCTTGGTCTGGGTGTTTTCAAGAGAGGTAGGGCGCATCAAAGCAGTCCGACTGGGGAAGTACCTCCACCTCACATTAAACCGCAGTCAAATAAGAATTCATTTGAAGATGTCTGTGTTTCAACTATTGAGTGCAATTACTAGTAAGCTCCGAAGGAGTTGCTGTTTTAGCATCAGGGGTGGCAACGCGCGAGCGATGCTTCCTGTATCCAAGCGCTCATAGGCGAAAACATGGTGAGTCGTATGGCTGTTTGTTGTCCGATGATGTATAAACAAAATACCTACTTTTCCACTTTTACCACGACCAAATTGGTCGTGTTTTATCAGAAGGTCATGCCAGGAGTCAGGAGACTTAGGACCGGCGAGCGTGTATAAAAAGAGCTATGAAGATTAAACAAGCGAGCGAAGTGTGTAAGGACCGCGTTTCAAGACACTCTGTTCTCTCTGACTACCCCGCAAGGGACTTGGAGTGAAGATATACACCTACTTTCCTTTGTTTGAAGGTGAAGCGGTTTCGGCGGCAGCAGACGCATACGTAGACGCTTGGTGGTCGGCGGGGGGCGGCGCTCTGTTCGGAGCATGTGGAGCTCTGACCCTTCACTGGTGGCGAGACGTTCCATCCTGTCAGCGTCGGAGCTACGCCCAAGCCGCTGCGGTTTGCTCGCTTGCCGCTGCCGCAGTATTTGTAATAGACGCGCTGCTTGCCATCTGCGCCGCCCATAAAGAATCACGAGAGCTACAAAATAACCCATGTGGAAAGTGTTAGTCTGGTATATAATTAAATTGATTCACTGTATTTTTTGTTCTTGTTATATTAACTGAAGTTATATGGTGGTATACATAATATTTAATGAATTTGTGGTTCAATGTCACCATTAGAGCCAAAGCCAACCTAACCTGCTTGTGGTGAACCCTGCTTATCAACAGAAGAGGCTCTGGCGAAAGAGAGGTAGGGCACGACGTTAGCCCGGATGCGAAAGTGCCGCCGCCTCACAGAAGACGGCAGCCAAATAACAACTCCCTGGAGGGTTGTTGAGTTCCCGCAAGTGAGTGAGGTCACTAGAAGATGAGGAGTTGCTGTGTTGACAGCGGGGGTGACATTCTTTTTGTCGCCAGCGTTAATAGGCGGACTATATCCTCGTTTGCTATCCGTCGTAAGTAGTATAAAAAAAAATCACAACGTGATATGACCTCATACTCCAGGACGTACCTACTCGGATCACCATTTGTTTCTGTGACGCATAATAAACCACATTAAAGCGCATAAAGGCACACTTTACTTAGCAAAATTTCGTGTTTCAACGCCTAAATATCTTACCAATCCGAACCTATACGGTCAATTGCGAAGATGTTGTAAGTGTTGTAACCAATAAATTGACAAGTGACAGAATGCGAGAATGGAACAAGGATATTCCAGGCAAGTTTTCGCAGGCGCACAATGTCGCACTATTAATAAAACATTGCTCATGAAATGCTTCTTTATTGGTCCCAGGGATATAGCCAAGATTGCGTGAAATAATGATTTTTTTGATATTGGCTTATTTACTACGAGTATTTTAGAACTACAACATGTGCTAGGAATGGGGCAGTTTTGGGATGTGTTCGGGATAAGTTTGGGTAGTGTCAGAGATTTGTTAATAATGATTTCGGAACGTGTGAACATTGTAGAGAAATATGTTGGGAATAGTTATGGGATGTATCTATTAGAGATACGTTTGAGCCCAGGACTTAAACTTATACAAGTCTCAAGTTAGATGGCATATGGAATACTGTAGTCACTATTGCGTAGGAATCACCTTGGACCTTGTCATTCGCGTCAGAGACGAGCAGTGAAAAATGCTGACGATCGAAGCTTACACGGTATTGAGTCCTTAAGTATAAGGAGAGATTTGCCTTCCTCTGTCTGTTCTAAGGATTATACAGGGGGTATTTTTCCGATAAGTTTTTCGTACTGATGTCCACTACTACCTGGAAACGAAAAAGATTAGGTTGTAGAATGAACTCCCCTGGTAATATGTTCTCAAAAGACTACAACAAGAGGTAGTTTGAAAAGAGCATAACAGACTTATTACAGCGCTCCTTACTATAAGGCAGGCCGTACTTTGTTTGCCACTTTAGCGGTATAAAAAAACTGTTGCGAGCGGGGGAACAGTATGGTGATTTCTATAGACTTGCATACATGTAGTGACGGGTAGGTACTGATAGATATACTATAAACAAGGCATAAATTTGTAATGTTAGCTTTTTAAGTTTAGCACGTCGAAAGGAAAACAAGACTACAGCTATAATGCTGCGCTCTAGATAGGTACCTCTTATGCCGGAGTCTCGTTTGCTAATAGCATGTGTAAGTGAGGTTGGCTTTAAAGTTAAAACAATAACTAAAATTTAAGCCAAATATACTTTATATTTCACGTTATATCCTGCTGTGGGTTTATGGGTTTTTCATTAAAGCGACATCTAGTAAAGATATGTGATACTACTGGAATAAATAATACCGGAAAGCAACCATGTGAGGTTTAAGTATTTTATTGCTTTATTGTTCACTAAAAGCGGCACAGATGGCGCACTTTCCGTAAGCACGTAAAATAAAACTGCATAACAGATACCAAGGTGAAGTTAAAAACCTCATTACTCACCGCAAACAATCCTGACCGCTTTTAAAAGAAATGTATTTGTACAAATAATTGTAACTCTGTGATACGCAGGTACCTAATTGAAAGTCTCTGCATGTAGGTACTACTTACAATAATGAATATTAGTAATATTAATAATTATTTGAAATAAGTAATCCTTATTGTGACTAAGTACGTATGCATATGGTGTATATTACTCTGTGCTAGCACTAAAATACGAAACTTTCGTAGACGAATAAACTAGGGAAGTTTTTCTTGCGGTGGTTTAGCGTACTACGTCATGTAACAACGTATGGCTATGACCATATCATAAAGAGAGTCTACTACTCAAGTTGACGATGATTCAAACTTCAGAATAATAAGTAAAATTTGTTGGAAACTTCTTGAACTCACACGGAAAAGCCACGTTTCTACTAGTTAATACCTGTCGGACGTAATTTATTGGCATGACGTTAATTGATATAGGTAACCAGCTTAATTAATTGACATGACAATATGACAATTGGTTCCTCTGGAACAAAACATTGTCTTTCATTTCGCACAACTATTTAGTTGATCTGTTTACTAAACATGGAAATTGGACGAGCTCGGTGGCACAGTAGTGAAACATGCTGTTAATTCATTGATACCAATGCAAGTGGGTTCGATTCCCACACAGGACAAACATTTGTGTGCATGAACATGTCTGTTTGTCTTAGTCTGGGTGTGTATAAGAGAGGTGGGGCAAATTAAAACAACTCGTCTGGGGATGTACCTCCGCCTCACGGAAAACCGCAGTCAAATAACAACTCCCTAGAGGGTTATTGTGTTCCTGCATGCGAGTGAGGTCACCTGTAAGCTCCTAAAGCGTTGCTGTGTTATTTAATGTTTTACAAGCGTTCATACGCTACGGTAACTGCTCTACATCAGGTGGGTCGTATGCTTGTATGCAATGTAATGTAAAAAGGAAACTAAAATCAATAAAATGATTGTCATCGTAAAACGAGTGAGTTATCTTACAGAGTTAGAGTTTTGGTAAGAATCTAATAAAATATCCAAGTTAGGATACATACATGCATGGGAAAAGACGTCAGAAGGAGAATAGCGCCTTAAACATTTTGCTTTTGAATGGATACCTTGTTTTAAACTAACCAGTGTTGCCAACTCTACTTGTCAAAAAGTCGTTAACGTACGCTTGAAAAGTCGCTAGATGTCGCTAGCTATGGACAAAAATCAAAAGTCGCTAAAAGTCGCTAAATTATCCCAGTAGACAGCGCTATATATTGAAAAAATGTATATTTAAAGCAAAAAAGAACTCAAACATCAAATTTATAAACAGAAATGATAATAAATGTAAAGCGACATGGAAAGTAATTAAAAATGAAATTTATAAACCAATGTCCCATGATACATTTAATATTAAAATAAAAAACAAATCAACAAGTGACCCTGTAGAAATTGCCACTGCCTTCAATGACCATTTTGTTGATGCAAGTTGCCACTCGAACATGAATGTCACTAACAGTAATTATAAACAAAATACTAGAAATAACTCGATGTTTCTAAGACCAATGTCAGAAAATGAAGTCTTATTGGAAATTCTATCACTGAAGAACACTGGCTCCGAAGGATATGATGGTATCAATACTAAAATCATAAAATTATGTGCTTATGAACTAGTCTGTATTCTGACCCATTTGGTGAACCTTTCTTTTTCGTCTGGAACTTTTCCAGAAGCATTGAAATTATTAATTGTGAAGCCGCTATTCAAAAGTGGTAATAAGGAGGACATCGGTAATTATCGACCAATTACTTTAGTACCGATCTTTTCCAAAATATTTGAAAAATGTATGCACAAGCGGTTACTTGAATTTCTAAATAAATATAAATTAATTTGTGAGGAACAGTATGGTTTTCAAAAACAGAAGTCAACAACATTGGCAATTTTCTGTCTTTTGAAAACAGTATTGACTAAGCTTAATAGAAATTATTGGACTACTGCATTGTTTTTTGATTTATCAAAAGCTTTTGACACGGTTTCACATGACATATTATTTAAAAAACTTGACCTTATAGGAATTAGAGGGCCTACGCATGAATGGTTAACATCCTATCTAAACAAAAGACAGCAATATGTTACTATTAACAAGATTGATAAAAACAGTGAAATGACTACTTATTCATCTGGTTATAGATCGATTAAATGTGGCGTCCCACAAGGAAGTATACTGGGCCCAATATTATTTATACTTTACGTAAATGACATCAGTAATATAACAAATTATAAATGTACCTTATTCGCTGATGACATTTCTATTATTGTGACCACTGACAAAAAAGGAAATACAATTAGAGATCATGAAAATGACATTAAAAATACAATTGACGAAGTTATAAAATGGACAGACATTAATAATTTAAAAATTAATTTGGAAAAAACGAAATACATTCAATTTAATAGAATAGCAAATACAAATAATAATTTACAATTAAATGTCCAAAGAATTCAAAACACAACCCAATTAAATTTTCTAGGTGTGAATATTGACCAAAATTTAGACTGGAAATCACATGTTGAAAAAGTAGCTAATAAAATTAACAAATTCGTGTATGCTCTAAAAAAAGTCAAAAATATAACTAATATCAATACGGCTATTACGTGTTATTATGCCTACGTAGAATCTGTATTGCGATACGGACTCGTACTGTGGGGTAACAGCACCGACATAAATAGAGCATTTGTTGCCCAAAAGAAATGTATGAGAGCGTTATATGGTCTCCCATCTGATGTTTCTTGTAAGCCAATATTTAAAAAGCTTGGTTTGTTACCACTTCCATCTTTGTATATTTACGAGGTATGTATATTTGTACACAAGCACATAAAGTACTTTAAGAGTGTTTCTAATCTGTATTCAAGAAGTAGACGTGATCCATATAGACTTATACTGGACGATAACCCTAGATTAACAAAATATAATAAAAGTTGTATAGCTATGTGTGTTAAAATTTATAATAATTTACCAGTTGACATAAAAATGTTAAATATCAAGTTATTCAAGACAAAATTATGCAAATGGCTGAATGATAATAACTTTTATAATTTGAAAGATTTTTTTTTTTTATAAATAATGATCACTTAATTTTGTAAAATTTTATTGTAATACTTGCATGCTATAACAGTCAGCGTCCTAATACCCTGTATGTGCATCAAATAAGAATCTATGGTACATATTATGACCGACTTTTTTTAATCAAAGTCGGGAGGCATAGAACCATTCGGCCCACCTGATGTGAAGCGATTACCGTAACCTATAAGCACGCTTGCAATACATTAAGTATCACTCGCGCGATACCACCTCCGCTGCTAGCACAGCAACTCCTTAAGTCTCACTCGTACATAGGGATGCCCGATCTGAATCGATCTTTTAGAAGATCGATTCACGGTAATACGATCTGCCGATTTTTTGAATCGATTCGATAGGATGCGATCTTCGCTCAGATCGAATCGTATGCTTGGAAGATCGTATGAAAAAATCGCATCGTTAAAAAACCAAAACAATGCAAACTAAACTGTATTTATATTATGATCTTTGACAACCTCACATTTTAGCGGGTACAAAGGACAAACGATGGAAATTAGTAAACGCTTTAAGAATGTTGAAAAAGTGCGTCTTCTGGCAATATCAACAATTTTAGATCCCCGATTCAAAAAAAAATATTTTACGGATGCTCAGTCTTGTGCAAAATCACTTAATGATATAACCGATTTGCTAAAAACGACGGACGCCAATAAGGATGCATCAGAGAATGCGCAAAATGTGGTTTTACCCGATGATGACGACAACATTTGGAAGTTTCATAGCCAGTTGGTGTCATAATCGAATCAAAATATTCCAAAAGAAGGACTTGATGACATTTTGAAACAGTACCTTAGAGAACCATTACTGAATAGACAAGCAGACCCAATGACTTATTGGACCACCAGATCTACTATCTGGCCGGACTTAAGCTGTTTGACTTTGAAGTATTTGACGATTGTTGCAACATCTGCCCCTTCAGAACGTCTGTTTTCACTAGCTGGCAACACTTTGACTGATAGACGTATAGGTTAGATCCAGTTCGTTTGACTAAATTGTTGTTTTTAAAAAGCTTAAATGCGGAGAGTTGGAACCTATAAACATTTTTGTAATCTTTTTGTAGCTTACCTAATAAATACAGTTTTACATGCAATGTCACTGTCATTTTATTATTTTTATAAAATTGGGATACGATCATAGATAACAGAAACAATGGGAGATGTGACATACCACGCGAGTTTACACAGGGACGGTTGTCGCCGAGTTTCACCCCACCATAAAACACTCACACACTTAAATAAATAAAAAATATCATTCTACGCACACAAGTACAACGACACACATTTGTTAAGACGCTGTCATTGGATGTTTACAACACCCAAGTAAGCACGCACTACTACATTTATAAAGCGGCAGAAACAAGCGGCCGTATTTCGAAACTGTACACACAGTGAACGAATAATATTACTCACGTTACATTGCGTGTTGGTAAACGAGCGGTGGCGACTGCGTAATGGTAGAAAAGCAATGTATGATTAAGAATGAGAAATTTGATATTTATAATTTGTATCGTGGTAAGGCCCTGGTAGAAATGGCGTCAGAGAATTTTTGAAATTAATTCTGTATTTATGCTTATAAAACGTAATATTATTTGTACTTATAGGTGATAAGTGATTCCATTTGATTTAAAGTTAACCACTGCACTTCTATTTTTGCAAAAAGGCAACAGCACAACTTGGCATTTTGCTAAAACAAGGAGCAACATATCTCAATCGAACTTGATTGCAACTAACTAACTGTTCTTGGCAATGTTCTCGTTTTGAGCATATTGCGGCGACACCAACCACGCCCCCTCGTCACATCTCCCGTTGTTTCTGTTATCTATGGATACGATCTTCCAAGATCGAATGAGATCGATTCAATTCAATACGATTCAGATCGTGGATCGATTCACAGGGTTACGATCCATTACGATTCAAAAGATCGATTCAAAGCAAAAGATCGGGCATCCCTACTCGTACACAGGAACACAAAAACCCTCTAGCGAGTTGTTATTTGGCTGCGGTTTTCTGTAAGGTGAAGTTACCTCCCCTGACAGGCCGCATCGATGCGTGCCACCTTTCTTAAAAACACCCAGATAAAAAGTAAAATTAAATTAACAAATATACCTAAATTGAAAATTTAAAAACATCAGCACACAAAGCGGTACTATACCAATGAAACACCCGTTCTAATCATAATGTAAATAATCTACGGAGAACTGACGAGACGAATATTAGGTATTAGGTATTAGTAACTCAATTCGCGCAGCTCTTATTGGCTGATTCACGGATCAACATCACGTCACTTATCACCTTATTGGTTAAAAATTTCTCCCATTATTTCGTATCGCTGAGATAAAATAATAATAATATACTTACCCATTTATTTCCTTAATAATTAAAAGTTAAAATACATATCGTTTTTGATAAATTAATTTCATTCTTATTAAAATTAAATTAAATCTCTTAAAAATCATATTAATATTTCAGTTTCAACATGCATATTTTTATATATTATTAGATATTTATTAAGGACGAGTATAGGCCTAAAACACAACGTTTTAGTGAGTGCGCGGTGGTTTGTGCCATAGACACACAGAGAGACACAAAAACTACATGATTATAGCATTCTCTTTTTGGTTTTTAGATAAAATACTCGATAAAAGCCCTCATATGAAGGATGATGTTTCAATATCCCAATTATGCATTCGTCTACATAGCATGCAATCATGCATTATCAGGTAAATGAGTATCTATGGGAGTATCGGTCCAATTAGATCCTTGACTTGTTCGAAATGAAGCGATCACCTCATGTTAATTAACTAACAAACGTCTTATTTCCTTGACCACAATTTGAATGTATGTGATATAAGCTGTGAAGGACGGATTGTTTAGTATATTACGTAAGCTTTGAGGTAATAAAGATACACCAGCCTCCCACGGATACACAGATTCGATAAGTGACGCCAAAGATTATTCAATGTAGCCTCGTCCAGTGTGAACATATTAGGTTTTTTTTTATACTACGTCGGGAGGCATATAAGCATACGGCCTACCTGATGTAAAGCGCGCACCGTAGCCTATTAACGCTTGCGATATAATAGTTATCACTCTCGCGATACCTCCTTTGCTGCATACAGCAACTCCTTGGGAGCTTACTGGTGACCTCACTCATACGCCGGAATACAAGAACCCTCCAGGGAGTTGTTATTTGTCTGCGGTTTTCTGTGAGGTGGAGGTACTTCCCCAGACGGGCTGCTTTGATGCGCCCTACCTCTCTTTATGAGTGCAGAATATTAAGCTAGAGTAGGTTTCAATAACCTATATGTGCCTAAAATGGCCGCCTTTCTATAATGTTATAAACCTTTTCATACAACGTCGGCTGAACAACAACCATAAAGCCCGCTTGATTTGAAGCGATTCAGGAGTATCGGTTGCGCGAAGCCAACCCGCTGCTCTTATTAGCAAGAATTTACTGGTAAGCTTACTCACTGGCAGGAATACAACAAGCATCCAGGGAAATCTAATTTGTCTGCGTCCTTCTATAGGATACTTACGCAAGTAACAATATATTAGGTACCTTACCGCGATTTATTTTTATATTTCCACGATATTTCGTAGCTCTGAGCTGGAGCTCTGCTCGCTCGCACTCAACTATCGTCTACAGATCACTATTGTATGTAAAAAGGGGACCTTATTGTACAATTGCCAACTTACCACAATAGGGATCTCATCCTGTCATCCATCAAATGTTTCGAATGTAACTGTCTATTTACAACCCACGCTTCTTTGACAAAATTGTTCACAGTTCAGTTAATAAACGTAGGACCGGTTCATTCGCAAAAAAATATTCACACGTCACTATATCATGTCGCAATAAGCACGTTCCGTCCATTGAACTTATTTTTTTTTCTACTATCTGTGTCTTTAATCATAATGGCAGAAGTATGACTTCATCATTCGAAATTCTAAGGATATTCGAATAAAATAATTCTGCGTAAGCATACATAATTTACTATGATTTTGGTAGCGCTAAAGCATTTTGTTATTGGATAGGTGTCCTTTGACTCGGCTCATATATTACTGGTTGTTATTTTATTAGACCAATCGTCATAGGCCTAAACTTCTAACGTGTAATGCCTATAACATTGCCTAATGTCTAATTGACGTTACGAGCTGGGAGTGGTTAGTAATGCTACAAAAGTCCCATACATATATATAATATTATTTTTATTTAGTAACTCAATTCATCGCTACGGGTCGATCAGTAAAATAAGTAAGGTCCTAAAGTATGAGTATTACTGTGTTAGCAGGGTGACGTAGTGACAGCCCACTCGGGGCTAACTACATAGTCAGGTCAAAAAAAAAAGACAGCATCGCCCGAATGATACTCAATGTATTACAAGAGTTCATAGGGTACGGTAAAAGCTTTACATCAGGTGGGCCGTATGTATTCCCCCCGACGTTGTGTATGAAAAAAAAGTACATTTGTACGCAGGAACATAGTTTGGTCTGGGTGTTAGTGCGCTTCAATGCCTGCCACAGAAATTCGCAGCCAAACAACGTCCTGGTGAGTTGTTGTGTTCCTGCGACTGAGTTTACCTGTATTGCAAGCGTTCATATACGGGCCGTATCCCGAAGTTGTATAAAGGAAAGCTAATGTTATCGTTCTATTAGGTTGGTCTAAAAATTGAAAGTTATTATTTTAGAATCTTTATAGTATATTTAGTAATTAAACGTACCAATGTATTATAATATAATGATATATGCTATGGTATTGAGTGTTCGGTTGAGAGATCTCGAGAATTGATATTGTTAACTTTTGATGCTTTTGAATGATTTTCATAATATTTGAATTGTAACGTAATAATAAGAATAAAAGAGTACATACTAAAACAGGAGGAAAGGTGGGACGCGAATCCATCAACAAAAAAAAAACAATCCTCACCACTGAAAGTTGGTTAATTCGATTCCCATAAGACTCTTCTAAGTAGGAGATAATCATGTGTTTAAGTATTTAGTAAGAGGATGATAACGGTAATTCAAGTTTCTAAGTGAAATTGTTTGTCATAAAAATTTTCGTTAATTTATAACAGTAATTCAAATTTACTGTTATGAATTAACGAACATTTTTATGATAGGTATAGTTACATTACATGTTAGGGCTAATTATGTACATAAAATATATCAACCAAAAGGGTGTAAAGATGTATATAGGAAAAATGCGTACAACATGTGTATACATATATTTAACAAACTGCCGAATAATATAAAATGTTTAAATAAAAACAAATTCAAAACTACTCTAACGAATTGGTTACATGATAAATGTTTCTACAGCGTCAAAGAATTCATGGATACTAAACATGAATGATATATTTACTGCATAATTAAAATCTAACGCAATTTATACTATTATATACTACAATTATTTTTATCATTATTTCCCTATATCCAACTAACTATATCGAAAATAAGACGAAGAATAATAATTTTGACATACTATAAAATTACAGTGACTATAACATAATACTTTATTGACTAAAATTTAGACTGTTTAAATGCTTGAAATGTTATATTATTTTAATTATATTATTTTAATCTTGTCAAGTCGTGTTTAAAATCCAATTAATATTTGTACGCCTGCGAGCAGGCTGAATACATACATTACATTATTAAGATCATTATATGTATTGATGTACTCATTGCAAATAAATTATTATGATTATGATTATGATTACGTGCTTACACTCTTGAACGTTTTCAGTATAGACGTTCTGACGTAGGTAACGGAAAGACTCACCGCCAGCCAGCAAGCCCGCCATACTATTAAATTACTTATATTACACGTAGGTGCCCTAACATTTATTATTATTTAACCGTACCTATCACAATTTTACCATCCTTAAATATAGTGTCGTATTTCGGCGTCGGTTCCCGAAGCGACTGCTTGAGCTTGACTAGTACTTATTTACAGGGTTATTTCGTTGGTATTATGCCATATCACATAACCTTATTAAGGGTAGTGAAGTTTTATACAATAAAAGAAATAAAAATCACCAAAATTTCAGACACGGATCTTTCGTTTAAGATATTATATTCTACATGTTCCACTTCTTACTTTTTATAATATTTTGTAATGGCCGCGATAATGTTTTTTTTTTTATGATTACGTACATACTTAGTCTGGCCATAAATACTGTTACAATTAAAAATAAACAAAATATTACACTTGAATTTGGAATCTGTTATTTTCATATGATTGTTCATTGAGTTTTCTCATTTTGGCGCCAATACATTGTACAATATTTTGCGATATTAAAATGGAGTGCGGTGATAAAGAGAACCGAATCGCTGTGATTGCATTGCACAAAGTAGGTATAGAGCCAAATGCAATTTTTAAAACTCTCCATACGCTTGGTATTAGTAAAATGTTTGTGTACCGGGCTATTAATAGGTACAATGAGACCTCCTCTGTTTTTGACAGAAAAAGATCTGGCCGTCCACGCAGTGTTCGTACGAAAAAGGTGTCAAAGCAGTAAGGGAAAGAATTCGAAGAAATCCTGTTCGAAAGCAAAAGATTGTATCTCGGGAGATGAAGATAGCACCTAGAACCATGTTGCGTATTTTAAAAGATGACTTAGGACTTGCAGCCTATAAGAGACGTACTGGTCATTTCTTAACTGATAATTTAAAAAAGAATAGGGTGGTAAAATCGAAACAATTACTGAAACGGTACGCAAAGGGAGGTCACAGAAAAAATTTGTTTACGGATGAGAATTTTTTTACAATTGAGCAACATTTTAACAAACAAAATGACTGTATTTATGCTCAAAGCTCTAAGGAAGCTTCCCAATTAGTCGACAGAGTGCAACGTGGGCACTATCCGACTTCAGTGATGGTTTGGTGGGGTATTAGCTATGAAGGAGTGACTGAGCCATACTTTTGTGAAAAAGGTATCAAAACATCGGCACAAGTGTATCAAGATACCATTCTTGAAAAGGTAGTGAAGCCCCTTAACAACACCATGTTCAATAACCAAGAATGGTCCTTCCAGCAAGACTTGGCGCCGGGTCATAAAGCTCGGTCTACGCAGTCTTGGTTGGAAACGAACGTCTCGGACTTCATCAGAGCTGAAGACTGGCCGTCGTCTAGTCCCGATCTTAATCCGCTGGATTATGATTTATGGTCAGTTTTAGAGAGTACGACTTGCTCTAAACGCCATGATAATTTGGAGTCCCTAAAACAATCCGTACGATTGGCAGTGAAGCATTTTCCCATGGAAAGAGTGCGTGCTTCTATTGATAACTGGCCTCAACGTTTAAAGGACTGTATGGCAGCCAATGGAGACCACTTCGAATAAGCTTTTTATATTTTAAATTGTTTTATATTTATGTATTAAACTAGCACACTGTAGAAGTAGAAGATTTCACTTCAAAAAGACGTGATTGTTGAAAGTTAAATGATTGAGGTGTTATTTTGCGAAGGATTAAATTACAGGCCATGTGATATAAATTAGTTTGTGTTATCGGTCAATCGATAACGGAAGCGAACAGAGTAGTGAAATTGTCTGTATTTGACAATTCAACCCATTTATGTGAAAAAGGGGGACGAAGTAATGAAACTTTGTATAAAGGTCTAATGTTACGTTCTTTAAAGATTGTTATATAGTATCGGGAGACCAACAAAGAAACACACCGTTAACACCGTTTGCAGTTTTGATTACGTAGACTATCGTAGTATGAAGTTTCCTAGTGACTTACCCACTTGTATAATCAAATCAACTTTCCAGGAAATTGCTGTTTTGATGTAGTCTTTTGTAAGATCCCCAAGTCGACAGAATATTTACTATCTATTAAGTGCTGTATACCATTTGCACATATGTTAGTTTTGGGCTTAAATACCATGAGGAATAAAATGTTCATATTTATAGGGCTTGGTGCTCATTCCACAATCTGAGAGTACTTAGTAATTGATAAATCTGATGAAGATTAATTTGAATTTTTTATGTTACGTGTGTATCAATTGTGATATAAATAGCAAAAAAATATAGGCAGTACTTTGCAGGTGCGTATCTAGGATATTATTAGACAATTCAACGTAAACACTACCTCTAAATAAAGCGAAGTAAATTAGAGTTCTATTATTTCTTGTATTGTCAACTATTTAAAATATTGAACAAATTCACAAATTACGCGGCACGGAACAATCACGGCACAAGCGCGAATTTCACACTTGTCTGAGTCATTTTTATATTCATTTCTCAATGAACATTTAACGTTATAAAATATGTTCGCAGAAATTAATTCCTGCGATACTTAATGTATTACAAGCGTTTATAGGCCACGGTAACCGCTTTACATCAGGTAGGGAGTATGCTTGTATGGCAGCTAACGTTGTACAAAAAATATACCATACCAGTATACTACTAAATGTGTTTATTTATAAACATAATGTGAGCTGTTTATGATGTCATACTTAAACTTCGATATGGAAGTTCAAATAATGTTCGATATGACATCGTATCTACTATTTATAGGTATGGCGTAGCTCATGAATGACTGTCGAGGATGTAGCAATAACTGGTGTATGTGTTTGGAGGAAGATATTAATATAATAAACCTGTAATCATACCGTAACAGAGGCATGTAGATTTTCGTGTATTTAAATATGTGAATAGAACATACGAACGAACATTAAAGAAATAAATATCCTCACGGTTACCTCTCAGTATATTTATGAAAATATAATGTATGTTCTTAAAAATGTAAAATCATTTCAAAATTTAGCCAAGAATCTTTAAAGTAGGAATAGATTATGTATGCCAGTACATCGGCTTGCTAAAACTAGTAGATCTTTTGTTGTCAATTGTATTCGATTCTATAATTAATTACCTGAAACAGTTGTTTCCTTACAATATCACATAAAATACTAAATGTAAGAATGTTCATTACAGAATTGATGAATGTCTGACTGACAGAGATATCTGGGAAATGAATTAGCACTAGGCATCATTATACACACTGACATAAAATAATATATTATTGTAATAGAAAATGACGATAGAAAAAATACTTGTATTGGCAAGTTTCTTTTGGCTAATTAACCCGACTGAACCACCTGATATAAAGCGGTTACCGCAGCCTGTAAATGCTTGCAATATATTAAGTATTACTCGTGCAATGCCACCTCTGCTGCTAATAAAGCATCTCTTTAGAAGCTTAGTGGAGACGTGAGGTCTCCAGTAAGCTTCTCACATACGCAGGAACACAACAACCCTCTAGGGAGTTGTTATTTTGCTGCGGTTTTCTGTGAGGGTTACTTCGACGCGCCCTACCTCTCGTAAAAATACCCAGACCAAGACAAACAGACATGTTCATGCACACAAATGTTCGCCCTGTGTGGGAGTCGAACCCACGACCGTTGGTGTCAAAGTAGCGTAAGAGAGCATTTCACTCTGCGCCACCGAGCTCGTCAAAATGCTGGTAGATAAAAAAGAGAAATTTAAAATATAAAGAATCAAAAGTATGAAATTAATAATTTGATTTAAAAAATGTAAACATATCTAAGCGTCCATAAAGATAAAAATAATTTTTAACCATTAGGCTTCAGCCTAATGGTAAAAAAATGATTTTTATCTTTATCTGTGAAAGAGGTTGTAAGGCAACCCAAAATGACGTGGCCTTGATACTGCTGGAATGCAGCCTGTAGTGACCTAAAATGATCGTCTAGTTTGTTTCGTTTTGTTTAGAATTTTAATTATTAGCGTGAATCTACAAACATTAAGAGCGGTTCAGGGAATTGATAGTTAGTCGGTTGTAGGCACGCTATTATGGCGTGTATAACGGTTCTTTGTGGAATACTTGACAGGAGCGCCTGAACCTTTTACTGACCAGGATAATGCTTAGGTCTTAAACCTTTAGCTAGCCTCAGCGTCTGCGCAGTCTTTTAATTGGAGGTCAGGAAAATTTCCTCTGACTTTTGCTGTAATCAGCTTACGCGATTAATATAGTGACTTCTGTCATTATACCAATCTCGTAGAATTTTGCTTATTTTTTGGATCGCTGCGCAAATAATTATACTTATTTTGAGTATAGTGTACACTATCATTAATTATCCTTACAGGATTATTGTGGTATATTTTATAGGCTGGGCAATTTCACATGTGAGTTTAAGTGGTCTGAGTAAACAATTCAGAGCCGCTAGCGAATCCAGTTGAGTCTACAGAAATCGGGCTGTGTGTAATTTTTGCCGCAAATCGGCTCACCTGGAGAGCGGTCTCCAGATGTAATAATATCATGCACTTATCAACCCCGCAAGCTATGCTAGAATAATACTATAAGCTAAAGGTACTCTGCCGCCACTAAAATTAAAAGAGCGAATATAAATGGTGTCCCTGGCTAACACAAGTGCGCCATTCATATACGCCAACAAATAAAAAAGCCCTTCGCCTCAGCGAGATTGTATGAATTCGTCATCCAATCTCACTTACTCAGAGGTACCTTTCAAGACAAACTTTAACTTAGCCACTATGCCACAGATTTTAGGCATAGGCGTATGATTTTACTTTACTCGCGGACGCGTAATCTGTGGAAAAGACACGACATAGAAATTGTATAAACAATGCAGAATTCAACATATATTTAATACTATTCTTAGGGCTAAACTTAGCTTTAGCAGGTTAACTTAATTGGGCTAAGCTGCGGTCCCGCGAAGAACTCGTGGTCTCGTACTGTGCAGCGTGGAGTCGGCGGCCGTGGGCTGTCCTCGGCGGTGTTGCTACGCTGATCTCGGCGCCTTCGCGTGTCGTGGGGAGTTCGAGTACTCGACCCTTTGTACGCGTATTATTTCCCGTCAAGAAGTATCTCTAAACCGAATTAATTATTATGATAAAAGCCGCGACGTCGCACGACCGCACCGCGCGAACTCCGGGATCGAATCGACAGTAATTATTATGATACGCGCCACGATGTCGCACGTCCGACCGCCAGTACTCTCGAAAACCGAATGCCTCCAGCCGTGCGCCCGCACACCGCGCTCCACCGCGCCCCCGTCTCCCGCGCTGGGGTGACGCGCACTCTCAATCGTCAACTTAATTATCGCCCGGTAACAGCGGCGGCTTCCCACGCCCGAGCCGGCGACTCCCTGTCGCCGCTCTTTCATGCACGTGCAAACCTTTTAGAGCCCCGTTCATGTTTCAATACGATACAATTGATAGGCCGCCTTCCTTTGTCTTCGGCTGTCTTTTGTTATCGATAGCTTTTAAAAATTGCTTTGTGCTTAATTTGTAGACGGCCGCTTTCCAATTTTATGACATCCGGACGGCCTAACTAATTGGTTTATTTTCAATGCTCACCATGCAATTTACAAATTCCTGTCACCATGCATAGCATTTTTTTATGATATTCATACGACATGCGGTTATAAATTCCCGAAAATTACACTTATGAAATATCCATCACGCGCTGTCGCGTGGAGACATACGACCCCTCGAAGTACATGTATTCACAGCTAAGTTCGCTATCAATTCCACAATATAACTCATCAAAATATAATCTACGTTGTATCATTACAGAACCTTCCCCAGATTTTGTGAGTTGGTGTCCCCGATACTCACTCGTCAAAATCTTAATCTCATATGTACCCTATCTTAAAATTTTCTCTCCAATTCTCTCTGAACCCGCTCTTAGTGCCACACCCTGACCTCAATCGTTCGATAGCCCTATTCGTCTATATCATCATTGCTCTTTGTTCTAAACTACTAACCATCGCCCTTATGCTTTTACTCCGTACCTAACGTCCTGTTCATTTATTTACTTCCTTACTTAGAATCGTCACTTCCTTCTTTCGTATAAAATATCTGGCTAAATTCACTGCATTATAATTTCCAACAATCTTATTAGATTCTGGTTCCATCAGACTATAACAGTTTTGATACGGTACGCCCACTATAACAAATGGCCCCTTATATAATAAGGAAAATTTCCGCGTTATCTTATGTTCTTTGTCCGATCGTACAAAGATCTTCACCTTCACATAATCACCTATTCGGTAAATGACTAACCTATGCCTGTTGTCAAATTGACGCTTCCTGTACATGCTTGTCTTCTCCGCGGTTTTCAATGCTTTTTCGTGATTAATCTGTGGTTCGTTAGCTAGATATCGTTTCGTCCACTCATCACCTAACGCACTGTCAATAGTTAACAACTCTTGCCTCCCAAATGCTAGTCTGTCGGGTGCAATCCCTGTAGAACTATGTGTAACGTTGTTATAACACCTTTCTACATCGGTCAACATATTCACCCAACTTCTGTTGGACCCGAAGCAATATGTCCTGATCATTCTTCCTAACTCGCGATTGACCCTCTCTACGCTATTCGAATTTGGGCAATACACTGAAGTGTGCGTCACCTTTATATCTAAATCACGTAAACTTTCAATCCACGTCTTCGAAATGAACTGTGGTCCTCGGTCGGTGATTATCGTCCTGATAGGTATCTCCTTATGAAACCGTTTTGCGCACGCAAGTACGCTACGCCCACTCGCGACCCTTAATGGATACAACCTTACGACCTTACTGTACACGTCCTGCATAACGTATATGTACTTGTAACCAAACTTACCCGCAGGTAACGGCCCATACAAATCCCCGAAGACCTTTTCTCCTAAAGCTTTAGCTGAAACTGGCTGACATGGTCCTATTGTGTTACTAACGCTGGGTTTTGCCTTTTGACATATGTCGCACGTGCGGATTACGTCACGAACTATCTTGCTCATGTTAGGAAAATAATAACGCGTTCTCAGAATAGGCATTATTTTATACTGCCCAAAATGACCTATTTCCTCATGTATATGAATTATTAATTCCTCCTGTAGTGACTTTGGTATGACTAATAGGTTTTTTTTCTGCGTAGGTATGCTAAAGTACAATGTATTCCCGACTAATTTGTAATACTTAAAGCCCTTGACCTCTAGGCTGGCCTTCCCCTGACCTAAACAATCTTTGATATGTTTTAACTTCGGGTCATCGGTTTGCAACTCGGCAATCTGTTTTAATTTTTGTAATACCGTGCCACGACTAGCCGTCTTAAACCAGTATATGTGCGGCTGTGCAGTGCTACCCACTTTTTCCGACCCTGCATCTCGTATGTGCCTGCTCAGAATGTCAGGTATAATGTTATCACGTCCCTGAATATACTGTATTTCGTAATCAAACCGTTCTAAGTACATTATCCATCTGGTAATTCGCGCCCCGAGCAATTTCCAAGACTTTATAAACGTCAGACTTTTATGATCTGTCTTTATCACGATTTTGGCTCCTCTCAAATACGTTTCAAATTTCCTCAATGTATAAATCACAGCATAGAACTCCAGTTCGCTGACGGACCACCGTGTTTGCGGCCCTTTGTATGCGTACGAACAAAATCCTATTATTTTCTCGAACCCGTTCTTATCTAATTGGTAAACATACCCGCCCAGGCCTATCGAACTGGAATCCGTCTGCACATAATATACACTACCGAACTCTGGCTGTGACAGCATGACGCTCTGTGTAAACGCTACCTTTAACCTATCAAACGCGTCCTGTTCCTCTGTACCCCACGTAAATCTTACTCTCGCCTGTAACAATCTATACAATGGTTCTGTTAATAACGCAAATTCCCGTATGAACCTACGGAAATAGTTTACAAACCCCAAAAATGAACGTAATTGTTTCACTGTCCTCGGTGCAGGATAATCTGAAACAGCCTCTACCTTCGCGGGGTCTAAACTAACTCCTTCAGTGCTTAAAATGTGCCCTAAAAGCTTCACCTCCCTAGCGGCAAAATTACATTTCTCTAATGAACAAGTAAATCCGGCTTCACGTAACCTGGTCAATACCGTATCGATCTGACGTATGTGTTCGTCTAGGCCCCCATCCGTGAAAATAGCTAAGTCGTCAAGAAAATTCCAACAGTACGTTCGCACTTCCGGCCCCAGTATCAAATCCATCGCCCTTGAGAATGAGCCCACGCTCGTTTTGAGTCCCTGTGGTAGCACATTATACACATAACTCTTCCCTTGGAACACGAAACCGGTATATTTCCTAGACTCGTGAGCCAATGGAATCGTAAAATACGCGTCCTTTATATCGATTACAGCAATATAGTTTATTCTGGAACCTGATTGTAATATATCACTCATGAGCGGTGCGCTCTCCGTTTCCCCGGCCATTAATCTGTTTAGCTCGCGCGCGTCCAATAATATCCGAATCTCTCCATTCTTTTTCAACGTACACGTTAATGGGCTACTGTAGTCCGTCGCCTGTCTGCTAATTACACCTCCCCGTTCCATTTCGTCTAACCTTGCCTTAACTCTTTCGCGATAAACATGCGGTATGGGATACGACCGCTTGACAAAAGGTTTATCGTCCTTCATTCTAATCTCGTGTATATACTTGGTCGTGCGACCAATCTTATCGGAGAATAGCGTGACATGTTTCGTTAACACAGCCGACAGCTTAGATTTATGCTCGGCTGACAACGATGTCCCTTGTACGTACTCAACTATCTTACCCACCACTGATTTCTCCGAATGTTTTTCTAACGTACAACATTGGATTTGACCGCGCTCTCGCTCTTCCAGATCTATCTCACAAATCACATTACCATCATTAATAACGAACTTCGTTCCGTCTGTACATACCAAACCTCCTCGCGCTAACTGTATGAAATCAAATCCTAATATTAATTCCTTAGGTAGCTTCCTTAGAATCAACGTGGGTGTATCGATGGTACACTCACCTATCTTGATAGGGACTATGACCAAGCTTCCTAACTTTTCTTTACTAATACCAAACGCCCCGGCGATTCGAACAGCCGGTATAGGTATCTCAGCTAACTGGCTCAAACGTCCCTTTACTCTTTCAAAACAATCTTGTCTCAGGCACGTCACCTCACTCCCAGAATCAATCAAACCCTTTAATTGAATCTCACCTATTTCAACACTCACTTCCGGCAACGTTAGCCTCCTATCTTGCTCCTGATCCGCGTCTAAGACATCTATATCTCTAAACACTGTACATAAGGACTTATTATGCCTATTCATGCTTTCCACCTCTGAAGTATCTGCCAAACAGACTCGAAACTCCTCCGCCCTATGTGTTAACAACTGCGTCAACTCTTCTAAACCCATATTCGTTCCCATGTCACATATTTCATATAGTTTATGCTTAGCGCTCTCGTTGTTCGGCGCCCAGCCTAATCGCATTAAGTAACGTAAAGCGAATCCCCCCCCTTCCCCCGAAATTAGTTTTTTGATACAGCATCAGGTTTTTCCGCTGTTGCTAGGCTCTTATTCGTCTCACTAGCTCGCGGCGCATCTAAAGCTGGTGTGAATTCTATCGGCCTCAACTGCGCCCTATTTTGCCTAGTACTATTGTTATACAAACCCCGACCTCGCATATTCTGTCCGCGGTTAGCATATGGGTATCGTCTTTGTCGATTCGTCAGATGATTATAGCGAATCGTATTCACCCGCACTGACCCATATCTCGTAGTCCCACGACTTGGTCTGAACGTCGCGCGGCCTTCAGATGTACCGGCTGACGTCACTACGCTCGCCTCTTTGCGTACATTCCGTTCTAAATGACGCAGAAACTCCACTGCATTTTTAACTGACATACTCTCATTCCTCGCGAAAAATGCTACCTGCACATGCTGAGGCAATTGCCTGAATATGGTATTTACCTTTTCCGTCTCGGTAAAAGGTAAAGATAACCCGTATATTTTATTTAACTGGTCTGCAAAATACTCTTCCATTGTACCTACTCTATCGTCGTATTTCGCGGTCATGAACCGTTGTCTGATCAACTCCTGTTCACAGTTACTCCAAAATACTTGCTTATAATCCCTTTCGAAGTCGCTAAAGCTAGCCCAAGAATCCCTATATATATTCATCCTCGTCTTTGCGCTCCCTATCAAACTCTCTATAGCAAACGCCAAAGCTTTACCTGAACTAAAACTGTTCCCAGACATCTCTATGTAATTCCTCAAATCCCTTAGAAACAGCATAGGGTTATTTGATTTTTGCCCGTCAAACTGTGGTAGTTTTTGTGACATCTTAATTAGACACACCTGTTTATGCTCTGACTCATTCAGCACAAAGTTTTCGCGGTTAGTGGTAGACGGCACGCTCGCTTCCGAGCCGGACGTAACGGAGTTACTCGCCCTAGCCTGCTCTAAATTCTCCAAACGTTGTAAAATTTGCGACAGTAATAGAGTCATCTGACTCGTCTCCGGGTTTGAATTTGTTGAAGCATTACTGTCCTCAGTACCTTTCGGCTGTTTGCTGGTCACACGTGGCTTCCTGCCTCGGCCCATTTTACTAATCAGTAGTTCGCTTATTTACCTATATATCCTACACGCAGGTGCCTGCTTATCGCTTGCAGACAACGTCTATTCAAAATACGCTATCTATTCAAATAACTTTATTAACTTACTTTGCCTATCTACTAAATTTGCACTTGTAACTTAATGGTCAATTCCTCCTGACGTAATTAATTAAACAATGCAATTAACTATACCCAATTTTCTCAATCGGACAATGTAATTAAATTATTACTCTCCTAGTTGTTCAACAGTAAGCAACCGATATTTATAAACCTTTATAATATACCTAAACTAATCTACATTAATAGCTTTTATGTCTAACAGTAAAACGCATTCACTACATAAACACCTACTATTCCTATCGTTATAATATACCTACCTACTCTACATTAATAGCTTGTATGTCTAACACAGTAAAACGCATTCACTACATAAACACCTAACTCATTAACCTTTGTTTGTAATACCCCAATTAATTTTAATATGCTGCGTATAGCCTTTGTTGTTACCTATTATTTATAGATTCCGAAATTGTGAATATAATATTCGTAGTTATCTATGTCCTTGAAATGTTTCTACGTTGTGTATGTAATTTATAGCAATTTGATTCTTAAAGAATATTTGTCGAACTGATTATATTATTTTAGTCCGAATCAAATATCCTGTGGTCATCGGCAGCATCTGTAAGGCAACCCAAAATGACGTGGCCTTGATACTGCTGGAATGCAGCCTGTAGTGACCTAAAATGATCGTCTAGTTTGTTTCGTTTTGTTTAGAATTTTAATTATTAGCGTGAATCTACAAACATTAAGAGCGGTTCAGGGAATTGATAGTTAGTCGGTTGTAGGCACGCTATTATGGCGTGTATAACGGTTCTTTGTGGAATACTTGACAGGAGCGCCTGAACCTTTTACTGACCAGGATAATGCTTAGGTCTTAAACCTTTAGCTAGCCTCAGCGTCTGCGCAGTCTTTTAATTGGAGGTCAGGAAAATTTCCTCTGACTTTTGCTGTAATCAGCTTACGCGATTAATATAGTGACTTCTGTCATTATACCAATCTCGTAGAATTTTGCTTATTTTTTGGATCGCTGCGCAAATAATTATACTTATTTTGAGTATAGTGTACACTATCATTAATTATCCTTACAGGATTATTGTGGTATATTTTATAGGCTGGGCAATTTCACATGTGAGTTTAAGTGGTCTGAGTAAACAATTCAGAGCCGCTAGCGAATCCAGTTGAGTCTACAGAAATCGGGCTGTGTGTAATTTTTGCCGCAAATCGGCTCACCTGGAGAGCGGTCTCCAGATGTAATAATATCATGCACTTATCAACCCCGCAAGCTATGCTAGAATAATACTATAAGCTAAAGGTACTCTGCCGCCACTAAAATTAAAAGAGCGAATATAAATGGTGTCCCTGGCTAACACAAGTGCGCCATTCATATACGCCAACAAATAAAAAAGCCCTTCGCCTCAGCGAGATTGTATGAATTCGTCATCCAATCTCACTTACTCAGAGGTACCTTTCAAGACAAACTTTAACTTAGCCACTATGCCACAGATTTTAGGCATAGGCGTATGATTTTACTTTACTCGCGGACGCGTAATCTGTGGAAAAGACACGACATAGAAATTGTATAAACAATGCAGAATTCAACATATATTTAATACTATTCTTAGGGCTAAACTTAGCTTTAGCAGGTTAACTTAATTGGGCTAAGCTGCGGTCCCGCGAAGAACTCGTGGTCTCGTACTGTGCAGCGTGGAGTCGGCGGCCGTGGGCTGTCCTCGGCGGTGTTGCTACGCTGATCTCGGCGCCTTCGCGTGTCGTGGGGAGTTCGAGTACTCGACCCTTTGTACGCGTATTATTTCCCGTCAAGAAGTATCTCTAAACCGAATTAATTATTATGATAAAAGCCGCGACGTCGCACGACCGCACCGCGCGAACTCCGGGATCGAATCGACAGTAATTATTATGATACGCGCCACGATGTCGCACGTCCGACCGCCAGTACTCTCGAAAACCGAATGCCTCCAGCCGTGCGCCCGCACACCGCGCTCCACCGCGCCCCCGTCTCCCGCGCTGGGGTGACGCGCACTCTCAATCGTCAACTTAATTATCGCCCGGTAACAGCGGCGGCTTCCCACGCCCGAGCCGGCGACTCCCTGTCGCCGCTCTTTCATGCACGTGCAAACCTTTTAGAGCCCCGTTCATGTTTCAATACGATACAATTGATAGGCCGCCTTCCTTTGTCTTCGGCTGTCTTTTGTTATCGATAGCTTTTAAAAATTGCTTTGTGCTTAATTTGTAGACGGCCGCTTTCCAATTTTATGACATCCGGACGGCCTAACTAATTGGTTTATTTTCAATGCTCACCATGCAATTTACAAATTCCTGTCACCATGCATAGCATTTTTTTATGATATTCATACGACATGCGGTTATAAATTCCCGAAAATTACACTTATGAAATATCCATCACGCGCTGTCGCGTGGAGACATACGACCCCTCGAAGTACATGTATTCACAGCTAAGTTCGCTATCAATTCCACAATATAACTCATCAAAATATAATCTACGTTGTATCATTACAAGGTCACCAGGAAAGATGGCTCGAAGGTGGGCCTGTTTTAACAGCAGGATCCATGCGAGTTACGCGTTATTACAAATGTCAATAAGTCACGGTAACTGCTTCGCATCAGCCCGAATGATTGTTGGCACCTGTTGCCACCTGGCAAAGTAGAAATGTCACTCGGTCACGGGGAGGTCGTACAGTACCCACGTACTTGTGTATGTTCTGAGCACTCTATACGTATATCTTGATACTTCTTATCTTTTATGTAGATCAAGTCAGCGGTTTGACCTTCAAAACGCAGTGATAGTACGAATATGTGGTTTAAGTTGCATATTTTCACTCCAGGTTCTTTGCGGGTTAAGTAGAGATAACCGAGCACTATAAGACGCGGTCCTTACATACGTCGCTCGCTTCTTTAACATTTACAGCTCTTTTCGTACCTAGGGCTCCTGACGTCACCTTCTGATTAAACGCGACCAATATGGTCATGATAGGCGGGTATTGGTCTTCCTCGGCTCCTGCAACCTTCCACTTTCGCATTGTATATCTGTTTCGTCATTCTTTTATCATGCATTATATCAACATGTTCGGACCAATGGAGCATGCCTTTTCTTATCTTAACACCGACTTAATCTTTCATACCGACTCTTATTTCTTACATCATCATTGTGAATTCGGTGGTTTAAGTCGAAGAAACATGGATGCACTTATTGTTAACTTATTTAACCCATGTTCAAGAAGGAGTAAATGAATTGTAAATTATGAGACTGACACTCGCATAGACGGTATTGAGCTACTCAAAATTTGTAGATGATGATTTTCATTTTACGCTTCTCCTCGCTTCGCTGGTAAAAAGTTACAAAGTAAAGTTGTGTAAAATATAATACTACTAAAACAAGGTCTAGTTCAACCGAGGCTACCGCGTAAATATTCTGCATACTAAATGCCAAGGTATTGTTTGAATATTTATTTTCCTCTAGCAATGTGCCCATGAATAATTATGAGTGAGTATAAATGCTGTTCCGTTTGTAGATAACTCATTAATATTTTAATTCAGTGATATTTTTATCACTGAATTGAAATATTAATGAGTTATCTACAAACAGAACAGCATTTATGTTAGTCTAAATACTAGCTTATTAACAAGCGAAGTAGTTTTTTCTGTAGATTAATAATATCTAAAAATGATTTAATTGTCAATTTAGCTTATCTCAAAAATTCAATAGCGATATCTGTCAAAATATGAATTTTAGATCTCAAGCATGTAGCTTTTTGGTTGTGAATTTGAAGTTATCTTCTAATATTGTCTGTGAATAATAAAACGTTATATACTTTACCTATATTAGCAAAAATTGAGCTTCTGACTAATTCAATTAAATTCAAATGTAGGTAACAACATTTGTTAGCATTATATTCATTACATAATTCACTGACTTATTAACGCCCAGGCCAAACCCTTAAACCTACCTATAAAGCTGAAATTTTGCATAGAGGTTACGTTTGTAATGCTTACGAGGGATAACAAAGGATTTTTTGAAATTCAACCCCTAAGGGGTGAAAAGGGGATTGACAGTTTGTATGGAACAAAAATATTATTTCAAGTCAGTGACTTGATATAATTTCAACGTTTTTAAAAATTTCACCCTTAGTGGACTGAAAAGAGGGTTGACGCTTTGTAAGGAGTAAAAATATTTTTTGAAGTCAGTGACTTGAAACTTTGTACAAATACTCTTTATTAGAATCATAAAAATTCGACCCCTTAAAGGGTGTAATGGGGCTCAAAACTATTTCTTGAATTAAAAGTTGAACTGTTTAATTGATTTTTTTAAAAGTGTAAAAAAAAAAAAAAAAAAAAACTACTTTAGACTTTGTAAATATACTCTAAATCAAGACGCCAAAAAAGTAATTTCAGCCGTTTACAAAATTCACCCTTAGGGGCCTGAATATTTTTTGAAGTTTGTGACTTAAAACTTTGTAGACATACTCTCTATTAGAATACAAAAAAAACCAGTTGAGAATGCGCAAGCTTGCATTGCCAGAGGAACACCTGGCTCGTAAATTATATAACAATTCAATTTTCTTTTTTTTATAATTTGTCGGCCATTTTGACCATGTTCGTTAAGAGATAGGAACGGTGTTCCTGAACATTCCTATTCTACTTTTTCAAAATTCCAATATTCGAAAAAAACGCACAGATAAACGCACACACAGACAAACATATAGATTTCATATAGGAACGGTGTTCCTGAACATTTCTATTCTATTTTTTTATGCTGAATCCAAATCTGAAGTCAAAATGGCCGACAAATAAAAAAAAATTGAATTGTTATACATATAGTTGACGAGCCAGGTGTTTCTCTGGCAGTGCAAGCTTGCCCATTCTCAACTGGTTTTAAAATAGGTAATGGTGTGTATAAAGAGGTGCTTTGAGCGAATACAGTCAGAATCAAATAGTTAATGAAAACCGAATATATAGTGATATATCTTCATTACTACACAAATATGGATATTTGGTACTTTTACTAATTATTTAATGTTGACTGTGATTAAAAATAAGTAAAACTGCGGAAATTCCAAAATCTACGCGTGCGAAGCCGCGTGCAAAAGCTAGTTTCTAATATAATGGTATGTTTAGGTATGTGAGTACTTCAGGGCTTCTTCATACAACATAAACATATAATTCTATTAGAATACATATACTTACATAATACTCAAATAGATTAACTTTCATTTCTGTATCCATATTTTTTTTTTAAATTTGTTTGTTTATCTATGAAATATTTTTGGAAACCATGTACATAAATAAGTAACGGTATGCACCAAATGATTATATTATTTTTTAATTCTTGTCTGTCCGTCGTGCACGTATTACTTGATGATTATATATCTCGGGTTCTAATTCATCAGCATTGGCGGGATCCACTAAAACGTAACGATTTGGCAAAGATACTGATTATGACATGGAGCGACTACCATCAGATGTTCATAAACCCGAGAGAACATCAGATTTTTCTTAGGTTGGGTTTTCACGTCTTTCGAAATATTATTTGTTGGACGCACAGATTTCCTCACAATTTTCCCTTCATCGCCGATCAAGCGCATCTCGGTCAACAAATTCCCGTTCCAAAGATAAGAAAATACGAAAGAGAGAATGACTCTAATGGCTGAGTTTAAAAATAATTTCTTTCAGAGGGTCGCTGAATATTTCCATTCGAATGGAAATTCCTGAGTAGATGCAATAATCCCGATTCTTCTAAAACGAAGGTTCCGTAACTCCATTTGAAAGAATAATGGTATGTGTCTGTACTAATTAACGAACAATTTGACCCAAATTACTTTGTGCACGTCAAATTTTGGCTGTAAATTTGACTTTCTCAAAGTAAAGCCTGGTTGTATTAATTAATACTACTTTTTGTTAACATATTCTTTGGTGTCTGCCTGTTAAAACTTCAATGTAACATGATTCACGATTTCAAGCTCTATATTATAAACTGTCATACCATATCATACTTTCAATTTGGGAATAAGTTTACATTGAGCTTTATTATCACAGGAAGTCAAGATCAAAAGATGTTCGAATTTGAATGTTGGGGTTACGATAATCTCTGAATTGTAAACAGGAAATCATTATAGTAGCTTATAAAGATAATAAAAATCTATAGGTATATAAAGCAAACGCAGAGAAAAGAGGTAGGCACATGCCATGTGCCTTAATTTAATGATAAAAAAGCAAACGAAATACGTCTTTAAAGTAAGTACATACTAAAAAAGTTTTTTTTTTTATTTTTGGCCTCGTATATGAAACAATCCTATATAAAAATTGACATTACATGAGAATAACCATCTGAGTTTTTAATCCAGTAGCGGGGGTGGAATCTATATTGTAAGTGTTTATAATCTACGGCAATCGCATTATATCGGCTAGGCCGTGAGTTAATTTTTGCTTCCGATGTTGTAGATCTTGCAAGCGTTCATGGGCCACATAACCGCTTTATATCAGATTAGCAGTTTAGTTGTATGTTTCATTTCCGCTCCTACTGTTAACGCAGCAACTAGTCGGGACACAGTGACACAATAATACTGCGGGGAGTTATTTCTTAATAAGCAGGGTGCACCACATGCCGATGAGGATAGTTTTGTTTCAAAATATAAAATCGAGTCATTTGTACCCCAAAATTATACATTAATAATCACAATCCTGCAAAGTCCTGCATATAAAAAAATATTTACTCTACCACTTTATCCATTTGTGGGATTGGTTCAAGTTGTTTGGTTGGAATTCGTCCGCCTAGCAACTCTCATGGCTGTTGTCACTGATTGGGCGGATCAGGGCTAACTCTTGCGCCTATAGATGCTATCAGTGAACGACAGTTTCGTTCACTGGATGCCATTAATAAACTTGTATGTGTTATATACTAGAGGTGGTTTGGCCAACATATGCAGGGCTCGTAATGAGATGGCTGATGAATGGGTAAGGCAAGAGAAATCGAGTAAAAACCGCTTTGTATGTCTCGCACATGGTAAAATAATTTTACAGCAATAAATGACAACGTGAAGTCATTTTGACGAGCTCGGTGGCGCAGTGGTCGAACGCGCTGTTACGCTACTTTGACACCAACGCTCGTGGGGTCGATTCCCACACAGTACAAACATTTGTGTGCATGAACATGTCTGTTTGTCTTGGTCTGGGTATTTTCTATGTATAATAAGTATGTATTTACAAAAAAAAAATGTATTTACGTATGTTTATTAGTTGTCTAGTACCCATAACACAAGCTTTGCTTACTTTGGGGCTCGATGGCGCTGTGTAATTTGTCCGACAATATTATTATTATCAGGTTGAATTCAAAAGGAAGTGCACACTACTCTACGCTACGCTACGCCAATGAATTCGTACAAATATATACAAACGTATAATAAATAAGGGATACTGGCGAGCTGTACTACATTAGTAAAAAAAACAGATAGTCAAGTTGCAAGCTTTGTAACATTTCGGATGACCGGGAAAAGAATAATAGGTCTCGCCTCCCACATCATTTTTTCTCACATCAATTTGATACAGAAAAGACTATTGTCGATCTTATGTCAGAAATTTGCAAACTATAAATAATTGTTTTACACAAACGCTTCTGTTTTATTGTGCTCCACTTGATTCACCTCATCGTTTCCTTTTTTAAATTACAATAACAACAGTCTAGATATATTGCGAGTATGTGCCAATTCCGCATTTACAAATATTTGCTTTAAAACAAGATGACTACGACAACAACAAAAGACAAAATTCAGTACCTACATACTATGATCTCATCGTTCATCGTTTGTGTCATTCACGAATTCACGAAGCGTCGCTTGGCTGCGTGTAGAGAGCGAGGGAACCACAGGAACGCAGTACGACGACGCGCAGGCGGTCGCAGTCACAGTGTGGAGCTCTCAGCAATCGCCCGCTATTTAAGTGTGGACAAACCTTTATAAATACCGTGAAATTCCAAGTGTAACAAAATGTCTATCAGCAGATTGTCTATTATCAAGTTTTTGGAGTTGGTAAGTTTTCATTCTGTAAATAGCATATGGCAGATGCGTTCAAAAACAGGTTTTGGGTGCACCTGTCTTATGTTTTGTTTACTAACGCTTGTAGCTCGTACGCTTTGATATAGTTTGTAAAACGCCTTGTCAATGAAATTGACCATCTGTTGTAATTAAACTGAAGAAAACAGAATGTTTATTTCCATAAACTAAAATTAAACCATATTCTATAATAATTATACAGTTTTATAATACTGGAATACGTAATATAATAAATTATTTACATAATATTATTGTGGTTTGAGAAGACATGGTACTCAACACATTCTCCAACGGTTAATTAGAGGGTATTGCGTGTATATTGTAAATATTTATGCAACGTCTGGAGACAAACAAGCATACAGTCCACTTGAACTTGTAACCTCGCTCACTCGTAGAAACACAACAACCCTCCAGGGTGTTGTTATTTTCTGTGAGGTGGTACTTCCCCAATCGGGCTATTTTGATGCGCTCTACCTCTCTTAAAAAGACCCGGACTTATAACAATTTTTACGACATATTATTTATACTACTAAGGTGAGAAACAGACTGGCGGTCTGATGGTAAGTCCCGTAACGGAAGCCTACGGACACTCACAACATCAGGCGTCAGACGTTTTAGTTTAGTTCCTAGCCTTTTCTCGTTTTAGTTATTTTTGGCGGTACGAGTCTTAGACGTTTTGTACCCACGTCCTTTGACATTGTAGACATTTTACGTTTTAGTCATTATAAGTCAAGACATTATGTGCAATGGGAATCTTGCTACTTAGGCCTTTTGCGTGTACACAAGCAATTAATAATTTATTAAATAAGTAGAAATCAACCATGATCTAATTTGTGTGACTAATACATTTATAAGTACTTGGCTACCCAGCATCGTCGTTAACTTACTTCATTATTTATCTAAATATAACGCTAGGATATTGTTAATATTTAAAACCATTAGTTATTTTAGGCCTGACCTTATCACTTTCAGATAAGTTTTATCTATAATATGTTGGGTGTTATATATATTTACACATATTGAAATTAAACATTTTAGTGCATTATCTCCGAAAGAAAGAAACAAATGTATGACATGAAATTTGCGTATACCATTTCAGCAGAGGATAATCAAGTTTTTCGCAGGATAAGAAACTAAATTTTAATTATGAAAATATAACTCGTTTACTTTGTTAGTATTTACACCTATAATATATATAGCTCATTTGGTGCAACAATGACACAATTACACTTTTTGTCAAAATATATTTAAGTATGACAAAACTCGCGGAAACACTTTTCCGCGAGTTTTGTCATACTTAACTATATTTTGACGCATGATGACGCAATTACACTTTTTGTCAAAATATAGTTAAGTATGACAAAACTCGCGGAAAGGTGTTTCCGCGATTTTGACGCGAGACGTGGTCCGCTACCTAAGCTTAATGATTTGACAAGAATACCGATTTTGACATGGAACAACTGCCATCAGCCCTCAACAACAAAAAGTGAAAATCAAACCTTTCTTAGATTAGATTACATGATTAGATTACATCTTTAGAAATATAATTTCTTGGGCGTGCCTGTTTCCTCGCGATGTTTTCCATCACCGCCGAGCTAGCGATAAATATGTACATAAATCCGAAAACACGAATTTAGTAGTAGTATGCCTATGTATTGACGAGCTCGACGGCTCAGTCGTGAATGACGCGACTTTGACACCAACGATTGTGGGTTCGATTCCCACACAAGGCAAATATTTGTGTGCATGAATATATCTGTTTGTCTTGGTCTGGATGATTTAAGAGAGGTAGGGCGCATCAAAGCAGCCCATCTGGGCAAGTACCTCCGCCTCACAGAAAACCGCAGCCAAATAACAACTCCCTAGAGAGTTGTTGTGTTCCTGCGTGTGAATGAGGTTACCGGTAAGCTCCCAAGGAGTTGCTGTGTAAGCAGCAGAGGAGAGGATACTTAATATATCTCAAGCGTTAATAGGCTACGGTAACCGCTTTACATCAGGTGGGCTGTATGCTTGCAAAAATTCCCCCGCCTGGATTCGACCGGGTACTAGTAGGTCAATATGCCGGCTCCTTATCTATCCTTACCTATTACTGTTCTTAGTTATAGTAAAGCAGTATTTGTTATAAAAAAATATTTAGTTTAATTAAAACTAAACCTTGAAAAACTTCGTGTATGATTCATCTGACTAACCTACCTAGGAAACTGATATTTTTACTGCGTAGGTTTGGTTATTTAAAGGTCAACTAGCAGGTCAGCGCTAGCAAGCAATATAAATAATGTAAACATCATCAATTTATTGGTGATAAATCTTCTTTTGTTTTAGAAACTATCTTTAAAAATATTCGAAGCAACTTACTTACTATATCTATGTGTACCTACACATTCTTTTCATTGTGTACGCAAATCTCAACAGTCACAGAGAGGTTGGTACAGTCCGAATGAAGAACTACTTCTTCCTTATAACTGCAGCCAAATCACAACTCACTGGAAGGTGGTTATGTTCCTGTGAGTGAGTTAGGTTATCAGATTAAGGAGTCGCTGTGCCAACAGCGGTCGTGGTGATGGCGGCGTGCTAGCGGTATTATCTGTATTGCAAGTAACGTGGTTTACACAAAATGGGATGTATTGCGCTTACAGAAGTTGTATAAAAAAGTACAGACTAATGTTAGAGAAGAGAGCATGAAAGTAGGATAAACGCGGTCGAAATGCGAGCATAGTCCAAAATTAGTGGGGTAACACTTGTAGACTTTTTAGATGCGGAGTTGGTTTGAAAGAGATTGTCGATGTTAAAATAAGAACAGGCATACTTCGTTGGTTCGGACATGCATAGATAGAATGCAGGAAAAAGAATTGCGAAACAGATATACAACGCGTAAATAGAAGAATGTAGGAGCCGAAGAAGGCCAAGACATGCCTACCATGACGAAATTGATCGTGTTTTATCAGAAAGTGATGTCATAAGCCCTAGAAATCGCCGAGCGTGAGAAGATATAGGAAAGTAAAAGAAGGGAGTGACATGATAAGGACCGAGTCACGTGACGCTCTCTCCGCCGGGGTAATAATATATAATTTGTGATGTAAGTAAACAAATAAAACCTGCATGCGATAAGGCTGATCACGTAACTGGAGCTTTACTTCTCTCTTTTAAAACCGGATAATCCTGCTGAGAGTGAAATCTAAAAATAGACGACAAAAAGTGATACGCATCTGGCAATAAAAATAACGTTCTCGAAATATAAAACGAGAATGGTTTTTGTCGAGATTGTTCCTTTTTGAAATGTGGAAACTCGAATTATACGTAGATGAAGGTGTGTCTCACGCAATATTGAGATGATTTAACAATGAGACTTATTTAGTTTAAGCTTATAATATATTTTAAGGTATTATATACATATATATTTTATTATTTATCTAAGGATCTGTGTTGCAAAACCTGTTTTCTGAAAATTAAATTATTTGAATAATAAAATTATATTAGGGTCGAGTCTACTCAGTATTTGAATCCACTGTCTGAATCAGTGTGAATATGACGAACTCGGTGGCGCAGTGGTTAGTAACATTCTTTGACACCAACGCTCGTGGGTTCGATACCCACACAGGACAAACATTTGTGTGCATGGACATGTCTGTTTGTCTAGTACTGGGTGTTTTGTATGTATCGTTATTATGTATTTACAAAAAAAAAGTATTTTCATAGTTTATCAGTTGTCTAGCACCCATAACACAAGCTTCGCTTACTTTGGGTATAGATGCATATGCTTAAAAATATATGACGCTGTGACTATTAATGGGAAAATGAAAAAGCACAAAAATAATTACGAATATTGTAGTACTTATGGTATATTAAGCGCATAAATTCATTCATTCGTTTTTTCATTCAATAACAAAGTATATTGAAATAGCAATGCACCGGAACTCCACTATCAATACAATCATGCCTGTCATGCAGTCATAATGTCATAATACAAAAAACTAGAAAATGCATTTTGACGATGACTGGTAAACATATAGGCTGCTTTTGTCTTGGAAATGATTATACCAACACTACACATTTCCACTATATAAGCCTTAATATTCTGCAATCCTGGAAATGTTTAGGACTGCAGTGTTATATTTCAAAAAGGAATTCCACGCGAACGCAGCCGCGGGCGGCAGCTATAGCTAACCATATGATACGAGTTATAGCGTTGCTATGAAAAACACTACAGGGCCAACGTGGGCGGTTATGGGAAACATAAATCTGCGATTAAACATTGCATCATTTTAACTGCCTTCGTTGAAAATCGACGTTTGATTTTATCTTTGAGGCGTACACCACACCGCCATACATCCGGTCGAGAACGTGTGTGAAATTAAGGTGTTCACATAAATTAACAGTTAGATTGCGTTTATGATGAGAATCACATTCATTATCAGTTCCATTTGGGCCTAATTTCAGCTCCATATCATTCAGGCAATCGTAACATAGTATGCATAATAAATATTTATTTGTACTGTATTGTTAGTAGGTATTCGATGTCGTGTAAAAATTGAAAATTATTGTAATTACTGCCGAATGAATTATACAGCGCCATCTGGCCCCAAGTTAAGCGAAGTTTGTACCATTGGCATTAGACAACTGATACACATACGTAAATACCATTTTTTTTGTGAATGCATACTTGTAATACATAGAAAATACCCGGGCCAAAGAAACAGATACATTCATTTCTTGTGTTGGAATCGAATCTACGGCCCTTGGCGTTAATGTGGTTATTGCTGAGCACTATCAAATTGGCGCATCGAATAATTGCACTCTGTATTTACCAGAGTGCAATGATTCGATGAGCCAGTTACGAGATAGAACCAGAACAAACGGTACTCTGACGAAAGAGGGGTAGGGCGCATAAAAACAACCCAAATAGGGAATTACCTCCGCCTCGCAAAAAACCGCTGTCAAATAACAACTCCCTGGAGGATTATTGAGTTCGTTCGCTGTGTTTCTACATATCAGTAAGGTTACCAAGAAGTTCCCGACGAGTTGCTTGTAACGTGTTTCTTGTGATTCAAACGTTTTTGGGTTAAGTTGACTTCTTTCATCAGGTGGGCTGAATGCCACCTTGTATAAAAATAACGTTGTATACAAAAACCAGGTGAAGTGCGAGTCAGACGCCTGCTGCGAGATTTTTTTTACTCAAACCTAACTAAGCTTGTTCGTCAAGGACTGTTGTCAGTGAAAGAAGCAGTCTATAGAAATGACCAAAAATCTCTTTGTTAGAAACACCATTGTAGTTGTCTTCATCTTTATACAAACAGACAGTGGAGTGACAACAAAAGGGTCCTGATTTTGTCATAAGTGCTCGTAGCGTAGGCAAAAAAAAAGAAATATACTTATTAAATTACGTTTTATTTATGGTACAAGACTGATATCATAATTTAAAAAATATTAAATCACATATTATTAATGACGAAACAGATATACAATGCAAAAGGATGTAGGAGCCGAGGAAGGCCGAGACTAACCTACCATGACCAAATTGGTCGTGTTTTATCAGAAGGTGACGTCAGAAGCCCCAGGAACCGGCGAGCGTGCATGAAAAGAGATATGAATGTCACAGAAGCGAGTGAAGTATGCAAGGACCCCGTCTTATGGCGCTCGGTTCTCTCTGCCTACCCCGCAAGGGACTTGGCGTGAAGATATACATACATACATTAAATTACATTTCATTTATGATATGAGTGTTATAAAAAATATGTCATATATGTCGCATATTTTTCATAACACTCATATCATAAATGAGACTTAATTTAATGAGTATATTTCTTTTTTAAAATCAAGTAATAAATGGTTTATTATTTTGCAACTATATAGGTGTCCCAGAAATCAACGTCAAACCGAAAACGGGCGATGGGCCAAGTTATGATAGTTATCAGAAAAATATAAAAAAAATCTTTGTCATGTACTTTTCGAATTATGAGTATTAAAACAAAAATCGGAAAAACTGACACCCTGTGTCTTTCAAGTCCTGTGACTACAAATATTAACTTTTTTTCTGTAATGTAACTATGAATAAACCTTCTGTAAAATACAATTCAAAATTAAATCATAACTGCCACAGTTATAAATAAAATGTTGGATTTTTGGCCAACATTTAATTTAAAATAATTACATCACCGAAATTTAACCGACTGTACTGTAAAAAATGTACTACACTATTTTGGTAAGTAACTTTAAAAGATTACGCATTTACTCAGGCTGGTTCCAAAATGGTATGATACTTGCTAGAGTACTCCTTAATTTAGGATTTTTTTTTGAAACCGGATTTCATTCCAATTTTATTTAATTAGTTAAAATGTTTGTAATGCAGCCTAGGTATTTTTAAGTCCCCAATTTACAGGCACAAGTTCGATTGTGACGTTATTTTGTTAAGTGTGAGCGAGACAGTTAGTGACGCTACTTTGCTAAGTCTGAGCGAAATAGATAGTGACGCTACTTTTATCCAAGAGTGAGACAAATTGATACATCTTTTCGACTAGTGTGAGTGAAACAGATAGAGACGGCATCCTGGCCAAATAGTGATGCACGAGTGGAGGGTCCGTTTCTACCATCGACTTATATTACCTACGGTACCGTACCGTAGGTAATATACTCGTAAGTCGATGGTTTCTACACAGCATTACGGTGTAAGAGCAAGAGCCGTCTTAAATCTGCTCTACGTACAACATTGTCACATTGTGCAATACTGCAGTACGTTACGCTCTTTCGTTTATTGCTCATCTTTCTGTATCCGTATTTACTTCGTACTACCAACTTGACGAGCTCGGTGGCGCAGTGGTGAAACGCGCTGTTACGCTACTTTGACACCAACGCTCGTGGGTTCGATTCCCACACAGTACAAACATTTGTGTGCATGAACATGTCTGTTTGTATTGGTCTGGGTATTTTCTATGTATAATAAGTATGTATTTACAAAAAAAATGTATTTAAGTATGTTTATCAGTTGTCTAGTACCCATAACACAAGCTTCGCTTACTTTGGGGCTAGATGGCGCTGTGTAATTTGTCCGACAATATTTATTATTATTTATTTATAACTGTGGCTTCGTTTATTGGACTTGATTTGCATTGTGATTTGGATTTACCTGGTCCGTTTCTGACAACTATGGACTTGTTTTAATCGTAATTCCGTGTTTGTGTAGTGTGTTATCATGCCATCTCGATACACCGCACGAGAATATGCCAACATGCATCTCATTTATGGAGAGTACTTATGCAACGCTAGTGCTGCAGCTAGAGTGTATCGTAAGAGATACCCAAACGCTGAGCGTCATCCCGATCATAGAGTATTTATTAATGTGCATCGATCATTCTCAGAGGATCGATTCCCTAGTCAAATGGTTGGTGAGCGAAGGCCCGACATGCCCTACGACGACGAAGTGATCCAGGCGGCCGAACAAGACCCAAGAATCTCAGTACGTGGAATTGAAGAAAGAATTGGAGTGCCCAAAAGTACCGCACATACAACGAGTACAAAGTCTGCTACCCCGAGACTACCCAGAGAGAGAGTGCAATTTTGTCGAACTATGTTGCAGAGGCACAGAGAGGATCAGCGATTCTTAAGTATGTAACAATATACTTATATAAGTACAGTGTTACATACTTGACCAAATACTGTAACATTTCTTTTTTAAATTTAATTTCAGTGTGCACGTGATCTTACGAATATTTGATGCATTAATAAATGATGTCAATACCCTTTGAACACTTTCCGTTAAAGGATATCTGGATCCGAGCGTCAATGTACAGGAGTGCCGTAAAAATACTACTACTTAGAATAAAATTCTGAATACGTATTCTTAAGTGACCACATGTTTACGAACAAAGTGGAGAAGCAATCGATTTATTGAGTTTATTTACCACAATTGCTATAACAAACTCTATTCAATAAATTGTTCTATTCTACATCTCTCTGTAGAGCCGAATTCATTAATTTTCAAATTGTAAATAATTGTCACGCCCAGTAAGTAGCTACTGTTTTCTAATTAAATAAAACTTTGTCCCGATTAACATTCTGGTATGGTATCACTTTCATCTTTACATTCCTGTTGACAACGTGAGTGGAATGTGATACACCGATTGATTAGAAGTGACCATAGTAAATATATAAAATATTGTAGAAAGTAAGTATCACGTTTGATATAAAATGTTGTTGGATGAAGTATGTAGTAAGTACCATTGCCCGAAAATGTGAGAAATCGCTCATTCAGAAGCTTAACCACCACCACATCAACCCTTACTCATCCCACTGGAGGGATACGGGTCTCCCTTCAACCGAAGGGGTTTAGAGCATAGGTACTCCACCACGCTGCTCAAATGCGGATTGGCGGAGGCCAGAGTTTTCAAGCCGCCCGAGGGCCACTGACTTAGCTTAACGACTGTCATCTATCGACAACTGCCGGGACCGACGGCTTAACGTGACCTCCGAAGCACGGAGAAACTCGAGATAGATAAACCCATCCATAGACAGGCTGCGGCCGACGTTGCTTAACCTGCGTGTTTGGTTAGAATGACACGCGCAACGACGCCATCGAGCTCTCCAGAAGCTTAAATAATGGATAAATACGGAATAGTGATGAAGATGGGCTGAATCATCTCCCCTCTGTATAGATGACGATGTTCAGCGTTCAGCCCATCATTGTCTACACTTTGCACTATAAAGCCACTGCATGCGTTACACTAGTAGCGGTATTCATATCGCCTCGGAGAGTCATATTCGAAATGAATTCGAAAAGTTTTCACTCAGATTCCGTATATTTTAAGTAAAAACTTTTCGATATCGATTCGAATATGGTGTTTCGAGGTAATTTAAATACCTACGCCTACGCGAAGTAGTTCATCGCCCAATTTATGTGAGATTCTGCTGATTTGAATGTCGGAAAATTACTGCATACGTTCCGTTTATGTGTACTATTTCTTCTGGAACGTTTTCGAACTAAAATATCTTTATGAAAAATCGCCAACTTAAGAACACTCTCTTGTAGATAAATTACGACACGGTGATTTAGAAGTTATTAATGGTAAAATAATCATAATAAGATACTACTATGTTAAATATAAAAAATATATATAGGTAATACAGTTGTATGTGATTATGACGAGCTCCGTGGCTCAGTCGTGAATGACGCGACTTTGACACCAACGCTCGAGGGTTCGATTTCCACACAATGCAAACATTTGTGTGCATGAACAGGTCTGTTTGTCTTGGTCTGGATGTTTTAAGAGAGGTAGGGCGCATCAAAGCAGTCCGTCTGGGGAAGTACCTCCACGTCGCAGAAAACCGCAGCCAGATAACAACTCCCTAGAGGGGTGTTGTGTTCCTGCATGTGAGTGAGGTCACCAGTAAGCTCCCAAGGTGTAAGCAGCAGAGGAGGCATCGCGCGAGTGATACTTAATATATCGCAAGCGTTAATAGGCTACGGTACCCGCTTTACATCGGTCCGTATGCTTGCACGCCTCCCGACGTACGAGTAATATAAAAAAAAACAGATTATTATACTATTAATAAATGTTAGGGTCGGCAACCTGGTGTTGTCCATAGGCTACGGTGACGGTTTACCATCAGGCAGGCCCTATGCTTGTTTGCCTCCTTAGTGGCATAAAAAAATAAAGTCCTAAAATCACTCTAACTTATACATGGACACAAACACAGATAAGTGTTCTTGAAACTTAAGAAAATGCTTCATGGAGAACCGCTGAGCTGGTGATGCTCTATATATTTTTTTCCTTATTCCATTTAAAAAGTACACATAAATGTAACATTTTCCATATTCCATTTAAAAAGTACACATAAATGTAACATTTTCCATATTCCATTTAAAAAGTACACATAAATGTAACATTTTCCATATTCCATAAAGTACACATAAATGAAACAATGTAGATTGAACTAGTTTAGTACTACAGACAATTCAAGTCAGGATTAATAAAGTAACTACACAGTCATCGTCATTCGTCCGAAACGATGTTATCAAGCCGGATTACATCATTGTCCATTAAATTTATTTTGGGCCTTTACGATTTAACTGAAGGATAAATACCCACAACACAGTTACGTTCCATTCTACTATCAGATAGTACGCGTACGTTTCGATTTTACATTTGTTTATAAAGATTCAAGTAGGTTATCTCCAGAAATTAATTTTGTTTTGGGTTGGAAATTGTTTTGAAAAATATTTAAAACAAATGGGCATAAATTTTGTGTTTGAAAAAAACATTTGTCGAGTTTAATTGTTCACGTTATATGTTAATATACCGGTTTAATATAACAATACAGGATGTGCTTATTGTTCATATGCACTACGAGTCATCAAAATGTGATTAAAAGTAGATCATACATTCATAGTTGTATGAATCACATTTTGGAGTACAATTCTTGGCAATGGAACAGCTGCGATAATAGCAGTAGTTACATAGTATCTAAAATTAACCGATAAATAAACAAAACCTATTATAAGTAATTGTTATTGATAATATTTTATGTCTAGACTAAATTCTTTGAGATCAACAACCGTGATAACCGACAACAATTAAACCGTCGTTTCATCATGTAAAAAAATTTTCTTTAACAGTACTTAACTTACAAAATTCCTTTTTGTTCAACACGTCAATATATGCAAATAATGAGTAAAATAAACTGTGCACAGAAAATGCTATCATGTAAGAATAATAAAATAAATATACGAGTATATCACAATGATAATTGTAAATGCTCAGATAAACTGTCAAGAAAAGATAAACTGGAAAACAAGCATACGGCTCGCCTGATGTAATACGGTTACTGTAGTCTAAGAACGCTTGATATACATTAAGTATCACTCGCGCGATGGCACCTCTCTCTGCTGCTAACACAGCAACTCCTTAGAACCTTTATTGGTGACCTCATTCACACACAAGAACTCTATATATATATATATTCAACACAACTTCTCAACATCGAGCTCATAAGCGATAATGCTAGAATTCTGTACTAGCACAATATTGATGAACATGGCTCGCCCTAGCAATAACTTGCCAGAGGTAACTCAGATCAAGCGTTTCGGCCCGTCCTCTATATACCTTGGTTCTCTAGTATTAATAATGATGGTGGCATGGCGAAGAGAAAAGAAGTCTGACTATAGCTAAACAAAAAAAAATATGGAGGAATAGAAATATACTTAACTAACTGAAGCTGACTTCGTCCGCCCTCGTCTCGGTAACCCGTGGGGGGTTCCCGAGATTAAACCAACTTGTTCAAACAAACAAGCAAACCAACTCTTCTATTTTTGTATTAGTATAGATAAGTCAGACCAGCCTTAGACCGGATTTGTCAGTAATTTACCCACAGGGTTTCTCACGACACAAATCAATTAATAGCACACGTATCTGTACATTAACTGCACCTATACAATAAAATATACCCATTCATCAACATAGTTAGGGCACATCAAAACAGCCCGGCTGAGGAAATACCTTCATTTCACAATACGCTGCAGCCAGATAACAATATTAGGAGAGTGGATGTGTTCATACCAGAGCATTTTATGCAACATAAAATAACCCTTCAGGGGAGTTATTATTAGACTGCGCGTTTTCTGTGTAGCGGAAGTACTTCACCAGCCGGGTTGCTTCTATGCGCCCTAGCTCGTTTGTTATCTATCGGAAAAAGCCGGGGCCAACGGCTTAATATGCCCTACGAAGAACGGAGGGTTTGAGTTCACTAAACCCATTAATAGACAGACTGCAGTCAACGCTACTCAATAAATGACATATTAAACGGCGTCGTTTCGTCGTCGTTCATCTCACGAACTAGTGCATTAGGCTTGTTTTATACAACGTCGGGAGACATAGAAGCATAAGGCCCACATGATGTACACGGTTACCGTAGCCTATGAACGCTTGCAATACATTAAGTATCACTCGTGCATGGCAACTCTGCTGCTAGTACAACAACTCCTTGGGAGCTTACTGGTGGCCTCACTTACACGCAGGAACACAACCATCCTCTAGGGAGCTGTTATTTGGCTGCGGTTTTCTGTGAGGTGGAGGTAATTCCCTAGACGGGCTGCTTTGATGCGACGTACCTCTCTTAGAAACTCCCAAACGAAGACAAACAGACATGTTCATGCACATAACTGTTTTTCTGTGTGGAAATGGAATTTGCGAGCATTTGTATCAAAGGAACGTAACAGCGCGTTTTACCACTGCGCACTGAACTCTACAATCATAAGTTTTTAGGGTTCCGTATCCAAAGGGTAAAACGGAACCCTATTACTGAGACTCCGCTGCCCGTCCGTCCGTCTGTCACCAGGCTGTATCTCATGTACCGTGATAGTCAGACAGTTGAAATTTTCACAGATGATGTATTTCTGTTGCCGCTATAACAACAAATACTAAAAAATAGAATAAAATAACTATTTAAGGAGGCTCCCATACAAGAAACGTGATTTGTTTGCTCATTTTTGCTCGATATTGATGACGGCAACGGCTAGACGCTTGAAATATTCGCAGAATATTTAGTTACATATTCACATTAAGATTAAATAATAAAATTAAAATAAATCAAATATTTAAGGGGGGGCTCCCATACAACAAATGTAATTTTTTTGCCGTTTTTATAGATAATGGTACGGAACCCTTCGTGCGCGAGTCCGACTCGCACTTGGCCGAGCTATATAATTGCTAATGTTTACGGTAGATCATATGATAGGGTCGTCTATTACCTGTGCTTTTTCCCTAAAATCATGTTAACTGTGCTTCTGCGTAAGTGTGATGATTTCAAACGTTTCTTTAAAGTTATCCTACTGTTATACCACTCTACTGTGATAACGTCATGGAGGAAAGCCAACGCCCACAATCGTAAATAGGTCAGTAATAGTCACGTATCACGATTGTGTCCAAGACCAGTCAATCTTCATTGAATGAAGGTGTCGTAATACGTGATATACTAGATTATTATTGATAATAGCTCAATAAGGAATCCTCCTTAGTTGCTAGCAATATTAGATGTCCATTCACTTGTTCGTTCCGTAATTAAATCCAACAATACGACATGCGAGTCTTGAGACTGCAGCACTATGTGATTATACAAAGCTTGTAACGGGTATACGAGTATCAAGCCTAAAGTGGTTCTATCTAGTCATTCGTATTGATCCCAATTTATGATTATAAAAAGCAATTTCAGTGTTCATTTTAATACACCTTTTATATTTATTTTATGTATATTTTTGTCAAAAGAACAAAGCATATAGAAATATTTTTTATATAAAACAATGAAGTTTCGGTATTATAACCTGTGTTCGCCCAATCCTTAAGCTTAGATAGCGGTCCCTGCCAATCCTAATGGATTTGGTATTCCATCTTGTAGCTCTCTTACTCGCGATATGAACGAAAGTACACACCGTTGGTATTGAAAAAATAGAATAGCAGGTCATCATATAAAGGGCGTTGTTGTTACATTATCGAACTCTGTCATATCTATGTCACATTGATTTCTTCTGATATCAAAAATGTAGGTCACATTTATGGGCTTATACTATCAAACTTTTCATGATTTTAATCATTGGGAAATCAGCTGAGTCAAAACAAAAACCGGAAATCAAGTGCTAGCCGGACTCGCACATGAAGTGTTCCGTACAATCTTGCATTCTGTTTGCTATACTCTATATAAAAGCCCTTAAAGAAGATTGTCACCCGCTCCGAGGGGTATCAACGGGACAATATACCCATAAACTGGTCTTGGCAGATATTGACATAATTACGAGTGTGTGGGAATTTGCTGGGCGATAATATTGAGATCTGAAGGGATTTTTGGTACTGTATTATTACAGAATAGGGACTCAAAGACGAAAGTCGAAGGTAGACGGGCTTTATTATACTTAATAATACATAATAATTTAGGCTGATAACAAGAGACATTATAGATAATACACATTATTCATTTGTCTCTATTAGTATATTACTGTAAAAACTATTTTGCAACTTTTATCTCTCCTACTGATATAGTTTGCGATTAGATTGGATGGTTACATATTTACGCTGTATTTTTACTTAACGTCGTATCAATACGTAGATTATTTCTAATCATCGTTTGTAAGAAAATTGACATATATAGATGAGTACATCAAGTTAACATTCTGTATTAAGTAGTTACAATAATAAAAATATTACACTTTTACAAATGCATTGTAAAAGAATATCAAATCTTTACACGGAGATCATTTCACGATTAATTTAATCGAGTATTTACTATGTCTATATAATATGATATATACTCGTACTATCGATACACTAAAAACTAGAACGAGTGTGTCATATAGTAAAGATGTTGTTGTAATATGTATAGTAGTATACTCCTGGCGACTCTAAATAAATGATAACATAACAAATTGCGGATACCAATGCAATACCTGCATTGCATTGGTATCCGCAATTTGTTATGTTCCGAAAATAACACAACTCTTTTATTGGTAACGTTAATGCTACATTATAACAAAATAACGCTTTCTGCAAAGCTGTATCTAAGCCGAAATAAACCTTCAAAATGCATAATTGTACAGTGACAGTCGGTGAAGAGATCATGTCATCTTTTGTAAGGAGTCCTTGATAATTAATAATTTTAGTTTCTAAAATACAATTCTGTATATAAATGCATATCCGCATTTACCGCAAAGAAGAAAAAAAATTAAAAAAGCAAAAATGACTCTTATTGAAATATTATTTTTAATTTTTACTCTACATTGCATTGTAGCGTAGAAATGATAATTTTACCGTTTTTTCATTAAACCTGTTAAATATGCAAGTGAGGAAAACTCCTTAACTCTGTACGGTGCCTCTGGTGTACAAACATTCTTAGGCTCCGGTAACTGCTAGCCATTAAGCAGGCAGGTTGATTTTTGTACTGAAATTCGAACTTCGAACAATCTAAGACTCTCTCAACGTTTCTGAATAGATTTACAACAAAAATTTAAAGGTAAAAAAATATACCGGTTTTCTCTATTCACGTTGTATACTCGAAACTAAAAACGATTGTCCTGTCAAATAGCATGTGTATGTGAATACGTTTAAAGAGGATTATTGTTTTCTACAACAGACAGCATGAAACTCTGTGTACTCATTAGGTTGGTTAGATGTATTGTATGTATGATACAAGTCAATTTGATAAATTATTCCACTAATTTGACTGATAAACAGTATGTAGTGTGAATCAGAATGCTTCGTATGAATCTCTTTGCATATTTAGTAAAACAATAACTTATTTAAATGACTTATTACAGCCACATACAGTCGAATATCCTATGAAGCATATTTGGCATACACGGAAGTATAACATTAAATTATTAATTTGCAAAAGTTTGTTTATGTTGAAATATATTATTGTTATTGATACTGTATAAGGAAGGGTGTGATAATTATGTTTACTTAATTAACCACAAGGTACGGTATTTCAGAATGATGGCATAATCTTTTAATATAAATTCGACTGTAATCATTATTGAAGAACAATGAATGTTAAGGAAGCGAGTGAGGTGTGTAGGGATCAGGGTCACGTGGCGCTCGGTTCTCTCTGCCTACCCTGCAACGGGTTTGGCGTAGAATTATAGCTGCCTGAAATTTCAGGTAGCTTAATGAATTTATACGTTTTTCATTTTACATTCTACTGTTTCTATTTTTTTATTAATGTAATAAAAAGTAAAACACTTGAGAAACAAGAGAAGTAGGTACTTAATTATTTAGTCTTTGCCTGTTTACATGTAGGACGAAATATGTCGTGTGCGAATATTGTAACGTAACTTGTTCTTTAAAAAGTGCACCCCAAATTAACACATTATCAAGATTTTATAGAGATGTCGTTTTATTTGAGTTGTTGAAACAGTTAATTAGCAGTAAATTTTGATACGAATTTCATATACCTACATTGTTTGATAAACATATTGACGCAGATGTCGAACAAACCAATACATAAATATCTCTAAATAATTCAATTGGTTACATATAAGTACTTACCAATGTTAGATAAAATATAATGGGCCCCTTGAGCATTATTGCAGGGACTAGTTTGGTGACGTAATTGAGGATAAACAAATATGAGTCACGTGCAGTATTCATCACCGTTGTGTGATGAATAATAATAATGAGAGTGCCAGAATTGAAATTATGTAAAAAAAAATTAGTTAATAGTCACTATTTATTCTAAAGCAGTGATAGCCTAGTGCCTAGTGGATAAAGAACCGGAACTAGTGACTAAGAGGTCCCCGGTTCGAATCCTGTCATGTACCAGTAAATTCGTGTTTCCTGATTTATGTACGTAATTGTAATTATCAGTTGCTCGCCGGTGAAGGAAAGATCGCGAGGAAACCTGCACGTCTTAGAAATTATATTTTGAAATAGCTGTGCCCGCAACTTCTCGTCCGCGCGGAATAGTTTTTTTTATTATTTATTTATATTAATAAAAATAAATAAAATTTCTAAAATAAAGGTTGCCTAAGTTACTCCTTATTACATCAGCTATCTGCCAGTGAACGTCCCGTCAAAATCGGTCCCGCCGTTTCAGAGATTAGCCGGAACAAAGAGACAGACGGACAGACAGACAAAAATTGTAAAAATATTCATTTTGGTATATGTACCGTGTATATATCCATATGCATTTAGTAAAAAGCGGTTATTTTAATATTACAAACAGACACTATTAACTGCAAGTGAGTTAACAATTTAATTATAACCAAATCTGTAAAAAAATTGATAAGTAGCTAAAACTGTCATCGTCAAATTAATTGTATATGACAATAAATTGGCAATCCAATGCTGAAAATTCAGGGACAATGTTTATTATTGAGAAGTAACAGTAAGGATATTTATTTCTTTGAACAGTTCCCTGAGGGATTCTTTGGAGGCCATGTCATAAATAGAGCGAATGGCTCTTTTTTGTGAGATAAAAATAGTTTCAATGTCAGCCGCCGTTCCTCACAACAGTATACCATACTACATAATCCTGTAGTCTTACCTCCACGATCCAGAAAGAAAACTAGGCCTAGGCTAGGCCGTATTTTTAAACTGTACTTCCTTGATATCTTTGATGTAGAGGTTAAGTTATTCAAACTGCCGCCGCTTTAACGTTGTCTTTGTTAGTAGTCTACTTTAGGGCCTCAAGTTTTGAAGGACGTTTGGAGATCTCGAAGTACCGTGTAGATAGTCCAACACATGAGAGTATTGATTACCCAGTAGATAAAGAACCGGCCTATTGGCCAACAGGTCCCGGGTTCGAATCCTAGCATGTACGACCAAATTCCTGTTTTAGAATTGATGTACATATTAGTAATTATCTCTAGCTTAGCGGTGAAAAAATACATCGTGAGGAAACCCGCAAGCCTAAGAAATAATATTTCAACACACATGTGACCTAAGAAGGTCTGGTTTTCCTTCTGGGTTGTAAATTGGCTGGATTGGACGGCAGTCATTTCATGTACAAATCAGCATAATTTGCCAAATCTTTAAGCTTAGGTAGCGAATCCCACCAATCCACCACCAATCCTAATAGATTGGGAAATGGAATAACGTTAAGATAAAGAAAAGCTCAAAACGGAGTAAAACACCTCAGAATATTCTGTAGGTGATCTGTAGGTACGAAACGATTATACATATGTTTATGAGGATTACTGGAATATTCTCATCCGATGATTAATGTAGTGTGCTAACGCTGTGCTCCAGATCATTGCCCGGCATTTCATGATGCTGACCCGGTATTCACTTAAACACTGCATTGTTGTTAGATTTATACCATGAAGACTGAATTTCACAACTGTCATTTATTTGTTTAGAATAACCCGGTACGGTATAATCACCCGTTAATGATTTTCACTCAATGTTTTTCAAAAATAGACACGTAACAACGATGTCCGAAAATTCAATAAATTGCTGGAAATAAAAAATAATTTTCGTATCAAATAAGAGATCATCATGGTTGGTGACGCTCATTATTATGATCTTCACAGGTGCAATCAGCGATCAGTGAGTTCTGACAACAAAATCAACGATCAAGGTACTGAGCGCTGGCTTACACATATGAATACTCATATGTGTAAGGAGCTCTGGCTTACACATATGAAAACTAATGTGTAAGCCACCGCTATTGTAAAAATCCGGATTAAAATGATCCAGCCATTATAGAGGAAATTGTAATGAACACACCACGCCATATACGTACTTATAAAAGTCATTGTACATGCAGCCGCTTCATAGACATACATACAATTAACCTCTTAATATGAACATAACCTTCCTGTTCAGTCATGCCTAAAATTCATAAATAGGTCGCTAGTAACCTCCTAATAGTTGTACAGTAGTGGCAAGGACGAACAATATTCAAGTAAACTAATTGTATTGCAAGTTGTTCATAGGCAATCGCCCAAAGCAAATCCAAAACGCAGTTGTTTAGCGCTTAAATATCTCAGTGATTCGAGTCTACTCACAGACGGGTGAATATTTGAATCAATAAGTCGATAAGTGCCGCGATGCTGATAGGTGAGATTTTTAAGAGAGGTAGGGTGCATCAAAACAGCCCGTCTGGGAAGTACCTCCACTTCAGAAAACCGCAGCCAACTAACAACTCCCTAGAGGGTTGTTGTGTTCCTGTGAGTGAGGTCACCAGTAAGCTCCCAAGGAGTTGCTGTGCAAGCAGCAGACGAGGGATCGCGCGAGTGATACTTAATATACCGCAAGCGTTAATAGGCTACGGTACCCGCTTTACATCAGGTGGGCCGTATGCTTGTATGCCTCCCGACGTAGTATAAAAAAAAGTGAACTAGCCAATAAGAGCTGTGCGTTCTACTTTATCCCCCGACTCGCAACGGGAATATTATTTACTATGCAAAATTGCAGCATTGGCTCTCCATAGGTCATTTCCTTTATTGGAAATAGCAATCACTTTACAATAGGCGGCAAATATACCAAATTTTAGCTTCCAATATTACATAAAAAAATCATCACCATTCAACACTGCTAAATGTTATTTTAAATAGTGTAAAAGTGGTGTGTTTTTGTACATATCCACTAGACAAAGTACCTAAGAAGCAAAAAAGTAGTTGTTGAGTAGATGAAAGTAAAATAAAGAAAAAGTACATACATAGTTTTTCGGTAAGCGGATGGACTTATTCTAATAAACATATATAGGGAAGCGATGACCTTTTGCTCAACTTTCCCAGTGAAATGAAACCTCTATCGTGAGAAATAGAATGCAATTAACCTCATTTTGTACGAGTCCCAAGCACAAGGTCTGTTTACTGGCCGACCTCGTATCGCCTGCATCTATATGGCAGCTTATAGCCCAATATAGCGAGCATGACATCACCCGCGAAACAAGTTCTACCGTGGACACGTCATTCTCGAAAGAATATAGCTTAGTGACGTCATTACCTCTACTATAAATTGTGCATACATTAAACTTCGACACGCCTATGATTCAATCCGCACCTTGATGTTTCGTCCTTATAAAAAAAAAATATAGCTACTATGTATTGACACCTTTTGCGTTTAGAAGTCGGATAAACAATACTACACTTTTCTTAGGTATATTGTATGATTCAAGGCAAAGATTATAAGATCAGTGATAGCCTTCTGAATAAAAACCAATCGATTCACTGGCCCCTGGTTCCTGATTCCCAATCATAGTGTGGGCAGGTACAACTAAATTCATGTGTTCGATATTATGTACATACCTATATATAATTATTATTTGCTCGAAGTTGAAGGAAAAATATCGTGAGAAAACCCGCACGTCCAAAATATTATATTTAGGACCTAACCTAACCTAATAACAAAGGTATGGTTCTGTGAAAGTCTGACGGGCAGTCACTTATGTCGCCAATTCTAATAGATTAGGAAACGAGATCCGAAGAAATACTTATAAGTAGTTAAAATATACATCATCATATACATTTTACCTTTTAAGTATTTATTGGGGGTAATAAGTTTAAAAGAATTACCATACCAGTGGGCACCGATTATCATACGTAATACGTAAGTGAAATAAATGGAAACACTTTGTCATTATCTTAAACTTAAAATATTCTTCGTAAAACTAATCATGGGTAGCTAACTCACAGACAAAACATAGAAACCTTTTTGTTTACTAGTGATATACAGTCTTAAATGTGTATATATGTATTGCATGTATTTATTTATTTTTATATAAGTATATATATATGAAATATCCATCTATTGTATTTGTAGGCTATGAATGAAATTTGTAAATATTAAGTATAATAAGTATACTTTGTTTTTTATTCATAGTGCTATTTTTTTACTAACCATTTATTTTTTGTTTCTTTTTGTACCCAGCCAACAATGATTTCTATTACCGCCTGTGGGGTTGGCTGGAAGAGATCTCTTTTAGAGATAAGCTCACCTTTGTACACCTTTAAAGTAACAATTGTATGTATAATAATATGCAATAAAGAATATATACACATGGGGGTCGAAAATTGTTTACCGCCCGACATAATATGAAGAAGTTAGATGCTCTACTAAAAGTAGAAAATATAACCTCTTCTATCTTTGTTCCATGACTAACCTAAACCTAAACTAAACCTAATTACGCATTAATTGTTAAATTAAGAGCCTTCCACTTTAGAAGGTGGTTAAAACCAAAAATAAACCGCTGGCATTGTAGCTAATGTGCCATTATGTTTGGGTGGAATGCTAATGGCATAAGTACGTTCAATTCTAATGGAAATTACTCAAGGCGTGCCGATATTTTTATTCGATGAAGTAATGCTCAAATGTATCCGTTGTTTGAGGTCAATGTCAAATTGATTGATCCAATAAACATTTATGCTTACTCCAAATAGTGATACCAAATGTGATACCGCGCAAGGCCAGGGACCTATTACACTGTACATTTTTTTAAACAACCTCTGAAACGGAAACCGCCACCGGAAACGTCCAATGTACTTGAAAATAACGTTTTTTACAGGTTATATTTTTTTTTATAAATCACCGTTCATGTGGTAAAACAACCTTCTCTTGATAGCAGTTTGTCGTTTTCTTTATGAACAACTTTAAGACGCAGTCGTATGGTAAACTTTTCCATCTGTACCATAGCATATCAGCTCTCTAAGGGCCTATAGGCAAATAAATGATTTTTATCTTTTATCTCGTTAGGTTTTTTAGGGACAGTAGGTTTTATAAAACGAGCACAGAAAAGATCCTATGAAAGTTCTAAACCAATGAGTGCTTCGAAAGCGTTTAGACGGGCCCGGGCGTCTAAACCAGAAGCCGTAAGAAGAAAACAGATAGAATAATAGCAGATAATTAACAATTATTTTTTCTATCGTTTGCATAGAGCTTGACACTCTTTGAATACTAATGAAATTTTAATAATTGATACCAAATAAGTGACAAATTCCATTCTGCCTCTCTATCGATTTTATTTAGATGCTAATTTACATCTTTATATAATTCACTTTCATAGATTCAATTTTGAGCCCATTGTAACTATAAATATAGAGGTAAAAAGGTATGTTTTTTATTTGACACAGGACTTCGTTGTATACATGTCCTGCTTCAACTTTAACTACAGATAAAATGTAGCGCATATGTCACTGTAAGTCAATGTAAGGTAGAGCAGCCATCTGCTTAGACAACAGTCGCACATAGAAGAAACTAAAGGCGATAAATTACTAGACTGGTCATTAGATTATAGAAATGGGTATTGGATAACGGATAAACATGCCAACAATTTTTTTGTGAATAAATATTATAAATACACAGAATACTTAGATAAAGACAATAAAAATGTTAATTCACACGAAATGTTTGTATGCGGGAATAGAACCTTGGTGCTAAAGTAGCTGTCGCTATCCACTCGATTGCCGAGGTGATATTTTTTGTTCTTTCCCACAGTAGTTAATATAATGGGATGGCATTGATATTAATTTCATATAATATTTCAGGCGCTGACATGTTCGTGCGTGGCGCTGCACTACCACAGCTACAATCCGGAAGCTGAGATCGGCATGTTGGTAACCGGTACTTTCATCGGGTATCTGATCATCTTCGCCGGTGCAGCAGCTGGTAAGTTACCTATCAATCTATGTTTGGCATGACCGACGAATAAAAAATGCCTCCTGAAGTTGTATAAATATATATATATATATATATATGAAATGATTATTTGCTATTTCGTCGCGTATCTTGCTGATATTATGCTCGGGTGAAAACGTTTTCTTTCTTCCCGGGGTTAACAATCAATTTATAACAATAGAGGATAACAAATATGGATGCATTAATACCAGGTCCTTAACCTTGTGTTGATACCAATTTATTGCTAGTATTTACGTGCTTTTTAATATATTTTCCAGGTTACGTGATGCAGACGCCTTCACACAAACGCATCGATGTATTCTACTCGTTGGTGGGAGTTGCTCTCTTCGTTGCGAGTGGAGCCGTTATCATTGACCGGTAAGAATTTGCTTATTCGTATACAGCATGTGCTATTAAAAAAAGATACATTTATAAATATTTTTATAATGAAAAAATAACTTTCACTGCTTAAGTGGGGTTTGAAACCAAGACCGCTTGGTTCCCGGTCGAGTGATCTCAACTCACTACATATGCACATATAACGCGAATAGGAATCTGCATTTTATAGACTATGCTCATTTAGTTAAAACGTCATTTTACAGCAATATATATCAATGTTATGTCTGCCTACCCCGCAAGGGGACTGGCGTGAAATCTGGCCATAAGTTCTGTTACAAATTAATATGCATTTATTTTTTTATGAAGTAATGTAATCTTAATAAATCTTATATATACATATTTATGGAAGTCTCAGCAAAAAATAAAAAAATGATTTTATTGAAATAGCCACCTATGGCTTTGATACAGGCTTTTAATCTGTCTAGCTACGAATCTATGGCTTTACGCGCACTTTCCACAATAAATTTAGACACTGCTTGCTCCAGAGATTTCTTAAGAGACACAACGTCGGCGTGTCGTGTCGAGCAGGCCTTGTTCCATAAACTGACCAAAATTTGTAGTGTGAGGCGTTTAGATCTGGGATTTGGGATCTAGATGCAGGCCAGTCTTCAGCTCTTATAAAGTCCGGAGCATTGGTTTCGAGCTAGGATTGGATAGTTCGTGTCTTGTGACCAGGTGCTGAGCTCTGCTGGAGAGTCCACGGTACATGTTTAAAAAGTGTATCGAAGTGTCTTAAATATGTCTGACGGCTCTATACTCACTTTGTGTAAGGCAATCACTGCAATCCTATTTTCTTTAACACCCCATTCTATATTGTAATTTGATAATAAACACGAAAATATATGTAAAACGTCGGGAAATTGAAAGATGTTTTTAACGTAATAAACGCGTTTAAATTCAAAATAATTAAAGAGTTGAAAAAAAGAAAAGTTCCTATGTAACAGTATTTATGGCCATACTAGTTATACTCGTATGAATGAAAAACACCACCATCACACTAGTTCCTGGTCAGACTCAGCTTGGTTGAATGATTCGACCGGCATTCGAGAGGGCGCGAGTTCGAACCGCATCTACGCGGGGAAGTCAATTGTTCAGTGTTAATATTTATACATTTATAATTATGATGAAAAGAATAATAATTAAACAATTGAAAACATATAGCATCTGCATATGGTAGACCAGGGCTAATTCTGGGGAATTAATTTCTTAAGGGAACGTTACTCTAGCGACAGGGCGCAACGAATCAGCCCAACTGCGGAAGTAATGTCACCACCCAGAATACTGAAGTCAGCCGATAGTTCATTTATTTTATTTCGTTCAATTTAATGTAAAATGCATGCTTTTACTAAAATAACTAATTGGGCGGAAGAAAGTTGTGCGTTTTAGTTTTACCACTTTTATTATGGAGTCTATCTCATAAAGTAATATAATAACAAATATATGTCTATTAGTGGAAGACAATACGTTAATTGCCAATTCTTCCTATTTTGTTACACCCGGTTACACCCGGCGTGAACATGAAAATCATCTTTGTATTCTCCGTAATGAGATGATCATTACGGAGAATACAAAGATGATTTTCATGTTTTTATAAGTAAACTAGCTATCCGACCCGGCTTCGCACGGGTGATATGATCGCTACCAAACTTCACAGGATCACCTGCTGGGCTAACCTGAAGATTCACTGAAAATTTCATCAAAATCTGCCCAGCCGTTTTTGAGTCCATAGAGGACATACAGGCAAACATTCATTTATATATATATATATATAGATGGGCGGCCGTCAAAGTTGTCAGTTTTTGATGAATTTTATTATTCAAATCCTTCTTTTATATACAGCGTCGGGAGTTATACAAGCATACGGCCCAAAACGTATGTATCAAAGCAGTATTATTAACCACTGCGCCACCAAGCTCGTCATAAAATTCAAATAATTTCCAGACAATAGGTTTTACAACACATGCTCATAGATAAATACCTTAACATAAAATATATATATTATTATAAACTTAAACCAACTACGTCTCTCTACCTATCCCCTCAAGGAATTTGGCGTACAGTTGGATAATAAATATATAGATTGATAAACTTAACTAAAATTACTTAGACTAATTCCACGTAGAGTCGGCGAAGTGTAGTGCATGATGTTAGGCAACCGTCCTCGGTACTTCCGATACACGATTCCTTCCTGCCTGAATTCTTCCTTCACGAAGGTCGGCAGATGATGAGTCAGAACCCTCACCACAAAGGAACTACAATTTAATTTATGACGATATTTCAATGGCTCGACCCTCAAGGTGAAGTTGGTCTTCTTCTTTACGTAGACTAGTTGGCTCGGTCTGTTAGTTATTTGCGGTTGGAGGGCCTCTTCCTCTTCTCCCTTTCCACTTTTATGAAGCCCCGCTCATCGCACTGGTCCTAGCGAGATCTTCGTTGCAAGCCTTGTGAGCGGGGTCGCAGCGACTCCTGGTGTTACCGTGGTCGTCTTTGAGATCGTGATGTGATTTGACGAGCTAGGTGGCTCAGTCGTGAAAGACGCGAATTTGACCCCAACGCACGTGGGTTCGATTCCTACACAAGACAAATATTTTGTGTGCATGAACATGTCTGTTTGTCTTGATCTGGATGTTTTAAGAGAGCTAGGGCGCATCAAAGCAGCTCGTCTGGGGAAGTACCTCCACCTCACAGAAAAACCCCAGCCAAATAACAACTCCCTCAGAGGGTTGTTGTGTTCCTGCGTGTGAGTGAGGTCACCAGTAAGCTCCTAAGGAGTTGCTGTGTAAGCAGCAGAGGAGGCATCGCGCGAGTGATATATGTTACAAGCGTTAATAGGCTACGGTAACTGCTTTACATCAGGTGGACCGTATGCTTGTATACCTCCCGACGTTGTATAAAAAAAAACGTAGCTTTTACGTAATCACATCCTGGGGTTGACGTGTTTGCGTTCGTAGCCGGCTTCTCTCTGGATCGGACGGCATGGTACTTTCAGTGTACCACGCCCACTAATTGTTGTTTCTAATATCGTTAATCGTTGCTGAGCATCGCTAAGCTGGTTTTCGGCGTTCTGATGTCTTTCAGCAGGCACTAATGTCGGTGTGTTCCGGGGTGACAGATGACAGCTTGTGTGCATCTGTTGCTACGAAAGATGACACGTCGTCTGAATCGGTCACCTTAAAAAGATTGATGAGTTCTTGAATACTTTTCTCTCCTCCATCCCTCCTGCGTGACGGCATCTCCGCGGTCTTGCCGAGTGTCTTGAACGGCATCATCTTACCACTGCAAATCTCATCTTAAGTGATTTCATTCATAGTGTCGATGGCGTGTTGTATAAACGCGAACACATGCTATGAGTTGCTATGTGTTGATTACTATGTTAGAGACTATGGCTATGAGTTGTTCAGAACACATAGCGCATGTAGCCTTCAGTGGCCAGATCGCGGCTGCTCAATATACGTGACTGTGCCGAGTGGCGGAACGCGACCGTATTCGTTTGTCCATCGCACTGCACTCAATGGGGTCATTGGGGTCGTTCAATTATGGGATTTATCTCAAATAGTAATCTAGGTCTAACATAGTAGTGGAAGACAATACCTTAATTACTAATTTAGCTTGAAACTCAACTCACTGCTGCAGGTCGGGAGGTGAAGTAAAACGCGCGGCTTTAATTGGCTAGTTAGTTCACGGATCAACAACGTGTCGCTTATCGGTTAAAATATCCTCGTATTGGACCGTAGGCTCGAATCGGTGAGATTTTTAAGTTTTGGTGAAAAAATGTGTGCTTTTATGCGCAGCAAGTGACTTATGCGGGTCAAAGGATACCTTCCTTGGTATTTGACGTTGGCGAGACTTTGACTTGAATTTGACTTTAAGATTTTGGTTGCGTTTAAATAAGGTTTCGACTACTAAATAAAAAGAAAATCTATACATGTAATATGATCTTTGTTACGGTAGTTGTTTTTGTGTATTGCGTACATGCACCTTAACTGTTTTATCATTTTAAGGTACTGATAGTAAATTCAAAGGATGTCATAGACAGTTTCTAACTAATTTAAATTGTTGCAAGCGTAGCATAAAAATACGTTAGTGTTTTGAATTGTGGTGTTACGTAAACACAAAGAAGTTATTATTCATTTTTGATTGACATTAATAACATTTTGTAATGCAAATATTTATTTAAACTACGTCTTCAAACTCCTGATCACTGATTGAAAATATATACATACCAAGTTTACTAAGTATTACTACACACACACACACACAAACACGGGGTCGAATTGAGAACCTCCTTTTGAAGTCGGTTGAAAATAATAATAATTGCAAATATATTATTTTTTTGTAAAATACAATATAATTTTATATTTCTAACATATACAAAATGTTTGTGTTCTGGTTACTTCGTGAACAGTTTAGGTTAACGGCTACCGATAATTTTCTTCAGTTAAGGGGACAGCCACCCGGAGATCTAAGAACTTAACAGAACAAGATTATTAGTTATCTAAACTTAGAAATCACAAGCATGCCCACGTGATGCAAGAGACGCAAATACTGGTAATCCTAGCGCTCGCACTCCCCAGGCTCTGTAATTAATTTGTTGTTAAGGTCTTCGTTTAATTAGTTGATTAGAAAGTACAAGTAACAATGTCTGCGATAACAATGCACAATTAGTTTTTTGTTCAGTGTCTGCGGTTGTTCCAATATCCGTGTTCACGAATTTGTATACAGCAATAATATACCACTTTACATACCTATCGATAGTTGTACACGTGCCTTACTTTCTGCAATGCTTCCACTGACACGATCATGATACTAATATTCGTAGGTTTAATAAAAATATTAAAGGGTGTATTGTACGAGGTTTCGTATGACCATTTCGCGGGTTCGTTTACTCCGTCATTATCGTGTTACTATATCCCCATTCACGATCCTATGTTTATATTTTACAGGTTCCAGAATAACTCAAAGAATGATTTTACGAACAAAAACCTCGCCAAGGCTTCTCTAGCAATCATCAACGGAGCAATTTTACTCATAGACGCTGTTCTGACGCAACGTGGAGGTTAAACAAAAAACTTTTAACACTGAAAACTGTTGTTTTTTTGCACTGTTCATTTTTATACAGGATTAAAATGTATGTTCTTTATAAAAGTACTGTCAATTCACAACTGTAGAATGTGATGATTTCGTTTTTCTGTTTTATTTATTGCAATAGTTTGCTACGCAAGTCGTGCCGCCTTTGTTAATATTTTTAAATAGGCTATGATACAACGATGTTATTATTGCTAGATGCGCTAGTCTATTTTACAGGAATGATGGACTCCATATTGAAATAGAAGGACATTTTGTACCTATGGCTAAGCAGATTGTTTATGGTGTTAGCTTTTTAATGTTATTTTCACAACAGATATATTACAAAACTTAGTATTTCATTTAATAAATTATGTTGTAATATCTTCGTAGATTTCAATTTACACCGAAAATTGATTACTTATTACAATTTTCGTTCTATTTAACTTCTTCAATTTAGTAGTAAGTGGTATTTAGTGCAAAATTCTAAGTATTAGAAAAGTATACATACTTGTTAACAAATGTATACCGTGTTCAAATCTGGTTAATTGCCTTTTGCTCCTTTTTTAATAGTAGATGGCTTCGCCTACTAGTCCTTTTCAGCCCAGCTTTTGTTTCCTCGCGCATTGTAGAAAAACTACCGCATGAATACGTTCTGCTATATGTAATTATACTCAACACAATATCAGAATATTGTAGTATCATGAATTAATTTATGAAATTATAGATTTTATAGACATTGATCATGCACGTAGTATCACTACTACAATGATAAATTCCAAAACCGACCAATAAAAAAATTAATCATTATACATGTCCTGACATGCGGAAAATCTATGATTGTCACAGATTTTACGTAAAACAATTATATTTACAAATATGCCTTAATGTGGTATTGCATAAGAGTGTGTAAATTAAAAATGGCTATTTTATATACTCTTTAAAATTTACGAAACAATTTCTTGTAAAATTAACGTTATGGCTTTCAACGGCTAGTGTATTTAAATTACGACTAGCTTAATAAGAGAACTTTGTCATTGCACGTTTGACACATTTTGGCGCGGTTCCAATATGGGAGGCGTATTTAGTGATCTAAGTATGTACACAAAAACCTTTACTAAGCTCTACTAGCTAGTAAGGTTACCATTATATATTCAAAATATTGTCTTCTATGTGCCTGCATTCACGTAGGTAGTGCCTAAATGTTGTGAAATGTGAAGAATATGCATATTTTTTTGGAGAAATAATATTCATAATTTTAAACTGTTTATAACTCTATATTATACCATAAACTCGAATAAATAAGCACGCTGTGGCTTCCGTAATACTGGTCAGTTTAAAATAATGAAACATAACTTTAAGGTATAAGATATATTTATATTAAAGTTAAGTTCGCGTAAGATACACTTACCTCATTGAGAAAAATTTACAAAATCTGATGATATCGTGGTATCATATTTTGATGTCAATGTACTATTTCACGTTTATAAGTTATACACTAACTTTTGCATTTTTACATTATATTAAGACCATAATTCCGTTCTTTAATAGGAATAAATTGTCGTAAAAACGTTTGTGTGTTTATTTTTATGGTTTTATACTAGTTAACATATTATTTTAGTAAATATTAAGAACAATATTATAGACGCTGCTTTTAAATCCTCCTTCACGTCTTTCAAGTTATATGCTCTTTCTGTTTTTTGAATTTAGTCTTTGGCTTGTCGCTGTATACAATTATACTCGTATCATGGAAATTACATGTCACCCCAAGAGAATTGCAATTTCACTTTTGAAAACAGACACCGTTTTTATTTTTAAATAACTGTAGAGGACATGTTCTAGTAAGTATTATAGAATTTGACAGTCACATCTGATTGAGCGAATTTTTTTGTATTAAATGAAACTTTTTGCTACTTTAGTTGTAAAACGAGCATACGACCTGCCTGATGGTAAACAGTCACTGTGGCCTACGGACATTTGCAACACAGGGGGGTCCCTCATGCTTTACCGATTCTCTAGAAACCTCTTCACACATTTCTTGAAGAACAGTTGTACGAGTAGTTCTAATGTTGTAGTACGTATGCATGTTCGAGAAACCTCGGCAGAGAAATTTCTTTCCGAATGTACTTCCACATTCGGAAAGAAATTTCTCTGGAACTGCGACTATTGCGGCCATTGCTAGACTAGTGATAAAACAACTGTATACGCTGTAGATCAGGTAATTTTCGCCTATATTATTATTGCTTACAGCATACGATGAAGTTATATAAGGTACTAATTATTCAGTAATTTTATGCGCATTAACTTTAAGTGTATTAAAATCCATATTACACAGACTAAGGCAATGTCTCCTCCTTATAGAACACCATATCAAACAGCTATATAATAACTCCCTTGATACCAGAGAGTAATTCCCTTGATACCGTATACCAGAGAGTAAGTGAAGTGCGATGTGGAGTATTATTCCTTGTATTGCTATTCTTAAGTAACAGTAACAGTAAGGTGGCATGCTTGTTGCCATCCAACATTGTACAAAAAATAGCGTTATGTCATACTACGTTTTTAACCCTTTCCGAGTTATAATTATAAAATATTAAAGTTCCATATAATTGCTATTAGTTCTTAGCATAAATGCACCGTATTTTTTTACTACATAAATAGCAAAAAAAAAAATCCGGAAAAATTACACAGCGCCATCTAGCCTTAAAGTATGTGGGCACTAAACAACTGATAAACATGCATAAATACATTTTTCTTTTGTAAATACACACATATGACACAGAAAATCCGGACTAAAACAAACCAACATGTCCTTGTATACAATGTTTGTCTTATGTGCGAAACGAGCCCACAACCCTCAGTGTTAAAGATCGAATATCATTCTGTGGTGAAGAAAATCGAGCTGTTGGTACTTGGAAAAAATTAAGGACAAATAATTAAGAACTAAAAATTAATTATACTTGTCGTAATCTTATAAATTATAGATGGGAACGGTGTCCCTTGTACCTTTCCTGTAATCAAACTGCTGATCTTGTAGAGTATATTCAGAACAAGATTCTCTGAGATAACTGTATTGTATCAGATTTTTCACTTCATTTACTCTATGTACTCTGTGTCCAAGAAGAGTTAGTAGATGACCAATCTGCCGTTCAAATACTCATTAAATTTCTTTACAGCTCATAATATTTCCTTAGGATACGTTGATATGCATACTTGCATACATATCAGCATTTTGTAAAACAAAATGAATAGGACGGACTAAGTATTGAGCCTTGTGGTACTCCTTTAGTTACGGTTTCGACGCTCGAAGTCTTGTTAGTACTTTCGTCTTTCATCAGTTTTAAGTATTGGAATGTTCAGTAATATAACAGTGCAGTCATTATAAACTATCAGGATAGAGACAGTAAGATGTTTTTTATACCGTTAAGGTGGAATCAATTATAAATATGCCTGATCATAAACAGTTACCGTAGCATATGGCTGGAATACCAAAGACATCACTCACAAGTTTTGAATCTTCGATTCATGCACAATATTCTGTACCTAAACGAAACAAAAGGTAGCACAGTTTTTTATATAATCAAAAGACTATAAAATATGGCATTTTTCAATCTCTTATCACTTAAAACCGCACAGATTAACTAAACATTTTTCTGAACGCTTTTCTTCACAAACGAAGATATTATGTGATTGAAGGAAATTGTAGACTTATCAACCAGATTTCATCAAATCAAGGCATTGGTTCGATAGTTATTTCTGACAACTACACATAAATACAAACAGAAACTCAAGAACTTGTAAAAAACGAGAACAGCAAGGAAACGAATATTTGCATGAAGAGGGTACAAAAAATATATATTAAGAGGCACCAATGTATAGCACTGGCAACTAATCTTATCTACTCGAGACACGGCATCAAGTTTGTCATATACACTATAACAGCCACCACGAAAGCGTTTGCAGCAACTAAAGGGATTTTGAAGAATATGGAGGAAATCAAGGGCTCGAGAGAAAACTATATCATACTTAGTGTAGGTGAACATAACACCAATGACACCATTCCATAACATTAATATTGTCGTTATAAGTACTAATACGTGGGGCACTCAGAAACTTTTGCGAAATGAAAAAAAAGTGTGCATAGGTCAATATTTTTTTATAAAAACTTTATAAAGTACTCCACACCGGCCTCTATACAAAGTTTCATGCGTCTGAACCAGTTTTCGAAACACTTTTTCCAGTCCGCCGCAGACATTTCATTTACAGCCTGTTCGAACGCTGATAGCGTATCTTCCGGCGACGAAAATTGTTTCCCTTTGAACTGATTTTTTATTTTCGGCAATAAAAAGAAGTCACACGGTGCTAGGTCAGGGCTGCAAGGAGGGTGACCCAGGAGTTTAACTGGCGTGCTGTCCAGGAAGTCCCACGTTTTGAGCGTGATGTGCGCGGGCATGTTGTCGTGGGGGAGTAGTAGCCCACGGAACCTCACAACAGAGAAAACTTCTACCAAGTATTTGGTAGTATACGTTACGGTAGTATGAGTTAATGCTTCTTTGGTTCTGTAAAGGAATTGACACCAGGTAGTCAGTCAAATTGAAAAAGCTCGTGATCAAAACCTTCCCCACGCTTCTAGATCGTTTCACTTTGGTAGGCGTTGGTTCGTTTTGAAACACCCAAACCGTCAACAGGTCCTTCGTTTCTGTATTATATCGATAAATCCAGGTCTCATCACCTATAATGATATCGTAAACACGCAGAGACGAGCCTGCTTTAAATTTGTTTATCTTCTTCTGCTTCTGAGCAACGGTAAGGTTGTGCGGCACCCAGCGTGAAACTATCCTCCTCACGCGAAGATGCAAGTGTAGAATCTTGTAAAGGCTTCACGATCCAATCTGCAGTATTATTTAGTGTAGTGCTGAATCTCCTGAATCATATGTAACTCGCCTATTGCCTTGGATTATTTTTTTCACTGCTAGCACGTTTTTTTCCGTAACAACCGTCAAAGGGCGACTTCTCAAAGTAAGTCGACCGCGCTTGAATTTGTTATACCAAAGATGCACGGTTTCCTTTGGTAGGGCCTTCATCCACGAATACCATTTGAAGTCTATCGTAAGATTCGTCCGGTTTCAGACAATACTTGAAATCGTAAAAAATCATAGCGCGAAAATGTTCCCGACGCTGATTTATTTTCAATGAGACACGATAATTTAAATTAGCTCGCAAAAATGTAGAGGGAAATTTTGAAATTGAAATGAGCCTATTTTAGCTAAAATTAAATAAATACACAATAAAACTAAAACGAAATTACATCTAAAACTTAATAAATCTAAAATAATAATAATAATCTAAAATAAGTCTAAAAAGTGTGGCCCCCGCGGCATTGTACCAACGACGCTGGCAGCATTCCCGCACTGAATCGCAATACTAATGCCTATTTTTACTTATAAATAATCATATTTTCAAAATAGATTATAACTGGCCAGTCACTCATACATAAAAACTTTTTTTCGCAATATTTTCTGAGCGGCCTGGTAACAACAAACTTATAAATTGTTACGAGTTGAATACTTATCTAGCGAACGCATGTAGAATGATGTCTCGATTACATATGTAGATTATCTTCGTTATTTATACAATCTAAGAGATTTATTGAAACATCATAAGCAAAAAGAAGCAATAAAAAAATCCATAAAAAAGTTACAATACCGTATTACTTCCCTGTATAGTGGCAACTCAAAATTGACGTAATGCAAACGGCTACTCAGGCGAAATCAATCCCACGTATCTCTGAGAGTCCAACTCTATCTTAAAAAGTTATGTGTCCAATCGTCAGCTACACACTGAATTAGCAAAAATAGGGAAGAGTGATAAAATCACATTCAAATCTCCGGTACAAAACTATAATAAGAGAGAAGTTCCCCAAGGAACGTACTCTCCCCTTTAATTTTTATAATGTTTGAGAAAATGTTTGAGAGCGCTACATGGGACAGATAACATCGAACACTGTAAACCTCTGCTTCAAACATATAAAATACTTCCATTAGCCTGTATATTTTCGAGACTCGCATGATTGTAAAACCCACATGCAAACCTTTTTCCAATGCACTAAAGAAAGAAAATAGTAGAAATCCATTTGAAATGTGTAGACCTAAACCTAAGCAAGGATTTAAATTACATAAATTATATATGTATAGTGACAATATTTAGTACATGGCTTTAAGATTGTATAATAAATTACCTGAGCACATCAAAGAAATTCCTCTTACTGACAAATTCAAATGTAAATAGTTTAATTGGCTTTTATTAAAATGATTTACTCAGTGAAGGAATATAAGTGACATTATAATTACTATTGAAGATAACCTATAATAATAACAAATTGTTCCAAGAATTAATTTCACGTTACTATTGTAGATATATAAATACTAGTGTTAAATTAATGTTACCCACATCCAATTGTTAAGATACAAACAAACAAAGTTACTGTATTAGTTATTAATGTCTAAATAATATTAATTGTCATTCTAATGCAATTTAATGATCATAGAGGTGACTAAACTCTAAACGATAATTTTTAACATTTTTACAACTACGGGCAAGGCACAAATGTACTTTTTTTTTATGGGACAGACCCACCACTCTTTTACGCCACTGTGTCTTCTGTGTAGCCAGAATTAACAGCGGCGACCACCAAAAAGGCAATGAACAGTGAAGTTCATTGCTGTCCCGAGGGTTAAAACTATAGCTGCCTTGGAACTCACAACGAATTTAATCAGAAGCAATTTGTAGGAGTAGGAAGTTTTGGAATTAACTTCCGCTCTTGGCAAAGTGAAAAACAGCAATATGATAAATAAGACATTTAAAAACCTCAATGAGATGGCTAGTCAAGTGAAGCTCAACTGCCGTTTATCAAATATCTAACACTATTGGGACCTTTATTAAACTGTGAGTTGTTACCCAACACATCGATTCCAATAATATAGATTGCAGAACCGCCTAAACGCCTGGTAATTCTCCCTTGTTGCCACCAAATCAGGATAGTATACTATCCCGGACGTGACATGCAAGGAATTTAACACATCGTCCCGCTCTCGGCGCCAGAGATCGCACTCCCAGAGAACATGATGTGCTGGTTGCTCGAATTCATGATTTATCGTAGAACACCCACATAAAGGCGATGACACAAGTCTAAACGAAAAGAGCTTAGCCCCAAAATTTCCATGCCCAGTTAAAAATTGCGCAACGGGATGATTGACTTCTAACCACTCTTTATTTAAACTGCCTCGCACTGATTGAAAGAACAGATACAAGTGGCGTCCTTTAGTTGAAGTTTCCCATCTTTCTCGTCACTTAGACGGCTAAATTTCAATTAAACGAACATTTTTATGGCGATGAGATGGGAAAGGCATAAATGTACTACAAACATACATTGTGAAATATTGTTTACCATGTCTTAGGAAATAAATATTCATTCATTAATTTAAAAAATAATTTTTGGGCCCACCAAATTTAGAGACAATAATTAATGATTTCAAACAGTTGCTGCAAGTTAATGGTTTCAATTTATTTGCGTAATAAACTTTGACGTGTACGAGAATTGAGGGCCCATTTTGAACGAACATATACAAAGAAGGAGAGCGTTTTGCGATAATATCTTATTTTCACAAATTTTGCTTGGCATTAGCTTAGATTTTGGCGTAAATAGTTTTTGTGTAGTGTCCATAGTTTATCCGGTAAAGGGGCCCTCAATCCTCTATGTGAGAACTGAGAGCCCAACTTTACAGTCCGTAACTCGTTTATTTGACTTTCACCAAATCTAGTTCCAATTCACAATTTTTTAGGAATGTACACTAGATCCTAAGCATCCCCGCACACGCAAATGATACAACTGTGCTTGCGGAATAAATACACTGCCAAAGTTATACCACAAGACTACTGCATGAGGTTCTTCAAAAAGAGCCTAAAGAGGATTTTAAAAGGTCGGCTATGCACAATTAATGGTGTTTTAAGTATCTCTAGGTTACGCTAACTACGGTAAGTACTTGTGTTGTGGGACTTCTGTGAGAAAAAAAGTGATAAGAAATCACAATTAAAACCTTAATATGGTACTTTATAAGAACGGGAGATTTAGCAGAGGTAAAAGGTCTTCAAAGGTCATCATAGGGTACTTTATAGGAACGTGAGAAAGGTCTTATATCATCAGTTTGAGTTCAGGATAAATCCAAAAATTACCATTTACCACAAAAGTATATCTGAATGTTTTTAAGAAATCATAATCGAAATCTACATGGTAAATTCAGTTGGTCATGTAACTTTGTTATATACAAGGTCTCATACTTATCTATCATAAATCCAAAACTGCCACTTTCTAGTTATATATCAGTTTGTCTGTGCCTCTTTTCAAGAAATCACAAATTATTCGTAATATTAAATATCAAAAATGTTTAGTGGTACACCCGCCATCTTAAAACCATAATGGTAATATACTTTATTTTCGTCGTAGTTTTGTATGGCAAGAGGTCATACATGAAGTTCTTCAAAAAAACACAGGTTTTTACAGGGTCGGCAAAACATGAGTGACAATGACAATGACACACCACTGTATTGTTAGTGTCCATAGGTTACGGCGACTGCTTACTTTCAGGCAGACCGTATACTTGTTTTCCACTTTAGTTGTAAATCAAAAGAAAATGGCATATTCACAGCAACAGCAACATTAGGTACTTTTATTTTGAATATATTTCAATCGAATTGATGGTTCGCATCCGCCATTCTGACGCACGTAAGTTTGGTGAGTAATAGCTATCCATTAAATTTCACCTAACAAACGTAAATTTCAAGTAGCTGTACAACCCTCAATGCTGTGGCGCGATTCGCAATTAACCGGTGTTTTTATACTAAGGAGCCAAGTATGATATGATAAATTTCAATTCTTCATGTACTTAAAAATCTCGATTACAACAATACTGTCTAAGTTTTACTTGAGACTTGGTAAATTTTTAAAAGCTTTTGGGACACTCTCACAGATCCCATCTTGGAGGCTGTTCTGATAATTGGTTGACCGTAAACAAATGGATGATTGCTCGCGCATGGGTAAATTGTTATTTAGCAGCTCTCTTGACACGGTTGCACTTCCCTAGTCTACTATCACTCTTTCCTTATATAGCTAATCAGCCAAGTTCACCATAGGGCAGGAAGGGATTTTGATTTTTAGATAATGATAGGTTTTAACTTACAAATTCCAAGGATATCACTTACGAATAACCCTACTTGCTTCCACACTTTTGAGCATAATTTATCACCTTCTGGAGGCAGAGTTAGCTCACATGCAAATCACTGATGAGGTAAACGATTGCAAAGATTGTAAGGTGAAAAAATGTGCAAATATGATATACAGTTACGTTAACTACGTATTTCGTTATGTACCCCAGTCAATTTCGTCGAAAACGAGTTTTATATAAAAAATAAAAAAAGTACATATTAATTACTAATTCAATAAATAATAACTATTTAGATACGTAAGCTCAATTCGACGCTGTATGACCGACCCTTTGATTAATAAACAATGATCCGATATAGACGTAGCTTTTGTACCTATAATATTTTTATATCATCGCATCGCCAAGAAGCATACTTATGTAAAATGAGCGTAATCTGAACGTATGCATCGCTTGCGTGTTGTGACCCCCGCTGCTAACACAGCAACTCTTCCGGAATTTATGGCAAAGTTACTCTTTCGACGAACACAACTGCCCTTCAGGGAGTTGTTAATTGACTGTCATATTTAAGGCCCACGTACCTCGCCAGTCGGATCCTTACTTCTATGCGCCCTACCTCTCTTTCGCCAGGGTCTTGTTTGTTAATTACAAGCGAGCACAGCCTGTAAGTGAAGTTGGCTTTGTCTCTGAAGATAATAGCGAGCCACTTACATTTTCTTTTTCTTAGCCTTAGCGTTATTCTGTTTCCAAATCCATTAAGATTGTAGAGGGATACGTTAATTTAGCGGAGACACTGATTCTTACATAGTGAGACACGCCAATGGAAATATAATTTCTTGGACGTATGGATTTTCCTAATGATGTTTTCCTTCACCGCCGAGCAACTTGTAATTACAAATATGTCCGAAAATAGTTAGTGGTGCACGCCTGGAATCAAACCGGAGATCAGTTGGTCAGTAGGCTGGTTCTTCATCCTCTGGCCTATCACTGTGTGAGCCACTTACCTATCTTAACAAAATTCATTTCTAGCCCGACGGATCGTGAGGTACCGTCCATATGCCGGATACAGCTTCCCAACACAAACGTTATTGAATCGGAAGCTAAGTTATCAGGGATTCGCAAATATCGAGATCAAAGTCCATTTGCCGATGAAAAGCAAACACAGGTAACCTATATTTGATCAGACGGTAACCGAGTTGGTGCCTTGCATAATTTAAAATTCATTACAAATGTTTTCTAGCTTGATTGATTCGATTCGATTCTATTCGTTCATTGAACAATTAATAATTGTGAAGTTATTACATACATGTTCACGGTGAAGAAATAAAGTAACCAATAACTTTCATTCTCATTTATCATATTTTGTGTAGGTATAGAAGTTGAGTAAGTCTTAACCAAAAACTTGGCTTAAAAATTAGTTGTCGCCATCACTGATGTTGTCCATGTTGATGATGAGTCCGTATGGTATTTTATAACGTTTCTTTTAATCAATCAAGGGAAGTGTTCCAAAATAAATATTTTCACTGTTACTTCTCAGTATATTGATGAATAGGCTCGTAAGAATATATAGTTCAAAAGTCTGTGATAATATTGTATATCAGCTCACTAAGACTGGTAGATCTTATGTTGTAAGCTATATTCTATTCTATAATAAATTAGCTGAAACAGTTTTGAAATTTTCTGTTAAAATCTCCATAAGAAACATCAAAAATACTCTTTACTACTCTTTGTAAAATCTTATCATAGAATAAACGAATAGATATGATTCAGCACATGCAATAATAATTCTTTACTTTTACCACATCATCATTATTGTACCGCTGACGTCATTATGCCCCGTCCTGTCCTTCCCTTAGGAATAATGAAATTTCTTTTGACCCTGCTTCTTTTTCTAGGGTTCTACTGTTTCGTAATCTATTAGGATTGCCGAAAACCACCACCTAAGCTTAAACATTTGACATTCATACTGATTTTACATGGAGCAACTGCCATCATACCTTCGAGCTTCGACTCTTTTTGACTATGATAAATCAATAAACGACTCGATGACGTATAAGGGGGCCTACCTTACTTATGAAAAACGCGCCTAAATTTCGAGCCTACTGGCCAATGGGAGGGTATTTTAACTTATAAACCGACAAATGACGGGATGTTAATCCGTGAATTAGCCAATAAGGGCTGCGCGTTCTACTTTACCCCCGACCCGCGGCTGTGGGTTTACTTACTACTCAAAATCGTGTACTCGGTTCTACATAGGTTTTTTCCTTCATGTTATATATCTGCCCGTATACAGCCGGGGCTGGTCACTAGTATTACATATTACAGAGTAAAACAAGTGACGTTCTAACCTAGTCTTTTGGAAATCATCAACAATGTCAGCAAACTCACTTTTTTGAAGGATTTTCCATTGCAACGTGAAATTTTGGCCCTATTTGGATTAAGAGACGTAGGGCGCATCAAAGCAGCCCTACTGGAGAAGTATATTCACCTCACAGAAAACCGCAGTAGACTAGCTGAAGGTTGTAGTGTTCCGGCGAGTTTATCAGTAAGCGCTTAAGCAGTTGCTGTATTAGCAGCAGATGTGGTAACCACTTTTCATCAGTCCCGTATACTTGTGTACCTCCCGACGTCATACAAAAAAATCTAGGCCAGATTTGAGTCACATTTGGATAAGAGGTAAAGAAAAAAATATATTTTTACGAAACCGTCAAAAACACATTAATTATTACTCCCGCGATGCCATCTCTGCTGCTAATACAGCAACTCCTTAGGATCTTACAGGTGACTTCACTCACTCGCAGGAGCATTACGACCTTCCAGGGACTTGAAAGTATTTGGCTGTGGTTTACTGCGAAGTGAAGGTACTTTCCCAGACAACCCGCTTTGATGCGCCCTACCTTTCCTAAAAACAACCAGAGCAAGACAAACAGACATTTTCATGCACACAAATGTTATCCTTTGTGGGAATCGAACCTTCATGGGTTCGATTCCCACAAAGGTAGGTTGTTGTTGGTGCCAAATAGCGTTATTAACCGCTGCGCCAACGATCTCATCAAATTCACAATTTTTTTATACAACGTCGGGAAGCTTCCATGCATACGGTTCAACTGATGTAAAGTGGTCACCGTAGCCTATAAATGCTTGCAATACATTGAGTATCACTCACGCGATGCCACCTCTGCTGCTAACAGCATCTCCTTTGGAGTCTATTAGAGACCTCACTAACACGCAGGAACACAATAATCCTCTAGGTAGTTGTTATTATTGGTAACCAAGTTACCAAACTTAGCTCCAAGGAATACACGTTACTCGTTGTGATTGAGGGTGAAACTCGCATGACTAACTCTCATGTATGTTTTACTGTTAATCATCACGATGTATGTAATTGAACAAATCGTTCTAGCATTGACTATATATAAAATAGATACATACTAAGAAAATATATCGAGAAACTATGTAAATAATCCAATATTCTAAATCCCTTCAGAGTTCAGATTCTGATATCGGGCTATTTAAGAAAATGTATAAGACTTTGACCAAGACGGAATAAAATGTAAATATTTCTGTATATTGTTCCCGATTTGTATGCGTCTGTATATATTATACGGTTTCGAATTGCGATACGTAATATGTCGTATGTACATACACTAGCTGCAGTCCATGACTTCGTCTGAGTGTATCCGGAAATCGCGTGACTTTTCTGACTGTAGTCGCCACGAATCATGAAATAAAATTGCATCTACTGCGCATTACACAGGTACATTCAATAAGAACCAGTTGAGAATGCGCAAGCTTGCATTGCCAAAGGTACACCTGGCTCGTGAATTATATAACAGTTCATTTTTTTTTTAATTTGTCGGCCATTTTGACCTTGTTCTTTAAGAGATAGGAACGGTATTCCTGAACATTCCTATTCTACGTTTTTATGCTGAATCCGAATCTGAAGTCAAAATTCGAATATTCGAAAAAAAAACGACAGACAACACACAGACAAACATATAGATTTCCTATGGGAACGGTGTTCCTGAAAATTAATTTATGAATCAACTACAAATTATGTCAATAAATACCTTGTATCTTAGTGGAAACCACCTATACTAAAATACACCCTATATATATCTGTATGTCTATACTATTTTAATGTAATAAAGCTGAGTTTAGTTGTTTTAGTCCAGTCAATAAAGCGGGGAAATCGACCGAATAAAAAAGTTTCTTATAGGAAGATGGATCAAAAAAAATATTTTTGCATTATCTTCGATGAGTCATTCATCTATTCGGTCATTCGTGACTAGCAAGCGAAGTGACTAGCCCCCCCCCCCCAAACTCAAAATTAACCCCTTTTTCACCCCCCCATTTAAAAAAAAATGAAAATTAAGGATTGAAAATGTCCCCTAGTAGGTTTTCGGGGTCGCTGATCATATAAGGTAATGCAAAAAGATTTTTTTTGATCCATCTTCCTATAAGAAACTTTTTTATTTCCCCGCTTTATTGACTGGACTATTTGTTTGAACGCAATCATCTCTGAAATTACTAGTCGGGTTTGAACTTCTTACTTAGAAATGTTATATAGGCTATAATGTAGTATAGGCTATTTAATATTACGCTACGACCATTCCGAAACGGCAGGTAAGACCGCGAGATACGGCTGGTACAATATAAACATAAAAACACAGCCCACCCGCATGATGCGGAACGGTGACCGTAACCTATAGTCGCCTAAACATAAAATATCGCTCGCGAGCCGCCACTGCATCTACAACGTAGCAACTCCTTTCTTCCTGGTAACCCCAATTACTTGCAGGAACAAAGCAACGCTCTAGACCTCGAGGAAATAATTTGTGAGGTTTGTTAATCAGCTAGAATAGAATAGAATATCTTTATTTGCAAGAAACATGTTAACAATGATGATATTTAATTATAATTAATTAGACAACAGTTCTGATGGACAACAGTTCTGATGTTTCGTCATTGAATAAATTGACATGCAAATACAAAAAGAGATATTTAAATAATTAAAGAAGAAACAATAATTATAAAATCATTCTACTTAAATTAATTCGTTCCTTATAATAATCATTATTAAAAATTGGATTCCATTACAGATATTATTAAATTGTAATAATTAATAAACTTTACAATATTCATATATAATTAAGTCTAAGAAAAAAAGATTTATCTTTCAAAGAACTCGCCAGAATTGTAAAAACATCGTTCAATTAACCACCGTTTAAGTTTTAGTTTAAAATAATTTAATGGCAGTTCTCTTATTTCCATCGGAATTCTATTGAACACTTTAACAGTCATGACATTGCAGTTACGATAGTAGAGTGCAGTTTTGCAAGTAGGAAATTTTAGTTTAGTTATATCTCTAGCTACAAGTCTATGATTTTCATAAAACTTCCTAAACAAGTGAGTGTGCTTTTTAACAAAAACACTAACCTCGTATATGTACAAACATACCAGAGTCATAATTTTGTGCTTTTTGAAAAGTGGCCTGCATGATTGTATCGGTTTTGCATTACATACCGCACGAAGACACTTTTTTTGGGCAATAAAAACTTTTTGGCTCCATGTTGAATTTCCCCGCAGTACAATTCCATATCTCAATATAGAAGCAACGTAGCCGTGATACGCCATGAGAGCGGCAGCCTCTCCCGTCTCTCTCTTTAGCCGTCTCAGAGCAAATACAAAACTATGAAGACGCTTACACACATATTCTGTATGATGCTTCCAGTTACAATTTTTATCAATTGTAAACCCTAAAAATTTGATATGATTGGTTTTGGATATATTTTCACCATTGCATTTCAAAGTTATGTTTTTAGGTCTCATAAAGTAGTTGCGAAATTGTATAAATTTAGTTTTTGAAGCGTTGACACATAACCCATTCACATTAAGCCAGTTCGCTATGATTTTAACTGTCACAGGAATCATCACTGAAATGTCGTCCGCAAACAGAGCACACTGGTATTCTGTCACATCTGGCAAGTCATGCATAATGTACAAGATAAACAAAAGAGGGCCCAATATGCTACCTTGGGGGACTCCTGATCTTTTGTATTGATAATTAGATCTGTGCACAATATTTTCATTTAGATCATTAAGCCTGCTCAATTCCACACACTGCTTCCTGTCATTCAGATAACTCGAGATCCAATTTATAGCAGGACCTCTTATTCCGTAGCGCTCACATTTAGCTAGTAAGATTTTATGATTTACAAAATCGAAGCCGCTAGTCATATCGAAGAATATCCCGGTGATGTGTTTTTTATTGTCTATGTGCTGAGTAATCTGAACAAGAGAAAATGCTGCAAGGGTAGTTGACTTATTTTTCTGAAACCCATATTGTTCATCTTTGATGACATTGAATTTAGTAACGAATTTGGAAAGTCTATTGTACATGATTTTTTCGAATACCTTTGAAAAGACTGAGTTCAATGTGATAGGTCTGTAGTTCTTCAGATACAGTTTATCACCTTTTTTATAAAGTGGCTTTACAATTGAGTCATTTAATCGTTCGGGAAACAACCCTTGTATAAGTGAAGCATTTAATATGTGAACAAGAACTGGAGCTATGATATAGGCAGTTTCTTTTAATATGTGAGTAGGAATGTTATCAAATCCCACAGCGCACACAGCACAGCTTGGCGCACCACGTGCAGATGAGGTTGGATTGATAATGATGAGCCAGTTATACCTCTTACAAGTTGAGCTGTTAACATTTTCAACGTAGACACGATATTTACTTACAAAAAAAATAATCAATTAGCTCTCTACAACTTGGGCCTGGAACTGGCTCGTTATCCTCTTCAAGTTCTTCTTTCTCGGTGTCACTGCTAGTGCTATCTGATCTTGGGCCACTTGGATAATTAATTCGTCCGTCATCTGATCTACTATATGATCACTTTTTAAATATTCTTCTTCTACAGCTTTTACTTTATTGCAAAGATTCTTCCATTCATTCATCCCCATTGCTTGTACCTTTTCTTTCACCAGTTCCATAACACGTTATGCTACTGCACGTTTTTGCTATCGACATAGCCCTTTATTGCGGCCTATCTCTATAGGATTAAGATCGGGATGATACGGTGGCAAACAGAGAACGTCGTTGTTGTTGCATAAAGCTTTATTGTACAATAATAAACATTACAATGATTAAGTACATGGTTTGGTAGAAATTAGTATTGTATAATGGCGGGCTTATCCCATTAGGGATCTCTTCCAGTCAACCACAGAGAAACTGAAAGGAGATATAAGTTTGGCGAGAGTTTTAAGAACATTGTGAGTAGACATAAAGACTGACAAAATACGTACGAAGAGTCGTACACACAAGAATATTTTAAGATTTATAATAAACACGTAAAAGAAGTAGTAAATAATATACACGATTAACTGCGAATACAAATACAAAATATTGCTAGTCCAAAATATCTGAATTACTGACTAAGTGTTTCATCACTCGATTTGAATCATCAATTCGATTTGAATGAATTTATCGTTTGTACCATTTTTAGATCAATTGGAAGCGAGTTTCATAGTCGTGCTTCATATACACTAAAAGATTTGGTATAGTTGTAGGTGTTATAGAGAGGTTGTGGTGTAGAGAGTGAAACGTCAATCTTTCCCATAAGTAAATTCGAGCTATAGGGTGAAAAAGGACACGATAAAGCAAAGTAAGCATGTGGTGAGTTCTGCAAAGATGCACCGGTAACAAAACATAGATTTCATAGCCGATAAACGCTTGCAACACAATAAATATCGCTCGCACGATGCCTACTCCGCTGCTAACATAGCAACTCTTTTGAAACTTTTTGGTAACGTCACTCTCTCGCGGAAATCCTCAAGGGAGTTGTTATATCTCTGCAGAATGTAATAGTCTATTGCAATTATTTAACATTTAAAATTATCTCTGTTCTCCGGCTCCTAGGACTCTCGCCCTTCTGATGTCGCCCGATTTGTTTGGTCGTGGTAGGTGAGTCTCGGCCTACCTCGGCACCTACATTCTTTTCTCTTGCATTCTTTCTACATGTCCAGACCAACATTCTTTTTCACATCCTTATTGCTAGCGCGGTCAGAAAGCGTTGCGCCTCAAATGTATGTATGTAATAAAATAAATAAATAGTTATGTATCGTAACGCAACGTCATAAGTTCCGGGCATTGATGTAACGAATAAAAAAAAAATCTTATTTCTAACTTTGCAACTAGACTCACATGCATACATCTCGTATTTAACTAAACTATTATCTGATTGATATATTGTTCTCAGTATTTAATGACCATTTCATATTTAAAATAAATAAATAATTTCCGTATATTGTCATCTTCTTATCAAGCAAGAACTAAGCATTTCTACGATAATATTGCCAGATTTGTCTAATCTATTATTATTTATTATATTTGTAGGAATTAAAACCCGAATTATTTTAAAAGGACAAACGGTTATAATAAATAAGAACTTATACATTTATTTTATTAGTCAATTTACACAAAATTTAACCAGCCATTAATCAACAAAGTACTCAATGTAAACAAGTAAATATGAGCGAATTCTCCTAACAAAAGGAAATTGTAGGGCTGCACCGTGGCCGTGGCCATGGGCTGGACAGTGTTTTAATTTTTATTCCTCTAACGTAAACGGCGATCCACAAAAGAGGACCTAAGTCACTAAAATCGTGCATTAGTCATTCTCCTGAGGGGGGCATCCTCAGGGACCCAATGGAAGGGAGGTAGTGAACTCTCTTGACTACCGTTATGTACGACCTTACGGGTTATGTCAGACTCTTACTGAGTAAACACTACCTATGGGTTGTCTTTAGCCGGCAAGGCTTTTAAAGCTTCATTGTAGGCGATCGTCTCAGGTGAAGCAGGGCGAAGCAACACGCGGACTGCGCAGTGAGGTTGCTGTTATATTCTTACAATTTAGATAAGATAGGTGAATCCTATTATTCGTAGGGTGAATCATGTATATACATTGCTATTTTTAAACTTTTGAATATATATTGTCTTAGACTTTTAATTCATTGTAGCCATTAATTCAATTTAGTCTTGGTGAGTTATCTACCACTTCTATAACAGAGTCCAAGAATGTTTCTGTTCTCGCTGAGATGAGTTTTATGGAGATGTGATGTATCAATTCCTTATTCGGACTTCGGACTATAAACCTTCCACCTGTACAAACGGTTATATATCGTGCACATGATTTCAAAATGCATCCACAATAAAACAAAATATCATATTCACCACTTTAGTAGTATTTCCATGGTTCAAAACTTTTATGATTTTTAAACACTAAATCCACCCTAACTCCTCCCACTGCAGTGATACAGTGATACGGATCTCCTCTCCCTGCTCAACTGCGGGTTGACGGAGGCCAGTGTTGTCAAGTCACCCGAAGGCCACTCTCTTAGCTTAACAACAACAGCCAGGAGCGCCGGCTTAACGTGCCTTCCGAAGCTCGGAGAACCTCGATATAGCTAAACCCATTCATAGACCGGCTGCTCGAGCGAGATTTTCGAATACTTATAGACAAATTAGCATAAAAATATTTTTACCCTTTTTTCAATAGCATTCTTGGTTCTTTGACTACACATATACCATAAATATAGAATTTCAAAATATTGTAGTTCGTTATTTTTTCATAGTTCGATATCCGAAAAACTAGATTCCTACGTATTGAATTTTCATATCTCGTGCATCATTAAACTCTCATATAAATAACACATTTCTTTAATATTTGTATAAACTTTTCATTTACAGTTTTATTACATGTGTTTTTTTAATACAACGTCGGGAGGCGAGCATACGACCCACCATGTAAAGCAGTTACCGTAGCCTATAAACGCTTGCAATACATTAAGTATCACTCGCGCGATGCCTCTCCTGCTACTTACAGAACAACTCCTTCCAACAACTCTCAAGGGAGTTATAATTTGGCTGCGGTTTTCTGTGAGGTGGAGGTACTTCCCCAGACAGGCTGCTTCGATGCGCCCTACATCTCTTAAAAACATTTATATATATAGTTTATTACATGTTTTGACACAAAGAAGCATAGTATACACCAAACATAATAGCGTGCCCGTCACTATAACAGCTCTATTACAAGACGGTATGTATGCTGTTCATACAACATGGTGGCTAGTAACCCGACTGATTTATGTATATCCAATGGTGGGACGTTAGCCGGGCGCCTAACTGTGCTATTGTTTTTGGACGATTTATCACCACGTCGGTATAGGAGTCGCCGGGACAACAATTCACTTGGACAACGAACCAGCCATTGCCCGGTATTGGCAGCGAGGGTATTGTCCCCATTCGTGTGCTCCTATATAAATGAGGCATGCACTAACAATGACGTCAACGTTGATGTGATACAAAAGGGACGGCAATTTGTAATTGACATTGTTTATTACGTGACGAACTGCCCCTGTCGGGCACATGTGTTATTTATCCTTGTAAATGCGAAAAGATTATAGCGGCTTTTCATACGTTGCTATGGCCACGGTGATTGGAGGAGTGACTCAATGAAATTGCACGAAATTGTAGGACTGGATATTAAAATAAAAACGCTTAAATTTATTTAAAATAGAAACCTCTTTCATTTAAGTCGACGCCCATTTTTCTTCTTTTTCCTTACGTTATCCCGTTTCCTAATCTATTAGAATTGGCGGGGTCCGCACCCTAAGCCTAAGGATTTGGGGAGGATACTGATTTTTACAGTCTGGTCAGTCAGGCCTTCATAACCTAGAGGGAAAACAGGATCTTTCTTAGGTTAGGTCACACGTCTTTCGAAATATAATTTCTTGAAAGTGCGGACTTCCTCACGATATTTTTCTTCTTATCTTACTTCTTATGTAAGTACATATTTCTGATAATCACTTACTCGCCGAGTAAGTGATTATCAGAAATATGTACTTACATAAATTCGAAAACACTAAACAATTACTGATAAACGCATCTACCAGGATTCGAACCGGCGTCGGCGACCAGTCGATTAATAGGCCAGTTCTTTATCCACTGGGCTATCACTGTTCAATTACATAGTTGATTCGACTGACCCATTTACATAGTTACATTAGCGTCGACTTGGCTTCTTAATTCATTAAAACTTTTTATACTAGTGCCACATCTGCATCAAGTATTCACCAATATTACATAGAATCATCTAAAACACACCTAAACGATGTTTTTAAAGTTGAACAATTGTTGAGTTTCCAGTAATGAATCTACTCTTTAAAGAAAACTCACAAATTGTTTATGATTCGGCTTAAATAAAACAAAGAATATTACGAAACTCGACCATTTAAAATACAATGCATTATTTTTTCCACCACGTAAAACATTAAAATAACACGAACAAAAGGCGGTCTTATCACGTAGCAAGTTTTTAAAATAGTCATACAACCTTTGTGTAGAGGAAAATAAAAAGTTCAAGCAGATAGGTCGTGCAGTAAACTTGTTGGCCTCCCGGCGTTAGAAAAATACTTGTAGACGGACTATTTTGAAAACCAAATTCAAATTGATTGGTGTGCTTCTACCAAAAGTTAGTAAATACCATCTAGTGGTGACATAGAGTTACTAAATGTATTGAGTGAATGCCGCGAAGCCCTCAAATAACTTCATCCATATAATAACTACCCGTAATATATTATTTTTACACAAGCATACGGCCTACTTGATCTAAAGTGGTTACCATAACTTATGAATGCTTGCAATACAGTAAGGTTTGTTCGTACGTTGTCACCCCCTACCACCGGCCACTAACACTTGGCGTATTGCTAGCTCCCTAGGAGCTTACTGTCAAGCCACGAAGCCTTGGTGTTAAAATAGCATCGCTAACTGCTACACCACTGGCTCTTGTTTCTGATCGATCACAATTGATCTCATGATTAACCTTATTGATGACTGCGCAACACAAAACCTTTCTTATTCTCTGCCTTTCTTAGTTACTGCAATTTAAAAGGTTCAGTTAATAAAACATTGTAAAAAACATTATTGGAGTGTCGCTGTGCGAGAGGATGTGGTTAGTCAATTAAAACGGTCGCGGCACCCCCGGGACGAGACCCTCGCTCCGAGAACAAGACCGACAGAGATTATCTGACTACATTCATCTAAGCCTAATTGCTATTCACTATTAGTTTAACCCGTACCTTTTTGTGGTGAATTATTTGATTGCTTGATTGGCAATACGCTTAAATTTATATACATCATAGCAACGAGTAAGTGTATTTTAATATGGTTTAAAAATATAATATGTATGAACATGTCTCTTTTGATCTCAGTGTTTTTAAAGTTTCCCGAGCCCCCGGGCATACGAAGTGTTAAGAGACGCTTCATACCAGCCTGTCTGGGAAGTAAGCCTCCACCCCACAGAAAGTCGCAGCCAAATAACAACTCACTAAATGATTGCTGTGTTCCTGCGAGTGAGTGAGGTACCAGTAAGCTCCTAAGGACTTGTTGTATTTGCAGCAGAAGTGGCATCACGTTATATCAGGTGAGCCGTATGCTTTTATGCCTCCCGACCTCTCGACGTTATATAAAAAAATGAGAATTAAACATTTAAAACACTAATGTGGCGCTACATTTGTAGTCTTGGTAGTCAATTGTATAACTAACTTGAGGAGCTTGAGGGTGTCGTTGCGTCGACCACAATCTGGATGGATTAGATAAGTTTAGTTGTCTCAAGTTCCTTCATGTTGGAGGGCAAGTTAGGCTTTAAGTCGTAGCTGTTATCGATAGATGACAGTCAGTAAGCTAAATTAAGTGACATAGCGCGCATAAAAGCAACATGATGGTTATATACCTCCACCGCATAAAAAACGCAGTCAAATAACAATTACGTTGCGTTGTTGTATTCTTATGTGCGCTCTGAAGATTATTGAGAAAGCATTTGATAGGTGCGTGCGAAAGAATCTCTGGAACATTTTGCCCAGATATGAGGTTGACCGTGACCTGCTCCGTGCTGTGCAATCCACTTCTATGAGTTGTACGGCATGTGTGCGGGTACGGCAGCTTATCGCCCTGGTTTTGTGTCAAGCACAGATGCGTGCTGTCGGCTCGGCTATTCATCCTATATCTGGACAATTGTCTTCAGAGAATAAGAAATATGAATGTGGGAATGTGAATGGGTGACTTAGTGGTCAACTGTCTGCTTTATGCAGATGTCGCGATATTAATAGCAGAATCACCATCTGAACTGCAAACACTAGTTACAACAATGAAATATTGTATGAAGAAAAGCTTACAATTTAATGTGAGTAATTTAGCGGCATACAAGCATAAAACTGTTGCTTTCAGGGGCAGTTTCCAGGCGACCAAATGCTGGAACAATATACCTCCATCAATAAGAAATGTGTCCTCAAGATATGTTTTCAAAAATAGAGTTAAACAATGCTATTGGAGGAACAAAGGCTGGGTTAGATATAGCTTTTCATCGTACTTTGGTCGCACTGGTGGTGATTGTCCTCTGGGTTGCTTGACTGGGTCTTGAATCTCTGAATGGGTATGGGTGGTTTAATTATATTTATTCCATTTTCACACTCATGTATACACTGTTCATTGCCTCATATCTGCTTGCATGTATTTACCTACAGTTGTGAATATTTATGTATGGATACGTATTGTTTATATATACATATATATGTATAACATAACATAACATCCGTGGCGTTATTGCTACGTGCGTCTCATTAATTTTCAGGCAGCTGCTGTCATTGTTGTTCATAATGATGACGTAAGAGACAGAGTTGGTCTGAAAGAGAGTGTCGGTGTAAAGATAAAAAAGGCATGCTCCGTTGGTTCGGACATGTAGAAAAAATGCAGGATGAAAGAATGACAAAACAGATAAACAATGCGAAATTGAAATGCGAATTGCAAAACTCTATCCGAAGATGATGTCAGTAGCCTTAGAAGCCGTGTGCATGAGAAGAGCACGAGTGTTAAAAAAGCGAGTGAGGTGTGTAAGGATCGAGTCACGTGGTGTCCGGTTCTCTCTGCCTACCCCGCAGGGGACTTGGCGTGAAGATATACCTACATACATATATTATAACTCCAAGGTACTTTTACACAAGGCTTTGATGTCTCCCGACGTTCTATAATAAAAAGTGATAAAATTGCGACCCCGTAAATAAAAAAAAGTCTGTGTCTATACGCTCCTAAGTCTGCCTGAAGTCGCTGCCGACGTCCCTGGTTCGAATCCAGATGTGTGGGCGCCTGTACCACTAAATTCGTGTTTTTGTTGTACCTGTATGTTCATAACACACGCTGGAACACCATTCTCTCGTAACATACCTATGTTCTACTGCAGGTTGAGAGAGAATTAAATACAGAGAAGCTTTATACTCTCACTACTCACGTTAGTAATTTATTGATGGTTCAATAATCAAAATCAACACAATTCACTGTTTCTATTCAGTTTAGGCTAACAAAAAGCAACTTATTTTGAATCGCTTAATGTGACAGAAACGTGTTTCAGTTTAGGGCATAAATAACGTGGTGGTACGAAAAGTCATACAAAATGAGTGAATGAAATCGAGATAGCGATCCAAGTTTCAGCTGAATCGCTGTCAATAAAATAAGCGTTTTTCAGATGTTGTGGTACGAATAAGCGATTCTATTCAGTTTAAGGCCTAAAATGAATTGCAATAAGAGATGGTGGTAAGCCTCCAGTACTTTCACGCCTAAAAGGCAGCTAAGTTTTACTGCGATTACTTATTGACGGTCCTCTACCAATTACTGTACGAAAGAATTCGAATTCAGTTAATCCAACATGTTCTGTGAAGAGGTTGCTTGACTTGTGTGATAAATTAGTAAGGCACATGCAACGACGACGGTATTAAAACATCTGTATTCATTAAAACAACTTAATACAATTAACCAAACTTATTATAAATAACCTACCTGAACGTACCTCATTTTTATCTATAACTTCACGCCAAATTCCTTACGGGGTAGGCAGAGAGAACCGAGCGCCATGTGACTCGATCCTTACATACCTATCTCTTTTCTTTAACATTCATTGTTCGTTTATTATAAACTAGCTTTTACCCGCGGCTTCGCTCGCATTTTTTTTTAATAAAAATTATCCTATAACTTCTGATACCTCCAAGAATATGTGTACAAAGTTTTATGATGATCGGTTGAGTAGTTTTCGCGTGAAAGCGTAGCAAACGAACGGACATTCACATTTATAATATTACTAGCTTTTACCCGCGGCTTCGCTCGAATTGATAATTTTTTTTTTTAATAAAAATTATCATATTTTACTTCTGATATCTCCAAGAATATGTATGTAGTTAGTATAAATAGCATGAAATGTTCAAAATCATACTTAATAATGAGTAAAATAAAAATACTTACTTGATTACTCGATTCACACGTTGATTATATGTTTTTTAAAATAAATTATTGAAAATGTAAATTTTAAAATGTAATTTTTTGACTAAAATGAACTGAAACTTATATAAATTTATTTTTCGTCATTAAAGAAAAAAAAATCTTTAAAATGGCGTATCAAACATTAAGTTTGATACAGTATTAAGAGAGATATTTCATACCGGCAAACAACACCTTTGAGTAATAATATATAGAGATAGTTCCAACGTAGTGTTAACATAATAACATAAACGAGGAAAATAAAATTATTGAAATAGAATATATATATGTAACATTGAATTGGGAAATTGGCGTGTTATTGATTTTTTCTAGGCCATAAATAATTGGCGGGCTCGATTTGTAGATTTATGGTTATTAAAGATGAGCACTGAGATACGCACCACCGCTACAAATTTCATTTGTATGGAAATGTACGTCCGCTGATGGTCGGAATTATATTAAATATGGTGCACCCATATAATGACATTGATACAAATTAATAATATTGGCTTTAAAATAATAACTATTACATATGTATGTGAAAGAAACAAAACAAACTAATGTATTAATAAAAAATTGAATTTGAGAATTAAACTTTTTAATTGGAAAGAAATAATTTATTTGGACATAAACACAACACTATGTACATATTAACATTAAGGACATGTACAAGGCACGGCATATATGAATAATGCTACGCGATTTCTCAAATAGGTCTGATTTCAACGTATTGCCAGGGTTTGTACGAGACAAGCAATTGAAATCTCAAATTTACGATAGTGGTTTCGGATTGATTTACTTTTGGTGTTCGTCTGTCTAGTTTGACACTAGTAATTAAATTCAAATTGTCATGTTGCCCAAAATAACAGAAGAGAATACGATATAATACTGAAAACTTCAACATTGATTGTCGTTTGAATTATAGTCAAAAATAGGTTACCGCAGTTTACATCACATGCCATGACGTGTCTTTGAATTAACTTAACATTTTTTAAAAACAATGGCCAATTCGATTGAACGCTTGAACATAATACGTATTTATTTACTACTACTTAACCGATTGTGATAATTCTTTCAATATCGGAAATTAACATTATTGCAGTAGTTTTCAAATTGCAGTAGAGCTCCTACATAAATGAACTTGCCAGTAGACTTCGCTCGGCATTATGCAATTAGGAGAATCAGACACTTTACCAAAAGACTTAACACAGAATTGATGATTATCTTATAAATATGTTTGGAAGTGATTCCATGCCGACCCTCACTCATCACATTAAAACATGTTTCCCTTCAACCGATGGCGTTTAGAGCATCCTATGAATGTTGTTCAACTGCGGATCGGCAGAGGCCAATGATTTCAAGCCACCTGATCGCCACTGAATTAGTGATTGTCATCTAACAACACCAGTCAGAGCTGATGAATTTGCCATCTGAGCACGGAGAAACTGCAGATAGATTAATACTGCGTGTTGGATTAGAGAGATAAGCGCAACAACCTCAGCGAATTAGAAATGATTTAGCACGTGTATCAATATATCTTTAATTTTACCACTTTACATCATTATTAATGTTCCGTTCACTGACAAAATTTTGTAATATCAATTGACAATCTGGAAAAGTATTGGCATGTATTGGCAAGTCCTTTTCGGTATTTCTACTTCGCCATTGGTAATTTCCGAAACACTGGTAGATTACGAAAAGAAGACTGGAAACTATAACAAAATGTGCAATAAAATTTTATTAAAAAAATTCAAAACATGTGATATTTTTTCGATATATTTTAATACAGTCGAGTAATATACTTTATTTAGAAAGATAGGCTATTTTTTATTTAGGGTTCCTGTGAAGAAGGCCGTGGGATGGAGGATGGATGGACAAAATATTTTCATAAATTGATATCCAAAATACATAAAAGCTAATGGAATACCTCAGGTGCACTGGACTGAGAATATTACTGTAACGTGTCACGAGTATATATTCATGTCAAGTCCTTGCAAGGTAGAAAAGATTCGCCACACATGGTTCACACATCTAAACCCATCCATATATAAGCTGCGGTGGACACTACTTAACTTGCGTGTTCGATAAAACCGAGACACGTATCTACTATCGAGCTTCTCTTGGTCTATGCCTGCTAGACACTACTAAATATCAATACGACGCCTGAAAATAATTGTACCTGAATTGTAATTCGGAAGTGCTCACATAAAAATAATGTATGTGACCGTTTGCCCCAGGCTCATCCGTTAGCTGCCAAGATATCCGGTGCGCGACTTCGATAACCATAAATTGTGGACTCCGACCGAACGTGCATACTTTCCCGAACCAATTCCGGGCTACCTGGAAATCAATGAAGTTATCAAATGTTAATATGTTGATACTGTTGATTGTAGGCGCTAGGTGGAATTTTGAATACATCTCGTTAATGTTAACACTTGCACTATTACAGATTCCAATTCACAAGTCCACACACAACGACGAGCTCGGTGGCGCAGTGGTGAAACGCGCTGTTAGCTACTTTGACACCAACGCTCGCGGATTGGATTCCCACACAGTACAAACATTTGTGTGCATGAACATGTCTGTTTGTCTTGGTCTGGGTATTTTCTATGTATAATAAGTATGTATTTACAAAAATATATATTAAGTATGTTTATCAGTTGTCTAGTACCCATAACACAAGCTACGCTTACTTTGGGGCAAAGTGGCGATGTGTAATTTGTCAAAAAAACCGCCAGGGGCGCCAAGTATACGGGTCGGCTTATGTAAGCTGATGCACACTTGTAATGCTTGTATACCGTAGATAGCAATAGCGGAGGACAGAAAACCGCAGTTGAATTACATCTCTCTGGAGTGTCGTTGTGTTCATACGAGTTTGTGAGGTTACCAGTAAGCTCCTAAGGATTGCTGTGCTGCAGAGGTGGCAACGCGCGAGCGATGAATTCCTATATTTCAAGCTTTTTTAGGCTACGGTTACCATGCTCATTAGAATAACATGCTACAAAAACATCTATTTATTTATTTGTTTCTCCTTGGGAGCTTACTGGTACCTTCACTCACGCACAAGAGCACATTACAAAATTCAGCTCCTTGGAGGAGCTGAATTTTGTAATGTGCTTCCTTACACGAGCTTTTTAATGCGTCTTCGTCTGAAGAGAGGTAATAAATAATAAATAAATAAAAAAAATGGCTCTAAAGATGATAATATGCCACCTAAACCATAATACAAAATCGTTATATAAAGGCGAAGATATGCTAAGTTTCTTATTTTTTTTTTAAACTCCGTCCATTCTATGCTAGAGAAAGCGTCTCTAGTATGCCAATTTCATCACATATATTTAAAAGTTTCTGCCCATTGCTATGTCCTGGTAGAGTTCGGGTCTTCATTGTGTATTTAGATAAGGTTTTGCTTTTTATGTTTATTTACATAGTAAGTTTCCTGAAAAAAAAAAGATATTCACAAAAAACGCTGAGCCAAGCTTGGTCGCTCAGGTACTATATTACGCGCTATATAATGTTGAAATCTTAATTTACTTCATCTGAAATTAATATAATCGACTTGTATAAATTTGTACGTAAAATCATTATTTGATAAATTTACCAATTTGTTTGGTTTTGGCAGATTACATGCAAGCAGCCGTCTGGGGAAGTACCTCCACCTCACAGATAACCGCAGCCAAATAACAACTGGCCTATAACCTATAGGCTTGTTGTATTCCTGCGTGTGAGTGAGGTCACCACCTTAGGAGTTGCTGTGATGGCAGCAGAGGCGGTTTCGCGCAAGCAATACTTAATGTTCTCATAGGCTACTGTAACCGCTTTACATCAGGCGTGTCATATGCTTGCATGCCTCCCGACGTTGTATAAAAAAAGGTTAGTATGAAAGATTTTTTTTGGTAAATTCAACTGAATAATCTAGATGGTATTTCTGTATGAAGTAAAAGTGAAATTCAGGTTGACAGTTATTGTGTCCCATGTCTTCGTGCAACAAAAATTGAATATTCTTATTTTGCCAAAAATAATTGAATTATAGACGGGAATTATAGATGTTTCAGTGTTGAACATATCTTGGCAATTTGGGTTTTGGCTCTACAGACGTTAGGGAGCCATTTACATTCCAATATATTACTGAGTGCAATTTAAATTCTAGGTACGTGGAGGATCTCAGTCAAGAAGCAATAATATTAATTGCACTTCCATAGATAACAGAATGTGCACTTCACTGGGACACAGCTGCGCTTGTTGTAAGGTAACATGCACGTACACGAATGCATTTCGTTATTAGTTTGTATATGTACAAATAAACTACTCGTATGATTGTAAAGTTCCTCACTTTACAATAATATTTAAGTTCCTTTTTACGCCACATCGATCTATAAAATAATGATAAGTAAGCGTAGAGCTTTTCTTGTAGACAACATAGTTTTGAAATTAAATATTTTTATGACATGTTCAGCAAAAAATCGCATATTGCATTAATCGCAAGCGTATTTTTTATAAAACGTCACGTGGCAAAGAAGCATACGGCCCGCGTGATGTATGCAATTCCTGTGCCCATAAATGTTTGCAATTCAGAGAGCCCATGCCCTGCCACCACCGCTGCTCCTCAGAAGCTTCTACCTCTTCTATCCTCTACACTGGTATTATTTGCTGATTTGATGCGTTTCACGACTCTTTCGCCGGAGGATCTTTTGTTAGTTATCAGGGTGCACGTGCTGGGGAGGTTAGTTTTAAAACAAAAACTTCTATAAGGAGATGGTTGGTCCCCAGTTGAGCTGATTTGATGCGTTTCACGACTCTTTCGCTGGAGGGTCTTTTGTTAGTTATCAGGGTGCACGTGCTGGGGAGGTTAGTTTTAAAACAAAAATTTCTATAAGGAGATAGTTGGTCCCCAGTTGGGCTGATTTGATGCGTTTCACGACTCTTTCGCCGGAGGGTTTTTTTCTTAGTTATCAGGGTGCAAGCGCTAATTGCTTTTGACTCTAAAGATAATAGTGAGCTACTTACTATGCCAACCGTCTACCCCAAAATCGTGTTATTTTATATTATAATATTTCCAAAAACCCCCTTTTTCGCTTATGGCTAGACAACACAAAGAATATTGTCTCTTATTTTTTGTTCTCTTGATACCTTGATTGGACTACACCTAGATTATCAGTCAGTAATTTAGTTATAGATTTATAGATCGAAGAACCGAAGGTCCGAAAGAACCGAATATATAATAAAGATAAGACGAGACGTAAATAAATAAATGAAGCTATTACGCCCATTATTCGGGTCACCTTGTCTGTCTGTTACAACGCTGCTTACAAGTATAGAAAAAATAACTAAAAGTATAACAATTTTAACTGACCAACCAGTCTTATTCCAAAATTAAAAATCTCAAACACTTCTTATTTAGTTAATAAATACATTATATCTGATAAAGTTCAGGTATCGACTGACAACTGCAGTTCATTGCAAACACTGACCAATAGTTTACAGTGTTAGAACTTGTATTCCAACAGGGTCGTGCATCAGATAGGTAAGACGTAGTCCGAAACACATGGTGATGTTTGCTGAAACTTTACGAGCAGACAGCCCCTGCTGCATCGATTATTATTTACGATAACCTAACACCGTGCCTTGTTACGTATCTAATCGATCGATTGACGTTCGGCATTGCTTCGCATTCTAAGCAATCCATATCTACTTCGTGAACGGATTTTTAGACATTGAAAAGTTTGGTTTTAGCGTTACATAGAACTTGTAATATTTCCGTCCGTTGAAATAACAATGCAGTGAAAGTATATACGTATAGATTACATAGGATTGGTAGGCAAGCTGCAGCATTAAGTTCTGTTTATTTTGTATAAAATACAACAATGTATCTGTGTGATATAATAAAGAGAAGAATAATTAAACAAAAAAAAAATAGCTATAGTGTTGATAATATAAATTATTTATTCAGCTAAATAAATTCTGCAAGAAGGATCGCATCTTTTGGCCTTCATTTTTTTTTACAACGTCGGGAGGCAAACAAGCATACGGCCCGCCTGATGTAAATAGTTTACCGTAACCTATGACCGTTTGCAACACATTAATTATCGATCGCTCGATGCCACCTCTGCTGGTAATACCTCTTATGGAACTTACTGGTAACCTCACTCAATCGCAGGAACAATATAACCACCAAGGGAGATATTATTTCGCTGCAGTTTTCTGTAAGGTGGAGGTACTTTTCAAGACGGAATGTTTTGATGCGCTCTACCACTCGGATAGTTTTCTCTGCCTATCCCGCATGAGACCTAGTGTGAAGATATAGATAGATAGATAAAATATCTACCACTACCTGAGAACGCGACTAAATATCAAATTCTTGGAATCATTTAAATTATTTTATGTTATTCCTACGAGCGGATGTGGTCACCAAAAAAATCACAAGCACGCTGATTGATGCTGGGGCAGCGGCGGAGACGGCAATGTGCAAGTGATATTCCTTGCGCTGCATTCATATATAGGGAACCGAAGAAGACAGAAGGCCATCCTGATATGCCTTATGGACATGGTTACCGTGCTTGTATATAACATCAATTAATTTCAAACCTTGCGGTCCACCACCAAAGGGTGCGCCCAAGGGTCCATAGGAGGACCGATTTTGTGGAACCTCCTATTGGACCCTTTTCTGCAGCAATTCGACCTTGCCCCGCAAGGTCAGGCCTTCGCTGATGACGTCGTGTTGATGTCGATGTTGAGGCCAATACCGCTCTCGAGCATGTGAGGGCGTGGGGTGTCAAAAACCGGTTGAAGTTTGCGCCGTATAAAACCAGGGCTATGCTGATCACGCGCAAACTTTGGTATGACACCCCGCGGCTTACCATGGGCGAGATAGACATTGGCATGTCTCGGCAGATGAAACTGCTGGGGTTGACGATTGACGCGGGTCCGACGTTCAACGCGCACGTGGCTATTGTCTGTAAAAGGGCAATAGCCATGTATATATCATACCATATCAGAACCTTGCGCGTACGACCCGCGTCAGTTGGGCACTCAACCCTGAAGTAGTGAAGATCATATATTCAGCCGTAGTGGAACCTACGATATTGTACGCTGCCGCCGCATGGGCTCCAGCGGTCAATAAGCTGGGCATCCAGAAACAGCTCAACAGCGTACAGCGGGGCTTCGCTCAGAAGATCTGAAGAGCCTACCGAACGGTCTCCCTGAACTCCGCACTGCTGCTGGCTGGGGTGATGCCTCTTGACCTCAGAGTGCGCGAGGTCGCCTCTTTATACGAGGCCAAGAGGGGACTACCCCATCCGCTGCTCGATGACAGGGAGATCGAGCGGATGGCCTCGAATATCGAGGCCCCGCATACCGCGGAGCTAGATAGCTTGGAGTTCGGCAGCCTGGTGGACGGGGAACAATGCAGGGCACACTCTAACTTTGCCCTGCGAATGTACACGGACGGCAGCCAGATTGAGGGACGGGTTGGCGCCGCTGTATCCATATGGAATGGCGGCGCGGAAACCAAGGCCGTCAAGCTTGCTTTGTCATCCTACTGTACCGTCTACCAGGCGGACCTCCTGGCAATCTGCACAGCGGCCAAGTACGCTTTGAGCTGCGATGGACCCAGCATTGGCATCTTCAGCGACTCCATGGCGGCGCTTCAGGCGATGGCGAACGTCGAGTCCCCCCATCCCCTGGCGGTGCAGATACGGGACTCTCTTAAACTGTGCAAAAGTCAGGGTAAGAGCGTCTCGTTGTTCGGGATCAACGCGGGGTTGGAGAGGAACGAACGTGCCGATGAACTCGCCAGGAGCGCCGCACTGGGGTTGCGGAGGCGGTCAGGTTACGGCCGCTGCCCTGTCTCATTCGTCAAGGGTATGATCCGCAAGGGGACCATTGACGAATGGGACAGGAGGTACCAATCGGGAACAACAGCTTCGACAACGAAGTTATTCTTCCCGAGTGCGGCGGTGGCTTACAGTATCGTGGGCAAAATGGTGCCGTCGAGCATCAGTACGCAGGTCCTCTCGGGCCATGGTGGGTTCTCCGCGTACTTGCACAGATTCAAGTGCGACCCATCGTGCTTCTGCGAGCCCGGCGTAGACCAGACAGTGCAGCACATACACGCATTCTCCAAACAGAGGTACGATTTGGAGCAGAAGTTGGGAATGCGGGTCACCGAAAAATCGGTCTCCTAAATAGTGAAGGGGCAAAGTAGACAAAAATTTTTAAAATACTGCGTCAGTCTAGCCACGGCTGTCATAAATCGAACAAGCAGAGCAGCTCCACCTAGGACTAATGTTGTATACCTCGGCTATACTCTGTATAGCCGATGGGATCGCGGTGGCTAGGTGGAGCTGTGAAGCTCCCTGTCGCCCATGGATGGATTGACGCAGTATAGGGACGGAAATTTGTAAATAGACATAATGGTTTTACCGGCGTTCCAAAATGGGCAAAATCGATAGACGATGAATGAATGAAAGAACTTCGGAATAAAAGGGAATATGATGTATGATATGTGTTTTGGTAGCAAATAAGATTGTAATATTTAGAGCCTTACCCATGGCAGGGGTGCAAGCTAAAAAAAAACCCAGAGGGAAAATTAGCTCTTTCTTAGGTTAGGCCACACGTCTTTCGAAATAAAATTTCTTGTATGTGCGGGTTTTGTCACAATGTTTTCCTTCACCGTCGAGCAAGTGATAAATATCTACAGAAATCCGAAAATACGAATTTAGTGGTACATGCCCCAGCCGGGATTCGAACCGGGGACCAGTTGGTCAATAGGCCGGTTCCTTATCCACTGCACTATCACAGCTCTCGATTTATCTATTTCACTCGCATCTATTTCCTTTTCAACATTTTATCTTATTAGGTACTTTAAAAGAGGATTTCTTATTTATTTCGGAAACGCAAAATTGGATAAGGTTTTGCTCTCTTAGTTTACCTATATAGGCAGTTTCCTAAATATAAAATGCAATTTTACACGAAAAAAAACATACAAGCATCTGTTGTAGCTAAATACTCGTATATTCTGTGAGTGGCATTAAAATTAATTGACAAAATTCGCTAACAAAGATTTTGTTTCTGCTTTATACTGAATTTTTGTTAATGAGATATAAAAGTACGAGAGAAGTAGTACTTGGATCCATTGTACCAAAATTTAATAGGAAATGATTGTTTATCCGTTGGAGCTTAATGAGAAATTATTCGTTTGTAATAATTGTTTTGAAAATAAGACATGTATCGGATTGGACGGCGAAACTTTGTAACAAGTGCGATCCTTCCCTCGCAGTTCGCATAAAGTAAACCTCGATAGCTCAAAAGGTTTGCCCTAATCTTCTCATATTCTCCGTTTTTACCATTGCTGACTTGCTAGATATGATTGTCTGCGGCCTAATAACTACTTCGATCTCAGCTTGTATGCTTTTAATGGAAATTTCTTTTGCGGAATAAGAATTTTTGCTCCTGTGTTCACTACGACATATATTTTTATCGTGGTGGTAAAAAAACATTGCGTTATTTATCTGTTTATATAACCGTAATACGAAATTAGCACAATTATACCAAAATAAAAAAAAACACATTGTTCAAAAGGCAAAAGGAATGAAAATGTAAATGGATCCATATTTACAAATTTCTTTGTTGGCGTATTTTAATAAACCCTTTCTCTTTTAATAAATCTGATTTTCTAATTAAGAACAACATTAAGAATTTCACTAGATGAAAGAGCTGTATTAAAAGGAATATTTTAATAATTGAATGTCGTCGTGAGATTATACTGGGACGAATTATCGTGAAACAGGACGACAGTTGTCGAGAGTTACCTACAATTTGTTCTGATTTTCTGTGTTAAAGTTCATAATCATTACCATTAGTGAAAGGAATAATTCTTTATTTGAGCATTCCATAAGATGGAGGATACGTTTTACCGAACCTCATTTCGTGCGCAAGTCTTAAAAACCCATGGCGTAACGAGCAATTACGACAAATTTACTTGCGTGCATGATGCTCTTTACACAACTGCCCCAACAAGGAGTGTAATATTTTCAGATTTTGTGTTTCTAAGTTTTTTACTCCACGATGTCTACTAAACGCCTAAACTGGTTCAGATTTACGCGGTATCGTTAGTCTCCTTTTGTAATCCCGGGTTACATAGGATATGTGTGACGTCATAACAAAAGCAATATCTCGGAATATGCACTCAAGGTTGTGCAGACTGAAGAAAGCAAATCTTTCGAAATTATCAAGTGGGGTATCAAAATGAAGCAACGATTATGTTTAAACTTACTTTTTACTTAATACATACATATCATCACGCCTGTCTCCCATTGGGGTAGGCAGAGACTATCGAACGCCAGGTGCACCGATCCAAACATACCTCTCCCGCCTCTTGCACACTCATCAACCTCTTCTGGCATGCTCTTCAGTTTCGGATGCTTTTGATTTGGCCCTTTTTCAGCACATTAGCTATTTGATCTAAATGTGTGTACCTAGGGCGGCCCCTGCCGATATCACTGCTCCCTCTTGCTCGATATACTACTTTCGTAACTCTTTTGTCATCCATTCTTTCTACAATAAAAAATAAAATAATCAACTTAATGCTTAATATTTTATTCATCACTCCTGCACTTGACTGTACTGTACTATTATTAGTTTAAATTTGTTTTTATTATAAAATAATAGCAGGCGTGTATATTTCTTAATAAACTGACTTTGGATAATCATGTCTTTTTTAAGTATTCGTTGACTGTCCGTATTCGCTAAGTTTAAAATTATATTTTTGTACAATCTTCTTTAATAAATAAATATATAGATAAGAGTTCTTTATTTGCCATTGAGAGTTTGTATCACGCGCGTACGTCTGTATATGTATAGATGTATCTTATTAAATCTACATAAATTTTTTTTTTTTTTCAATCAGTCAGCATTTCTGTATACTGGTCTCTTTCAAATCCTTATTTAATATTAAGATAAATATTTATCTATACTATATGTAATGGTGTCTAGAGTTATAACTAAATATGTATTAATGCATATGGCAAATCATTTCCAAATTATACCAGAGAGGAACTATGTACGAGTCGTCTGCACGGGTACCACTGTCTTACCTATTTCCACCGCCAAGCAGCTATATTTATATAGCTGTGTTCTGGCTTGAAGGGTGAGATATGGCAGATAAATTAATGGGTATACGACGAAATAGCCTTAGGTCACAAGATTAGCAGCGCGCGAGCAACATCCCCGTATTGTTGCGAGCGTTAATAGGTTGCAGTGACCGCTTACCATCTAATTCGGGTCGCATGCTTGTTTGCCAATCTAGTTGTATAAAAAAAGACGTCTTTGACAGTTAGATTTCATCAATACTGGAATAAGCCTTCTTACAAAGATTTTTTTGAAGTGCCTTTGGAAGATATTGTCAGGAAAGCACAGAACTGTTTCAGGCAATATATTATGGAAAAAAATACAATTTACAAGAAATGATCGACCAGTAATGGAAAGCCAATGTGCCCGTGTACACAACTTAGTCCTGCTTCTAAAATTTTCACTGAAATTTCTGAATTATGAAACTGTACATATTTTGAATCATGACATCATTGTGATCACGCAGCTGTATGAGCTGTATGTCAATATTCATGTAATAGAGATATAAACAGATTATTTGTAGTCTAAGGTAGAGTCTAAGTGACTAGCTTGTACCGCTGACTTGACAGTTACAACTATAAACGAGACATACATAGCGTGCGACGCCAGTCGCCTCGAGGGAACCAAACCGTCACATCATATCGATACATTGTACTCGCGTGACATATCTGTAACTGTTTGTGTGTGCGAGAAATATTTGTAATAAAAGCTTATGTTATGGGTACTAGACAACTGATAAAAATACGTAAATGATTTTTTTTGTAAATACATACTTATTATACATGGAAAATATCCACACCAAAACTATATTTTTAACGACTATATATTTAAAGAAACTCGTAAGTGCGCAAGATCTTGCGTATGCAATTAAAAAATAAAGTAATTCCTTAGCATGCAATTTGATCTAACCTGCTTTGTGTGCTTCCGCCACCAATTAGTTCATGCGGCCTAGCGCCGGCCGGCACCCACCCACTACTGTTAGTACATGGTACATGCCGACGCTGCCATGGCTGCTCCGGTAGTCTCTGCCTCGGCTGCTGCGGTCGTCCGCCATCTGGAACAGAATCCGCATGCCCCCACCACCACCGTCGCTGCCACGACTGGCCTGGTCGTCGCTGCGACACGTGTTTCGCCTCTCCACGAGGCATCATCAGGCGTCTGAGGCAGCGACGGTGGTGGTGGGGGCATGCGGATTCTGTTCCAGATGGCGGACGACCGCAGCAGCCGAGGCAGAGACTACCGGAGCAGCCATGGCAGCGTCGGCATGTACCATGTACTAACAGTAGTGGGTGGGTGCCGGCCGGCGCTAGGCCGCATGAACTAATTGGTGGAGGAAGCACACAAAGCAGGTTAGATCAAATTGCATGTAAATTTGACTTTCGCAAAATAAGGCCTGAATCTATTAACTATTTAATTCCTTAGCTTCATTGTATATCTCTGTATTTTGTATCAATTAATTATTTTATCTATCTTTCCTCATTTCGATTGGGGATAAAATATTATTTTGATGAATCCTTATTAACCACACATATATTATGCTGTATTAGCTCCAAATATCTTATTATTTTCAATATCCCTTTCTATTTAATGCCAAAAACGACAACCATAAATTATAGATGCTGAACAAATAACGACTAGATTTAATGGAATAGTTATGAATAATACATGTTTAGAGTATATGTAAACAAAACTCGTGATAAAAGTACCTGTTAAAAAGCACTGCTACAATCTATTTCACTACGAGGTAGTATTGAAGCTTTTTGTGGTCAAAACTTAACAGGTACTATACTAATAGCGTTCAACAGACAAAAATGATATAGCTACCCTCGTTACTCTTCGTTAAAATCACATTATATTTACAAATACAGTATTGTCAGCTGACAGACATAGCAGCAAATGTCACTAATACTTTTTTCTACAAAAACGCAGTGACTGCAGTTGTATGAGGTGATAGTGAGCGCGACTATATCACAAACTTTCTGACAAAATACCAAGGTTTTGTAGCAGCTTCACGAATGTACATTGAAGTAAATTCTACTATTTAAAAAAAACTGAATTACATGCAAGTAGTATTTTTTGTCGCTGGGTCAGAGGAATTTGAACATTATATTCTAGTACCAATTAAAGTAATATTGGTAACTACTAAAGAACTGAATAAAACACACATAACAAAGGTTGCCTGGCATTATGATGTCGGTTATTTATTAATATTAAGCAAACAAAATCATGAAGTGATGGTATCTACATACTTCCCGTATCGAAATGGTACTTGCGACAATATTACACCGGTAACTTTACTTACTTTCAATGAAGTGAAGTTTGCTTTTAAAACAAAGTTTAGAAATTTCAATGGATGTCCAATAAAAGTGAGTCGAATTGTCGGATTGCATATTTTTACAGTAACACAAAACGACAGAAAGTTCACTTAACGGAATTGATGGAATTATTTACAGTATTTTACTAGAAATACTAAATGCATCCTTCGAATTAGTATCAGTAGTTTACATCGATGTTCACATCAGTGATAATACCACTGCTATCTCAAGTGACTTAAAATATATCGTCAACCAAGTATTATAATGCCTCCAATAATACTTGATGTAGAACGATTTAAGTTGGTACAAATAACGCCCTTGTGCAGAATAAGGGATATTAACTGGCTTGCACCAAAACTTGAACAACCTTATACATGGGGTAAAATTCTGAAACCTTTTTACAGTAACATAACCCCATTTACTCTTACCACATTTATTATATTTATAGTTTCGCTAAATTTCATAAAAAAAAACAAGCTTAGATCACAGATTAGTGTACTGTTTGAAACGTACAAAATTTTCTTAGGCCACGAATCACATTTTGAAACAAAATCAACCGTAGTCAATAGCTTGTTTGTTACATAGATCTGGTTTTGATCTCTGTCTCCGAATGAGAATGAGAAGAGAGAATGAGCTATTCGTTGGACTGTTGGATCTTGTGAAACCACATAAAGGGATGCTATGATATGAGACAATCTGTGACTGCTGAGAATATGTTAGTGGCAAACGTAAAACATTTTATCAGGTAGATTCATATTAATTTATTAATTGCTTTCATGTGTGAATAATAAGCATAATATGTAGTTCAGATAACTTAAATTCGATGTAAATATACCATAGCTATTGTCGGTTATAATACTATGTATGATCAGTCGATCAGAGACCCGGAACGAAATCTCTATAATTTTTTTCGTATCTGTTGTAAATTATTTAATAATAGAGCGAGATTGTGACTATAAGCTTGTATATTTTGAAGTGACAACGTAAGTATACTTTAGTTTTCAGTACAAAGACAAAGAGCAGGTATGAACAAAAAGTTTCTACAACATCCTCCCCTTAATGAAAAATAAAGTTAACTTACAAAACATAAAAGACACAAAAATAACAAATACCAACATAAAATATACCATTTCTAATAGTAGCCTACATTTTATGTAATGCCCATGCCTATGACACATCTATTGTGTGCTATGCGTCGCAAGGGCTTAGTGAGGACATCTGCTGTCATACAATCTGAACGCATATATTTAACGTCTACTATGCCTTCAGATATCTTTTCCCTAATGAAATGGAACTTTGTGTCTATATGTTTCGTTCTGTAGTGGTGGATCGGATTGTGCGCAATTTTCTGCGCACTTTGGCTATCATTATAAACTACAACCTTATCAGCGTTATCAGTGATGTCAAAAACTAACCTCCTAAGAAACACGGCTTCCTTAGCTGCACTAGTTAGTGACATATATTTCGCCTCAGTCGAAGACAACGCGACTGTTGGTTGCTTTTTGCATTCCCAACTGATAGGTCCGCCTGCCAGCGTAAAATAGTAACCGGTGTAAGACCTTCTGTCACTAATGCAATTCGCCCAATCTCCATCTGAGTATCCACACAAATATGACCGGTTTTCCTGTAAGTAATACAAGTCAATTGTACCTTTTAAATATTGTAAAACCCTTTTTGCGGCCAGCCAATTCTTTTTGTCAAAACAATAATTAAATTGACTTAAATAGCTTGTGGCGTATGCTATGTCTGGCCTTGTATTTACTGCTAGGTACATAAGACAACCAATTAAATTCTGGAACGGATATTCACACGATTCCTTACCCTTTTCCAGTTTATTATTTTCTAAAGGTGTTGTCATACCTTTGCAACTTTTCATGTTATAACGTTTCAGAAGTGATTGTGTATACGTCTTCTGATTTACGCAAATTTTCTCCTTCTGAAGAGGTTCGTATAAAACCAATAGCAGACAAAGTTTGATTTAATTTCAAATTCCATGCCCGAGCTGCCTGTTTTAAACCATAGAGATTTTTTTAATAAACGAACTTTGTCATCAGCACCTGGCTCAATAAATCCTGGTGGCTGTTGCACGTAAACTTCCTCCTCCAGTTCACCGTTTAGAAACGCAGTATCCACGTCTAAGTGCTGCACATACAAGTCCATTTCTGCCGCCAATGCAATCAGCGTACGCAAAGATGAATTACGCACTACCGGCGAGAAGGTTTCATAATAGTCGATGCCTGCTGTCTGGTTGAAACCTTTAGCAACAAGCCTTGCCTTATATTTTAAAACTTGACCTTGAGCATCCTTTTTGAACTTGTACACCCACTTGCATTGAATAATCTTCTTGTCTCGTTTATCTACTAATATCCAACTCTTATTTTTTATTAACGATCTGTACTCATTTTCCATCGCTAACTGCCAGTTTGTATTCTTTTCAGACTTCTTAGCTTCTGTGAAGCTTTGAGCTACATCAGCGTCACAAGTAACTGCATTACAAATAAAATTAGTATCAAAACGTTTTGCTATTCTATTCCTAAGCGGATATCTTTCCTCAGGAATAGCGACAGGCTGAGGAAGTGTATCTTCTGCATGAATGCTATCATTGTCAGCGGTATGAAAATCTGAAGTACTCTGAACTTGCTGCAACTCTGACAACTCTGACTCGAGTTCATTGGTGCTAGTTTCAATTGTTTCTTCAGCATTTTCGTTTGGCCCCTTCGAACTATGAATGATGAATGAAGAACTTCGAATGATTGTAAACCAAATGCAAAACAGTATCAAAAGAAGTAGAAGGAATGGGTTCCTTATCACGAACCTTCAAATCAGAAAATGAATTTTCGAAGAAAACCACATCTCTTCCTTTTACTAACCTTCTTGGACAACTTGGTTCACGAAAATAGTAACTTCGTGGATCTTTTTAATATCCAACAAATATATGTTCCGTCGCTTTATGATCCAATTTTCTTCTGTGCTTATCTGGAAACTTGACCATTGCGTGACAGCCAAAAACCTTCAAATGAGTTAAGCTCGGTTTCTCGCCATGCCATACTTCATAGGGCGTTCTTGTATTGAGAGCTCGATGAGGACATCGATTCTTCAGATACACGGCAATTTCCACAGCGTCCTGCCATACCCAACTATAAGCTTGTATATTTTGAAGTGACAACGTAAGTATACTTTAGTTTTCAGTAGGTACAAAGACAAAGAGCAGGTATGAACAAAAAGTTTCTACAACAGTATCCAATATAATATTGTAATGCTTGCGCCTGGATTTTATTATACAACGTCGGAAGGCATACGGGCCACCTGATGTAAAGCGGTTACCGTAGCCTATGAACGCTTGTAATACATTAAATACTCACGCGATGCCTTCTCTGCTGCTAATACAGCAACTCCTTAGGAGTTTACTGGTGACCTGACCTCACTCACACGCAGGAACACAACAACCCTCTAAGGAAATGGCATTTGGCTGCGGTTTTCTGTGAGGTTGAGGTACTTCCCCAGACGGGCTGCTTTGATGCGCTCTACCTCTCTTAAAATATCCATACCAAGGCAAACAGACATGTTCATGCACACAAATGTTTGCCCTGTATGGGAATCGAGCCCACGAGCGTTGGTGTCATTCACGACACCGAGCTCGTCAAGGATTCCATTTTCGTAGAAAACATAGGTACGTAACTGCGCTGAGGCCGATTAAACACAACTGAATTACTGAACTGTCAGTTGCTTCGTCAAAATGATTCGATGCGGTTTTGCGCATCAAGTTCATGTGCAAACCATTGACTCAGTCGTGCTAAAATTAATAATAATAACGCATGGTAATCCGTATTCGGCGCGTACCTACTATATTCGACGTCTATTCGCATTTATATTGACGGGACCTGAACGAAATCACGGAAACCGCCAGTATCTAATAGTAGAATCACGAAGTTTATCATGTAAAATGAAGTAAAGTTAAATAAATATTATTTCATGTATGTATTTTGTATTTAATTAATGATCGATGTGATTTATGTTACAAAGGATCATAATAATCGCCACACATTATACCGATATTGTTGAAATAAGTGTAATTGAACTGCCTGAAGTAATAAGTACCCGAAGTGTCTGTAAACAAACCATGAGGTTATAAGAACAAAAATGTACCTACTAGTGCTTGTAGTTTACTTTATACATGTGATATATCACACGCATGAACATATGCTACATTAAGCAATTAATCTCATTAATATAAAAAAATGATTCCTATTGTATTGCTATTTCTTAAAATCACAATACTTGCAGAAAGTTGCAAACTAACAGACGTAGCGATAAATGTCACTAATACATTTTTCCACAAAAACGCAGTCACTGCAGTTGTTTGGGGTGACAGCGAACAAAACTGGATCACAAACTTTTTGATAAGATACCAAGGTTTCGTAGTAACGACACGAATGTATACTGAAATAAATTATAATAATGTACTAAAAAAGAAACTGAACTATAAGCAAGTAGTATTTTTTGCTGCTGAACCAGAGGAATTTGTACATTATCTTGAATCGACATACAAAGATTCAGTAGTACCAATTAAAGTAATATTGGTAACAACTACAGAAATGGATAAAACACACATAACAAAGGTTGCCTGGTATTACGATGTCGGTTATTTATTAATATTAAGCAAACAAAATGATGAAGTCATAGTAACTACATATTTTCCATATCGAAATGGTATTTGCAACAATATTATACCGGTTACTTTACATGCTTTCAATGAAGTGAAGTTTGCTTTTAACACAAAGTTTAGAAATTTCAATGGATGTCCCATAAAAGTGTCCAGAATTGACGGATTACAGATTTTTACTATAACACAAAACAACGGAACGCTGTCATTTAAAGGAATTGATGGAATAATTTTCAGTATTTTACTAGAAAAACTAAATGCATCCTTCAACTTAATATCGATAATTAATAGCGACGCATACAGCAGCGGTAACACTACTGCCATATTAACTGATTTGGTACACCGTCGATCAGATATGGTGGTTCCATCCCTCAGTCTTAATATTGAACGATTTAAACTGGCGCAAATATCGTCCCTGTACAAAAGTTTAGAGATATACTGGATCGCACCAAGACATGTACAGCTTTATCAATGGGGTAAAATTTTAAAACCTTTTTATAATAAGGTTATGCTACTTACTTTAGTCACATTAATTACATTTATGTTTGTAATACGTTTCATTGTAAAATACAAATTTAAATCAGAGATTAGTGTACTTTACGAAATGTACAAAATTTTATTAGGGCATGAATCATGTTTTGAGACAAAGTCTGCAGTGGTCAATAGTTTGTTCGTTATATGGATATGGTTTTGCATCATCATACGCGTTATATATCTAAGTGATCTTACTGGTGGGCTGCAAATTAACACATTAGAAATGCGCTACCCAGATTTCGATACAGCAAAAAAATATATTAATTCTTACGGTGGCCCGAAAATTATCACAAAACTTTTGAAAGGCTCTCCTTTAGAAAGTGAGTACCAAGTAGTAACTGTAGATCGACTAGCATCGTATGTCAATGATATGTCAAAAGGCAAATTATTTTTATTAGCTATAGATCTACATACCTTGCTAGAAATAGAGGCAAATGTAGCGTTTGTGGAAAAACCTTTGGTGCGTACAGTGACATACCTATATATACGCCCCGGATGGCCTCAAATTGATGACTTTAATGTAATACTTCAACGTGTCTTTGAGTCAGGTTTAATGGTAAAACAAGTGATAAATCGTGATTCTGTAAAATACATTTATTCGAAAACAAATTTTGTGAATAAAGTGAAGGCTTTAAGTATGAACTCAATCATAGCTTTTTTCTATTGTTTCTATTGTATAGTGTTTGCATGTATCGTTGTGTTTATTGTAGAGATTATATTTTACAATATGCAGGTAAAACGCAATATTCCAATATATCCATATGCTGAATAAGACTCGTTCTAGTTTAAAATAGTTTGAATCAATCTGTCTGACTTTTAAAAATGATATTGTTATTTATGTACATTTAAACAGCGACAAATAAGTTTATGAGATAATGACTGATAATATGGTTTAGTATTCTATGTAACAAATATCTAAAACTGGTTGGAATAAATACCTCTCGATTTTACTATTTTCATTGAATACCTTTAGGTCCTATGTACTTAATAGGTGTATACATATTGCGATTCTTTGATTCAGACATTTTTAGAGTTTTGCAATCATTGTCCTTTGTTTATTTTCATTCCACATTTCATTTTTTTATTTTATTTATTTATTTCATTACAATAGGTTCCTTATAAATATAATGTAGCCGAAGTCTCCTTTTAAGCATTAAAATGCTTGTATTAGGAGGCTTCACTCTTCCTTAGCTATAAACAACTAAAACCTATTCTAGATAATTTAGTAATTGCGTATTGATAATGTGTGTGTTTATTTAAAGTGGATTTGTGTATGCATGTGTCAGTGTGTGCGTGTGTGTATAGAGTGTGTATATGCGCTGTTGTGTATGTTTGCGAGGGTGTCTTAGTGTGTGTGATTTTTTTTGTTTCTGCTTCTTCTATTTATTTATTTTATAAAATGGTTGCATTAGTGTTTCTGTCTGGTCGTAGCTAAGTAATTTTATCCATTCCGTTACAATCCTTTTGCAGTCATATTTTGGTTTATTGTAGATTTCTAATCTTCTATTAACATTTTTATATAGCTGGATTTAGCGTGTATAGTATTGTGCGCTACCAAACATAGATTTTGTCTGCAGAACATGTACTATAATTTGTTTTCTTCTTTTATTTTTACATGGCACGTCATAACGTTGAAAATATTGGAATCTATGTTGCTTGAGGACAGTTTTTAAAATATATAGCTTCCTAACAGAGAGTAGGTTACTTATAAGATATAAATCGTGAGTGGGATATATCCAATTTTTTAAAAATACATTATTTTAATTAATTGCGCCCGCTCCAAATCAATGAACTTCGTTTTGCTGCCCCACCCCAGATTGGAATACGGTAGGTCACGACTGATTCCACCAATGCAATGTAAATTTCGTTTAAGAGGTTTTTAAGAGTGCTCGGAACAACATGTCTCAGTGTCTTGAAAATCCAACTCAACTTTCTAACCCTACATGCAAGGTGTTCCAGATGGCTGTACCAGGACAGTCGTTGATCCACTATCACACCCAGGTATTTAGTTTGTGACACTTTGTTAAGGGCTGGACAACTGCAGTTGTTGGTATTATCATTATCACAGACGTGTACCTTTATATTGAAGTCATGGCTGGGTTGTGTTCGTTTGGTGATACTGAAACATATGTAGTTTGTCTTGTTTGTATTTAGAGTCAGAAGGTTGCGCTTTAACCACTTGGCTATTTCGGTGATTCCTTTCTCCGCACTAGTCTCAACATCTTTCCAGCTCTTTCCAGTAAAAACAACAGCGGTGTCATCGGCGTATGAAATTATTTTTGCATTTTCCAGTTTTAATTCTGATAGGTCATGAATGTAAATTAAAAATAAGGTGGGGCCCAAAACGCTACCCTGAGGGACACCGTATGACACCTCCGCATCGCCACTGTTATACTGATCCAGTTTAACCATCTGCTTTCTGCTAAAGAGGTAGTCTTTAAAGAGATTCAGGGGAATTCCTCTTATTCCAGCTTTCTCTAGTTTATGCACTAGGATAGGAACAGAGACGGTGTCGAACGCTTTTTTTAGGTCCAAAAATATTGACAGGCATTTACTGCTCTTATCAAGTTTTTCTGCAATCAGCGAGCTCAGTGATGTGACTGCGTCCTCAGTGGACATGCCTTGTCTGAAGCCAAATTGAGTAGAAGATAACAGACTAAATTGCTCTAAGTATTTTAACAAACGAGTATTCAAAAGTTTTTCGAGAATTTTAGAAATTGCAATATATAAATCTTTCACTAATAAAGCAAATAAATATTATTTAACGACTTGACAAATATGCTTATGGCATCTTAAAAAAATCCACCAGCGCTCTCTGTCTTTATAATTTGCAGCTAACATTGCACATTGATATTGACATCAAATAATTCAAGGTGGTGCCGTTAGACGGCGCTTTTGTTGAAAATGTATAGTGTTGACATTTGATTGTCTGTATATCCCTCAGAGGAAGTAAATCCTTCCTCTGAGGTATATCCATACCAATAAAGACATGGCTGCTTATAATTATAGGACGTTTTAAGTCTACACCAAAAATCCTTCATATTCAATATCCTCCAAGCAACCGCAGCCAAATAACAACTCCCTAGAGGGTTGTCGTGTTCCTGCGTGTGAGTGAGGTCACCAGTAAGCTCCCAAGGAGTTGCTGTGTAAGCAGCAGAGGAGGCATCACGCGAGTGATACTTAATATATCGCAAGCATTAATTGGCTACGGTACCCGCTTTACATCAGGTGGTCCGTATGCTTGTATACCTTCCGACGTAGTATAAAAAAAGCTAAATGGGCGATCCATTTATGAAGAATCTGCTGGTGTAAGATTGGAAATACTATTTACGAGATTACGCCGTGCCGTGTGCCAAGCCGTGTCGCCGCGTGGGCCCGCGTGGTTCGACATTGGTATTGGTTGCTTGGTTGGAATTTCTTCGTTGTAAGTTTTCACCTGTTACTTGCATTGCCGGAGGATGTTAGAAGCAGAGAACTGTGAGTGATCCTTTATTGAATCTGTGCATAGTTATGACAGTATTATTGCAGATCTGTCTGATCTGAAAACCTACCTGTCATTGAAGATCGGTTGAATAAGTTGCTCCCTGTATCAACAAATGGATTGGTTAGCTGCATGGTGATTGGTTCGATGAGAGTGGAACTTCACAGCTTTGCAGATAGTTTCACGAAGGCTTATGGCTGCGTTGTGTATGCTCGCTGATGTGAGAATAATAATTAAACAGTCTATTTAATTTATTGAAAACAGTTATACAGAGTTGGCGAGACGGATAACGGTCAGAGTAAAAGAACTTCAAAAATTGGCACCGTTCTGAATGTTGTTATGGGAGTGGTGCCTTGGGAACGAGTCTGCCTTACGTGTCCGTTACCAGTGTTCAGTACTAGTTGTACCAGCGTCGGTTACCAGTGTTCTGGGTTTCTGCGTTCGGTGATAGTGGCTCTTGGTTAGCCGTCAAAACTTGTATGTTTCACTCGTGCATAGTGTCAGTGAGTTACTAAAAGGATTAGAGCATCCAATAATGTAAGCAAACTTTGGTTATTTAGTAATCTCACTGTACTGCGAAGTGTTTCAAGTTTATGAAAATGTCTCCTTATAAGCGGCTTGGTTTTGCACATCAAAAAAAGCTGTGTACACTGTGTTTATCAGCGAATCACGACCTGCCCATCAAGGACAAGTGAATATAGCTGCAAAAATTGTCAGCAAAATCATTACACTTTATTGCGTATAGATAGTAAAATGTCCGTTTGTTGTTCGAAAAGATGATCCAATTACATTGTCAAGGTTAGGTTAGGTTACCTCTTACCCACTGTGTTGTATGTAGGATGTTACTAGATATTAAGTTAGTAAGTTGTTTAGTACATTTCATAGTGACGATTTCGAGTGTGTTAGCTGGTGTAGGAGGCCTAACCTCCTACACCAGCTAACACAGAATCAGTGCAGGTAGGAGGAATTTAGAGCAACGTTGTGCCATTAAATTTTGTTTTAAGCTTGGAGAATCGGCAAGTGTGACATTAGAAAAGTTAAAACAGGCCAATGAGGAACATGCTGTATCGCGAGCTCAAGGTTTTCGCTGGCACACATATTTTTTGGAAGGCAGAGAACACGTTGGATATGAACATCGTTAAGTGAGGCCTTCAACTTCGAAAACCGACGAAAATATCTAACGTGTGAACACACTTGTGAGACCAGACCGTCGTTTAACATTAAGAATGTTGAGTGAACAATTAAATTTGAACAGATTTACCGTTCATTAAATTTTGACTGAACATTTGCACATGCGAAAGATCTATGCCAAAACCTGACGATTGAGTAGAAGGACATTCGAAAAAACAAGTGTCTTGATCTTATTGACAGAATCGCTAATGAGCAAGATTTCTTTTGTCGTGTGATCACTGGTGATGAATCATGGATTTTTAAATACGATCCTGGGACCAAGAGGCAAAGTGAGGATTGGCACACTTCAAACTCTACTCAATCAGAGAAAGCTCGAATGAGCAAATTGAAAATCAAATCAATGCTGAATTGTTTTTTGAATAGAAGGGGAATCGTCCACTAATAATTTGTTCCTTCAGGATAAACTGTTAAGCAAGTTTTTTTTTATAAAGACGTCCTTGAAAGGCTCAGAAAAAGGGTCATTCGCGTGAGACCTGACATTGCAGAAAAATGGATGCTCCATCATGACAAACGCCCCAAGTCACATTGCCCTCTCCATAACAGATTTTTTACATCAAAGACATTCCTGTGGTAACCCAGAAAAAATAAACTTTGGTAAATAAAAAATCAGTCTCATTAATTTTTTACTACACCTCGTATTTTAGTAACAGATTTCTCAGATCTTGTAAGTTTACATCAGTTTTCTTGAATGCAATTCTTATGCATCTCCTAATGTTGAGTTAATTTTAAGTACTACTGAGTTTTGTATTAATTTTACATTGTACTTCCAGTATACCACTTATCGTCACATGTCTTCTTCTTAGCGTTATCCCATTTACTAATCCACTATATAGGATTGGCGGAGTCCGCTACCTTACCCTAAGGATTTGGTGAAGATACTGATTTTAACATAGAGAACCCAGAGGGGAAACCAGATCATTCTTAAATAAGGTCACACGTCTTTCGAAATATAATTTCTTGGACACGCGGGTTTCCTCATGATGGTTTCCTTCACCGCCGAGCATGTGATAATTAAAAATATGTACATAAATCGGAAAATACGAATTTAGTGGTATATGCCAGGATTCGAACCGATGACCTGTTGTTCACTAGGCCAGTTCTTTATCCAATGGGCTATCACTGCTCTTCACTTATCGTCATCATGTATAAGTACATAATACTTGTTTGTTAAACATTATTAATCAACTCACAAGCAGATAATTATTAAAAATTCAATATTTTTTGCATAATGTATTAGGCGTTAAAGTATGAAATTGCCGATTTCTACTCTAATACACACTCATTATCTACATAGCTGTCATCTAATAGGAAGTTTATTTATGTCTTTGCGATAGACCTCTGGGGATCTAGATTCGACAAACTGTATGAAAGGATTTTGTACTGCCTCTTGGAAAGAAAATTTTTTACCACGTAGAAAATTGTCCAAATCACGAAAATAATGGTAGTCAGTTGGAGCAAGGTACGGCCAGTACAGAGCATGACGTATGGTTTCTAACTGCAGCTCCTGTAAATTTACAACAGTTTCTCGTGCAGTGTGAGGTCTTGCGTAATTTTTCTTTTTTTTTTATAGTAGTTTGACTGGGATCGGCTCCCACCATCTCTTTCAATTCAGCGTTGTTGCGTCAGTCGACGAGCTCGGTGGCGCAGTGGTGAAACGCGTTGTTACACTACTTTGACACCAATGCTCGTGGGTTCGATTCCCACACAGTACAAACATTTGTGTGCATGAACATGTCTGTTTGTCTTGGTCTGGGTATTTTCTATGTATGATAAGTATGTATTTACAAAAAAAAATGTATTTACGTATGTTTATGAGTCTAGTACCCATAACACAAGCTCCGCTTACTTTGGGGCTAGATGGCGCTGTGTAATTTGTCCGACAATATTTATTTATGTATTATTTATTTAGTGTTAACCTGTGTGGGCGGTCTTCCACGTGGTTCGTTCTTCAAGTCGAAGTTTTCATTACGAAAGCGTTTAAACCAAAAACGCACGGTGCGTTCATTAGCAATCTCCTCTCCAAACGCAGCACTAATATTGCGAGCCATTTCTGCCGCGTCGGAACTCGTATTCAAAAATTACTCGGATTTTCGAAGTATCCATCTTTACCGTCTAAACTGAATAAAAAAAAAACAACTGAAATTCGAAAATTAAATGTTGCACATTTTTTAAAACAACAACCTCGTAGGTATCATGTGAAAAAAGTTTCACTCGAAAATCTCACACCATGAGGGTTTTCAAAATTCATGTTTATTGTTTTGTATGAATTCATTTTGATATGTCTTGATGTGATATAAAGTGCTTTTTACACTTTGGTTTGCTCCATAGTCAGTTCTGTGTATTTGTTTGTTCCATATAATAAAAGGAATACTTTTTTAATATGCATTAAGCAATGCGGCTCATATAGTTAAATATGCAGTGGTTCAGTGTACCTAGTTCTGTAGCAACTTTTGAAGTTAAGTTTGCTTTTATTTTAGGTTCATTCATACCTAATTCACAAGACAGATATTAAATTCTCGTATTTCAGTGTAAAAAATGTTGTAAGTTGTGTAGAATCAATGACATTTAGTATCGTCTTAGTTTTCGCGATTGTTACACATTGAATTAAACAATTTTTAACGGAAGTATCGCGTGTTTTATTTATTTTGTTGAACCTGACGTTACGAACGCTTTGCAGCATCCGTGGTCGCAGGAAGACTAAGGTGACATTTGTCTTACATCAGTTATTCAATTATTACATGTACCGACATGGATGGATTAATTATATATGTTCCGATTCACACAAAAATCGCTCACAGTGTCCGAACGGTTTTTTAGTAGATCTCTGGGTTTGTGACTTGATTATTTTTAGGACTGGATCCCAAGCAGGTGATACTTGCCAACCATCTTCTCTATTGAAATTGGGGTGTTTTCTTATTTCAATAGCCTCGCATAACATGGCTGTCATCCTAGATATTCAATCGGGTCTGGCACTGGTCTTCTATCGAAGTTACCATCATACGGGCTGCCCGAGGGTTTGTGCAAATGGGTCGCCAGCTTTCTATCCAACAGATACATAAAAGCCGTGGTTGACTGTGGATGCTCCGATAGTAGGGATATGCTGGCGTCCCTCAGGGTTCTGTACTGTCTCCGACGCTGTTTCTGCTGCATATCAATGATATGTTGTCAATTGATGGCATTCATTGTTATGCGGACGACAGCACCGGGGACACTTATTATACAGGCCGTCATTCAAACAATCAAACATCCCTGGTTCCCTTGTGGAGGAAAGCCGCGACAAACTTGTGTCTGAAATGAATGGTACTCTGGCTAAAGTATCCGACTGGGGGCGGCTTAACTTGGTCGAATTCAACCCCAAGAAGACACAAGTTTGCGCGTTCACCGCTAAGAAAACTCCATTTGCTGTGGTTCCTAAATTCCAGAACACACCTGTTACCGTCACTAAAAGTATTAGGATGCTTGGCGTCGAGATCTCCAGTGATGTGCAATATCGAAATCACCTGGAGGAGAAGGTCAAGCTGGCGTCGAAAAAACTTGGTGTGCTGAACAGGGCTAAGCAGTACTTCAGTGCGGGGCAAAGACTTATATTATATAAGTCTCAAGTCAGACCGCACTTGGAGTACTGCAGTCACCTTTGGGGAGGAGCACCTGGATACCAGCTTGGACCATGTGATTCGACGCAGAGACGAGCTGTGAGAATTGTCGACAATCCTAAGCTTACACACAGTATTGAACCCTTAAGTTTAAGGAGAGACTTTGCCTCCCTATGTGTGTTCTACCGATTGTACAACGGGTTATGTTCTGAAGAGTTGTTCGAAATGATGCCGACAGCTACTTTTTATAACCGTACCGCTCGCCGACGACGGGGAGTTCACCCTCACACGCTTGAACCGCAATGGTCGCGAACGGTGTGGTTCCAGAGAAGTTTCCTTCCGATAACACTCAAGCTGTGGAATGAGCTCCCAGCCGAGGTTTTTCCAAGGGACTACAGCATGGAGTTCTTCAAGAAATGCGTGAAGAGGTTTTTAGAGGGTCGGCAACGCATGAGTGACGCCCTTGGTGTGGCGAATGTCCATAGGCCACGGTGACTGTTTAACATCAGGCAGGCCGTATGCTTGATTGCCACCTTAGTGGTATATAAAAAAAAAAACATTCTCGGCGTGTAGCGATTCTTCTTGGATTTGTGGTTTATCGAACCGTATGTAATGATTTGGCTGGTCCAGTGTATGTTCACATAATACAGAGTTTTTATCGCGCCTATTCTTCATGTCAGCAATGTGTTCTTTCACACGAGTACCTATGCTTCTCTTTGTTTGCCCTATGCGTGATAAACCACATTCGCGGTCTAATATGTATACTCCTGCATCTTGTAAGGTCCTGCATCTTGTAACACTTGATAGGTCTTAGAAATTGACTGATCTTCTTATGGGGCTTGAAATAAGTTTTAATTGAAGCTCGCCATAAGATGTTGCCAATTTTGTCGGTGACTCCCTTTAACTATGGTAAGATGGCAGGTTGACGTACAACTGTAGGTGGCTACTTCGGGCGGCTTCTGTGACGCATGCGAGGGAGTTTCTGACTATTGCTCCGCAGTACTTGTTTAACATGTTGGAGTTCCTCCTCTAGATGCTCAGCGTCGCAGATGCCGTGTGCTCTCTGAAACAAAGATTTGCCTACGGTAGCTAACTGACATGGATGGTGGTGTGTGTTGCCATTGAGATATTTGTCTGTATGGGTGGGTTTCCTATACACTGTGTGAGTAAGTGAGTTGTCAAGTTTCCTGGTAATTAATATATTAAGGAATGCTAGTGAATTATTAAATAATATAAAAAAATAAAATATTTGCCTCTAATTCTATGGTGAATTTGATTTTATTGTTCATGGAATTAAGGTGGTGTTGGAATATAGACACTTTATCTTTGGGTATGACAACAAAAATATCAACTACGTACCGTTTGTACATCTTCGGCACAGCAGGTGCCATCGACTGCGCTCTCTCCTCAAGGTCTTCCATGAAAATGTCGGTGACAACAGGAGAAACGGGAGAGCCCATAGCTACGCCATCGATTTGGGTGTAAAATTCGTCATTCCAGAGAAAATAGCCAGATGTTAGGCAAAGTTCTAGAAGTTCTCCATATTCGTCAGGCATGTCCTTTTCACGAAGCTACCTTTTCACAATTTCTATGCAGCCTTGTACAGATAGGCAGGTGAATAGTGACTGTACATCAAAACTGGCCATAGTTTCATCACTAGTCAATTTTAGGTCTTTTATTTGGCTAATGAAATGGTAGGAATCCTTAACATATGCACTTGTTTGCTCCTGCGTATGAGTGAGGGTGACCACACAACACAATAACTCTTCAGAGAGTTGTTATTTGGCCGAGGTTTACTGTGAGGTAGAGGTACTTCCCCAGACGGGCTACTTTATTGCGCCATGCCTCTTTTAAAAACTGCCAGACGAAGACAAACAAACATATTCATATGTGGTAATCGGACCCACGAGCGTCAGTGTCAAAGTAGCGTTATTAACTGCTGTGCCGCCGAGTTCGTCAATATATATATACGACAGTCAATATATATCACTTACGGGGTAGGCAGAGTGAACAGCGTGCCATAAGACGCGTCTTTACACACTTTGATTCTTTAACATTCATAGCTCTTTTTATGCACGCTCGCCGGTTCGTCATCATCTTCTGGTAAAACACTACGAATTCGGTCATAGTATGTAAGTATTGGCATTCCTCGTTCCTATATCCTTCTACTTTCGCATTGTATATCTATTTCGTGATTCCTTCATTCTGCATTCTTTCTGCATGCTTGAAACATCGAAGCATGTGTTTTATTATCTTAATACCGGCAGTCTCTTTCTTACATTGCGAACGCGGTCAAAAAGCGCTACACCACGAATTTTGCGCAATGTTCGCATATCGATTGCATTTATTCCACTTTTATGCTCTCTCTGCCATACTCAGCCTTCCCTTTCATATGTTAGCGTTTCGATTAGTAGCTAGTTATCTACGCCGAGCTGCCACTTCTGGCTTAGATGTTGACTGCCTAGAATTTTAGCCAAAGCTCCATGTTCCCTGTACTCACTCTTCTCTTTTACATACAAGCGCCTTTACATGAATGGAACGTACACATCAGCTGTGTACCTTCCATCCATGTAAAAACGCTTCCAACATATTTAATCTCATCCACTTGTTCTAATACTACATCATCAACCGTAACCCTCGCATTCTTTTTTTATTAAAATAATTGTAATTATAGTTTAATTAGACTAATATTATTTTACCTTTTTTCTTGTAACCCTACATTATATTTGTAGATGCTTAGACCATGTAACTGAATACAATAAAAAAGAATTCACTTATCAATAAAATTGGCCATTATTAACGTAATTAATGTAAATTCTTTGGGGCTTTATTCCGAAAACAATAATTACGTAAAAAATAGTCAGACTTCATCTATAATGTTCCATATAAGAACTATTAAAGAATAGTGCATAATATGAGTATTGTCGTCTTTAAATATTTCATTGATCTTCCAATGAATATTATAGAATATTAGGCGATCGTGTATGGTGCATATACTGTGGCTAAGCGGGATATATGCGTAATAGATGAACGCATAGTTTTTCGGACCTGCCCTGGCAGTCTTTGGATTAACTGACACATGGACAGACGCTTCGCAATATTATTTTTTGTAAATAACCATTGTGGACAATGTTGAGAGGACAACGCATAAATAACAAACAACACATATGATATACGCAGGACCGACTATTGACTGTATTCGGGCATATGAATCCAAGGATTAATACGTCTGAATGCAGCCGCCTACCAAAAATACAGTACCTATGTTTCCACGTGACATCCCTGGTACACAGTCTAGCCGACCTAACGAGCTTATTTGTGGCGCCTTCTGGCGGATGAATCCGTGTCACACATCCACAACGGAACCCTGTGGCTTTTAGGAAATGCCCTTGGAACCCCAACACTAAATACGTACCGTGACATCCCCTGGCATACAGGGCGAATACAAAAAACAAATACAAATTCGACACTAATATACGGCCTCTTGAACGGCGCTTGTTCTTCATGCTTCTTTAACTGAAATAAATAATATAATTTGGTGATTTAATAACATAGACATACATTCACAGAACAGTAAGAATTAATTGACGCACTTAGGTCCTTTCGGCATGAAGGAACATATAAGATAGAGGTATGACATGAGACAATTTATTGACAAGCAACGCAAGACGAACGAGTAAACCAACAAACAATCCATCACATCTAACATGATATGTATCTGCGGGACGTCAACGTCTGGGTTCAGACACTTTGTTTGGAAGTCAGCTTGCGCCTGTGGAGCGTTACCCTGGAGTTCCCACAGGCAGTTGTTTTGTCTCAATGTGAGCAGGGGTGGAACGCTATTAGTACACAGCGATCGCTTGATGGTGTATGGCGCACCCATATCAATAGAGGCTAGTAAGTATTAGGTGGCGAAAGAGTATATTACTTCTACCGACACAAAATTACCCATATCTTTGTTTATCGGCACATCCAGCACATCTGCGGGGTACCTCGCATTGGTAGGTACGTGTAGGTGATGACGGACCCACCACAATGTACACAGCATTTTCTTAGTATTATTTTAGTACGCGCCTCACGGTGTTGGTTACTCCGAACCCCACCAAGGGTCCTTAGCATTAAAGTCGACCGTACTATAGTTGACGTGTATTAGCATTGTTATTGACGTGACGTGAACAAAGTCACGGAAACTGCTAGTATTTAATAGATGAACAACGAAGTTTATTAAGTAAAATAAAGAGGAATCTAAATAAATATTATTTCATGTGTATTTAATTAATGATCGATATGATTTATGTTACAAAGAATCATAATGACCGTCATGCATTACATCGATATTGTTGACATAAGTGTAATTGAACTAATAAGTAATAAGTACTCGAAGTGTCTGTAAACAAACCATGAGTTTATAAGAACAAAAATGTACCTACTAGTGCTTGTAGTTAAGTTTATACAAGTAATATATCACACGTATGAACATATATTACATTATGTATTTAATCACATTAATGTAAAAAAAATGATTTCTATTATATTGCTATTTCTTAAAATCACAATACTTGCAGAAAGTTGCAAACTAACAGACATAGCAATAAATGTCACTAATACATTTTTCCATAAAAACGCAGTCACTGCAGTTGTTTGGGATGACAGCGAACAAAACTACATCACAAATTTTCTGATAAGATACCAAGGTTTCGTAGTAACGACACGAATGCATTCTGAAGTAAATTATAATAATGTACTAAACAAGAAACTGAATTACAAGCAAGTAGTATTTTTTGCTGCTGAACCAGAGGAATTTGAACATTATCTTAAATCGATATACAAAGATATACTAGTTCCGATTAAAGTAATATTGGTGACTACTAAAGAGCTCAATAAAACACACATAACAAAGATTGCTTGGGACTATGATGTCGGTTATTTATTAATATTAAGCAAACAAAATGAAGAAGTCATGATATCTACATATTTTCCATATCGAAATGGTATTTGCAACAATATTATACCGGTAACTTTACATACTTTCAATGAAGTGAAGTTTGCTTTTAACACAAAGTTTAGAAATTTCAATGGATGTTCAATAAAAGTGTCTGTAATTGACGGATTACAGATTTTTACTATAACACAAAACAACGGAACGCTGTCATTTAATGGAATTGATGGAATAATTTTCAATATTTTACTAGAAAAACTAAATGCATCCTTCAACTTAATATCGATAATTAATAGCGACGCATACAGCAGCGGTAACACTACTGCCATATTAAGTGATTTGGTACACCGTCGATCAGATATGGTGGTTCCATCCCTCAGTCTTAATATTGAACGATTTAAACTGGCGCAAATATCATCCTTATACAAAAGTTTAGAGATATACTGGATCGCACCAAGACATGTACAACTTTATCAATGGGGTAAAATTTTAAAACCTTTTTACAATAAAGTTATGCTACTTACTTTACTTACATTAATTACATTTATATTTGTAATACGTTTCATTTTAAAATACAAATTTAAATCAGAGATTAGTGTACTTTACGAAATGTACAAAATCTTATTAGGACATGAATCATATTTTGAGACAAAGTCTGCAGTGGTCAATAGTTTGTTCGTTATATGGATATGGTTTTGCATCATCATACGCGTTATGTATCTAAGTGATCTTACTGGTGGGTTGCAAATTAACACATTAGAAAGGCGCTACCCAGATTTCAATGCAGCAAAAAAATACATTAGTTCTTACGGTGGCCCGAAAATTATCACAAAACTTTTGAAAGGCTCTCCTTTAGAAAGTGAGTACCAAGTGGTAACTTTAAATCGAGTAGCATCGTGTGTCAAAGATATATCAAAAGGCAAATTATTTCTATTTGCTGCAGATCTACATAGCTTGCTAGAAATAGAGGCAAATGTAGCAATTGTGGAAAAACCTTTGGTACGTACAATGGCATACCTATTTATACGCCACGGATGGCCTCAAATTGATGACTTTAATGTAATACTTCAACGTATCATTGAATCAGGTTTAATTGTAAAACAAGTGACAAATCGTAATTCGGTAAAATACATTTATTCGAAAACAAATTTTGTGAATAAAGTGAAGCCTTTAAGTATGAACTCAATCATAGCTTTTTTCTATTGTTTCTATTGTATAGCGTTTGCATGTATCGTCGTGTTTATTGTAGAGGGTATATTTTACAATATACAGATAAGACGCATTATTCCAGTACATCCTTATGCTGAATAAGACTCGTTCTAATTTAATATAGTTTCATTCAATCTGTTTGTTGTGCCTTTAAAAAACTGTGTGTGTGTGTGTAAGCTCCGACGCACGACTGGAGTTCACTCCTTACGAACGATAAATATGATATACATGGAATCGAAAAAGACGGTAAATGAATGTATCTTCTAAAATAATAAGAATAAAATTTATATTTGTAATGATTCTTTTATTTTTTGTACTTATTTTTAATAGTTTTTAATACTTTTGTATGATATTATTAATTTTGTACTGGAAACATAACCACTTGTCCGTGATTGGTCGATAGAAAACTATCAATCACGTGCAAGTATGGCGAACAAGAAGTTCCCGCTCCTTTTTTGAGAACTTATTAAGGTAAGGAGCGGGAGTTATTTAAAATTGTATAGTACTTGAGGAATAAATGTAGTATTAATTTCGACTAAGTCTTGATTTATAATTTAAATCTCAGAAGTGATAATAACCTGCATATCTAAAGGTAATTACTCAAAATCTTATTTGCTTACTTCTATAATTTAATTATGTAATTATAGCTTAATTAAGTGTTTTTTTTCTGTCACATACAAGTTGTTCAACATTAAATTTCGCGACTGAATGTAATGCTACCGATAGTATTCTACTGACCGGAAGTTAATTTTTAAATTTAGAGTGTGGGTACATACAAAGTAACGTGAACCGTGATTTATGAAATGTTTACCGTTATATTATTAACTCCCAGTGACATTACGTTCAGGTTACTAAACTTGAATAGTATTTTGATCAAGGCAACTTTTTGATGTCATCTCGAGCCTACTGTTTAATAATTGTGATCATTTATATGATGCACTAGCTGTGCCCGCGACTTCGTCCCCGTGGAATATTATTTATTTATATTAATAAAAATAAATAAAATTTCTAAAATAAAAGTAGCCTACGTTACTCCTTATTACATCAGCTATCTGCCAGTGAAAGTTCCGTCAAAATCGCTCCAGCCGTTTCAGACATTAGCCGGAACAAACAGACAGACAGACAAACAAAAATTGTAAAATTATTAATTTTGGTATATGTACCATGTATTTATACATCCATATGCATTTAGTAAAAAGTGGTTATTTCAACATTACAAACAGACACTCCAATTTTATTTATCTGTATAGATTGTGGTGTGATAACTTGACAAATGTTGTAATTTCTAGTCATGTGCGATACATTGCACTTTTCTGCAATGCATATGTATTTACTTGACTAGTATTATGATAGATCAGTTTTAGTATTACGAAATGCTGCCAACGCAAGTACTTATCACGGTGTACGAAGAGGAAATCAGGAATGAGATGGAACTACCATGTCAAGGACAGCCACCAAAAAGCGAGATTACATTTTAATTGTTGGCTAAATGCAGGTAAACCTGATACTGGTTTGATTTATAACAACATTGATAGCAGTTCAATTTTTTTTAAGAATAAGTTGTAATGGTATATGTATAATTAGTAACGAATTCAAATTAATATCTTGGCCACGCACCAAGCTGATAAAAAATTTATAAAATTTTGGAACTCTGCTTTGAGAGAAACTCAATTTGTCTAGCGTTCCGATAAAAATTGTGGGAACCAAACTTGGGTTACGATTACGGTTGATGATGTAATGTTGGAGCATGTGAATGAGATTGTATATCTTGGAAGTGCTTTTAGCCGCAATGGACGAGTGAGTGCGCGGAATAAGGTGAATGGAGCGTTGGGTAAACTTCTAGACAGCCGAAATCTCAGCACAGCTCGCTGTACACAACGCGGTGCTAATCCCAACGCTAACTTATGGAAGTGAAAGCTGGGTATGGCAGAGAGAGCATGAAAGTAGAATAAATGCGTTGAATTAAACAATTTTTTTATCGTATCGCGTAAAGTATCGCGTGTTTTATTTATTTTGTTGAACCTGACGTTTCGGACTCTTTGACGCGTCCGTGGTCGCAGGAAGACTAAGGTGATATTTGTCTTACATTAGTTATCAATTATTACATCTACCGACATGGATGGATTATATATGTTCCGATTCACACAAAAATCGCTCACAGTGTCTAAACGTTTTTTAGTAGATCTCTGGGTTTGTGACTTACTTTTAGGACTGGATCCCAAGCAGGTGGCACTTGCCAATCATCTTCTCTATTGAAATTGTGGTATTTTCTTATTTGAATAGCCTCGCGTGACATTCTCGGCATGTAGCGATTCTCCTTGGCGAAGATTTGTAGTTTATCGAACCGTATGTTATGATTTCGCTGGTCTAGTGTATGTTCACATACTGCAGAGTTTTTATCGCGCCTTTCACATTCTTCATGTCAGCAATGTGTTCTTTCGACGAGTACCTATGCTTCTCTTTGTTTGCCCCATGTATGATAAACTACATTCGCAGTCTAATTTGTAGACTCCTGCATCTTGTAAAGTCCTGCATCTTGTAAGGTCCTGCATCTTGTAACACTTGATAGGTCTTAGAAATTGACTGATCTTCTTATGGGGCTTGAAATAAGTTTTAATTGAAGCTCACCGTAAGATGTTGCCAATTTTGTCTGTGACTCCCTTTAAGTATGGTAAGATGGCAGGTTGACGTTCAACTGTAGGTGGCTTCGGGCGGCTTCTGTGACGCTTGCGAGGGAGTTTGTGACTATTGCTCCGCAGTACCTGTTTGACATGTTGGAGTTCCTCCTCTAGATACTCAGCGTCGCAGATGCCGTGTGATCTCTGAAACAAAGATTTGCCTACGGTAGCTCACTGACATGGATGGTGGTGTGAGTTGCCATTGAGATATTTGTCTGTATTGTACTTGTGTACTTATTGTATACGCTTTGATATAGTTATCCTCTGTAACTGCCACGATACATTCTAGACAGTCGATGAAATCAATTAAATTGTCTTCTCTGCCTTCATCATGTGGTAAATATATACTTAGTATCAATATAGATATAGGTGAATTTTTATGGCGGCCAATCTATCATAATCGCAGTATACGACATAAACCCGTAGATAGAGAGATTTGCGCCACATTAATGCGAGACCTCCCCAAGGCCGTCCCTTCAATACACCAAGAGAAGTGTCAACTGAGAATCATTAATGTTTATACCGTATACTTTCCAGCCCAAGAGTTCTAAGATATCTTCCAATGCTGTGGTGAACAGTTTCGGGGATATATTTTTGTCCGTGTCAGTCACAGACTCATTCATAGTGTCAGCGTCCTGGACATAATCACACATTTCTCTAAAATATTCACTCCACTTCTAACATTTCCTTACACTTCATCTTGTTTATTCTGGTTAGTGACGGACCACTCCGAGCCTTCTTTGCCTCTTTCCAGAAGATTTTGGTATTTACCTTAAAGTTCTTTGCCAGTCTTTCGTTCTCAATCAAATTATTTTTTTCACGTTTGACTTTCACTAAAGCTTTTTTCTACCAAGAACTATTAAGTTGTGGAATAAATTCCCTGCCGAGATTTACCTGAGCATGGGTTCTTCAAGAAGTGTGTGATGAGGTTCTCATTTGCAACACGCCTTGCGTTGTCGTCCCTGTAAGAATACAGGGACGACAACGTAAGAGATGTGGCGAATGAGAACCTCTTCACACTGCTTACCACCAATCAGGCTGTACGGTTTACATCATTTTACATCAGGTGGGTGCTATTCTTGTCCGCTTCCCGATGTTGTATAAGAAAGTAATCCTGCGTAATGCGCCGCATCCACAATGCTTTGAGCATTGATTACTATGTTAAAGTATTTTTTAAGAAGTTAATACGAATTTCAAATTACCGGTTAGAGATCGCCGTATTTTAAATTACTTTCGGCCCTGCATCAGTATGTCAGATGATAAGTAATCTTCGTCTGAGTGATTAAAGAAGAATCGGTAAAGTAGAACCGTTTCAGTATGTAAGGATGGGGTTGTAGCCTTCTACATATATAAAAAAAGTACCTAATATATATATACATATATATATATATATATACTGTTTAGAACATGTTAATTATGGTGCACAAATTTAAATTGATACCTTTAATGATTAAAATGTTACCTTCAAGCTTTGTATTGATCTCTCCATCAGACATGACGCGGACGAAGTAGTGGAAACCGCTAGAAAAAAAATCTAAATAAATATTTTTTCACATCTAATTAATGACCGTAACGTGATTTATGTTCCAAAGAACCGTAATATTCGTCACGCATTACATCGATATTGTTCAAATAAGTATAATTGACCTGCCCAAAGTATTACTCGAAGCGGAAGAAGTGTCTGTAAACAAACCATGAGTTTATAAGAAAAAAATATGCCTATTTGTGTTTGTAGTTTTTAATATGCGTGCTATATCACTCGTATTTATATATGTCGTTAATATAAAGAAAATGATTCCAATTGTGTTGCTACTTCTTAAAATTACATTACATGTAAAAAGTAGCGAGCTAACCGACGTAGCAATAAATGTCACTAATACATTTTTCCACAAAAATTCTGTCACCGCAATTGTTTGGGGTAACAGTGATCAAGATATTATCACAGACTTCCTGATAAAATACCAAGGATATGTGGCGATGTTACCGACAAATACTAAAATAAATTCTACGAGTTTATTAAAAAGGAAGTTGAATTACAAACAATTAGTGTTTTTTGCTGCTAGGCCAGAGGAATTTAAGGACTTCCTTCAGTTAATATATAGAGATACTATGATACCAATTAGAGTAATATTAGTGATTACAAAAGAATTGAATATAACACAGATAACGAAGGTGGCCTGGGACTATGATGTCGGTTATTTATTAATATTAAGCAATAAAAATAATAAAGTGATTATATCTACATATTACCCGTATCGAAACGACGTATGCGATAATACGACTCCTACTACATTAACTACTTTTAACGAAGTGACCATTGCCTTTACAACAAAGTTTCGAAATTTTTATGGGTGCCCAATAAAAATAACAATGCTTGAAGGTTTACCACTTTTTAAAATGACACAAAACAAGGAAACATTTTTGTCATTTAGTGGATTAGAAGGCATTATTTTCACAATTTTACTAGAAAAGCTAAATGCATCCTTCAAACTAACATCTATAATTAATAGCAAAGCATATAACAACGGTAATACTTCTGCTATCTTCAGTGATTTGGTATACCGTCAGTCAGATATGATAGTTCCGTCACTCGCTCTTAATATTGAACGATTTAAATTGGCACAAATATCTACCTTATTCAAAAATGTAGATGTTTATTGGATTGCTCCAAAACATGTACAGGTTTATCAGTGGGGTAAAATTTTGAAACCTTTTTACAATAAAGTCATGCCACTTACCTTAGTGTCATTAATTACATTTATAGTCGTAATAAGTTTAATTATAAAATACAAATTGAAATCAAAAATTGGTGTACTTTACGAAATGTACAAAATCTTATTAGGACATGCATCACGTTTTGAAACAAAGTCCACAGTGGTTAATAGTTTGTTCGTTATATGGGTATGGTTTTGCATCATCATACGCGTTATGTATCTAAGCGATCTTACTGGTGGGCTGCAAATTGATACATTAGAAAGACGTTACCGAGATTTCGATACAGCAAATAAATATGTTAGTTCTTACGGTGGCCCAAACATATTTGTAAATTTCTTGAAAGGCACTTCTTCCGAAAGTGGTTACCAAGTGATATCTTTAAGTCGATTACTGTCATTTATTAAAGATATATCAAAAGGTAAATTATTTTTATTAGCTGTAGATCTATATTATCTGCATGATATAGAGGTAAAAGTAGCTATTGTAGAAAAACCTTTGATTCGTACAGCGTCATACATTTTTATACGCCCCGGATGGCCTCAAATTGATGACTTTAATGTAATACTTCGACGTATCATTGAATCAGGTTTAATAGTGAACGAAGTGAGAAATGGTTATTCTGTGCAATACCTGTATTCAAAAACAAAATTTGTGAACAGAGCTAATAGAGCTCTAAATATGGATTCAATCATTGCTTTTTTCTATGGTTTCTATTGTATGGTGTTTGCTTGTATCATTGTATTTATTGTAGAGATTATATTTTACAAAATACAAGTAAGACGCCGTATTCCAGTATATCCATAAGCTGGATAAAATTCGTTTAACTAAAACGTATGTTTAATCAATGTTTGTTTTTGCTACTCAAAAGTTTGATTATTATAGAATTTAAATATTATCTTGTTATTTAAGTAGATTATGAGAAGGATAAATATATTTAAATAGTATTAACTAATAAATAGTTTCAATATCCCAGTTGTTTAGTACCTTTAGGTCTTTATTCCGGGATTTGAATATTTCAGAGTTTTGCAATAATCTAAGATATAACTCATGTTATTATATATTTTTTTTCTTATGTAAGTCTTTACGCCAGGTCCCTTGCGGCGTAGGCAGAGAGAACCGAGCGCCATAAGACGCTGTCATTGCATAGTTCACTCTATTTCTAACATTCGTAGCTCTTTTCATGCAAGCTCCTGGGGCTCCTGACATCACTTTCTGATAAAACACGACCAATTTGGTCATGGTAGGTTAGTCTCGGTCTTTCTCGGCTCCTACATCCTTCCACTTTTGAATTGTATATCCGTTTCGTCATTCTTTCTACGTGTCCGAACCAACGGAGCATGCCTTTTCCTATCTTAACACCGATACTCTCTTTCAGACCAACTCTTTCTCTCACATCGGCATTACGAACGTCGTCAGCAAGCGTTGTGCCACAAATTTTGCGCTATGCCCTCATCTCGACCGCATTTATTCTACTTTCATGCTCTCTCTGCCATACCCAGCTCTCACTTCCATAAGTTAGCGTTGGGATTAGCACTGCGTTGTATACAGCGAGCTGTGCGCTCTGGCTTAGATTTCGGCTGCCTAGAAGTTTACCCAACGCTCCATTTACCCTATTCCCTGCACTCACTCGTCTCTCCACATCAGCGGTGTACCTTCCATTGCTGCTGAAAACGCTTCCAAGATATACAATCTCATTCACTTGCTCCAACACTACATCATCAACCGTAATCCTAGTGTGAAAACTTTTTCTTAGACATCGTAAAACTCTCAAAAAGAAATTACAGATGGGCGATTCTTCTTTAGCCAGATTTAGGCGCCGGCCCCACTGCACGCGGTCTAGCGGTCAGAGTTCCAAGTCCTGCCTTAAATACACAAAAGCAGTCAGACCGCCGTGGTATGACTGCTTTTGTGTGTGTAAGGTTCTAAGACACCGTATACATTACAGCGAACGCGGAACTCCGACGATTATCGTTTGTTCGTCGAGGGTTGACTATTCGAAACTCGCTTAACCTTTTACCCACCGTTGCCATTATCTTTATTATACCTTGTCTTCAATTTTGCAAAGAGCTACGTTATAAATGTCTTCATTATATGTAATGTCCACGTGTGTCTAATGCAGCCTTCGTAAAATATCTTCTGCCATGAAATCTTTGTATTTGATCCATAATTCTTGGGGATTAGTGAGTCCGCAAAACGAAATGAGAGTCGCATAAAGGTCTGTTTCGAACGCTCCAGTGCGTGCCTTTATAGTCGCTTTCCTATCACCATCTTCGAGTGCTCTGCGTATGTATAATGCGTAGCCATTGTCGTTGTGCACTGTTTTTTATGCAGCTCTTTAGTATATATTTTTTGTACATTTTCCTTCTTTCATGCATGGTGATGCCGTGCGCCACAGGGACCGTGAACTATGTTTTGAACAAGATATCCTACAACTCTTTATGTTGCTCAGGATCCGGCATCACGGCGCTTATTATGTCGTCTATTTGGTTTGGTTTCTCTTTCAACCATATCAGGATGTGCACATGTGGTAATTCTCTTTTTTGCCATTTAATAAAATACATGAAACACTTTACCTCGCCGAATATTTTGCCCTTAGTAATCATCACATTCATTAATTTCTGCATTATTAACTGAAACTCGCTTGCAACCTAATGATGTCTATCGGTACTTTTTTGTCGAGGCATTAGTTCTTCATTTATTTTCGTCTACGCGGGATTGCTGGTAAAAGTGACAAACAAATCAGGTCTACCATAAGTGCGCACATAAGCGAATACATGCATTGCATGTATTCATGCAGGTAGCGGGGGCTGTTAACGAACGACGACGGAAGAATTACCATTTTGCCTAAATCACTGGGGTTTACGTTAGCATCGCCAGTTACAGCATCATGAAGATATATGTAGTTTTCAACATGAAGCGCGGTATCAACGCGGCGGTGGAGGCTGCCACCCACCACGCAGCGCCAATTCCGGCGGGACGAGGGGAGCCGAGTGCCGCATAGGCACGTGAAATGTGAGAGGTGGATTAAATGATAAGACGAACGAACTGATAGACGTAATGAATGATAGACGTTTGGATGCTTTGTGTGTGACAGAGACTAAGCGGAATGGGAGCGACACCGATGATCTGCCCGGTGGGATGAAGGCCCTATGGTCTGGGGTAGACCGGGACGATCATGCCAGTGCTGGTGTCGTACTCTCCTCTCGCTTAGCCACTGGTGTAAGAGAGTTTGGGAGTCTGTGAGGGATGTTCTGGACTTAGCTGAAGGGAATGAAATAGTGATTGTGTGTGGAGATTTGAATGGATGGATTGGGACCAAACGATACAGCTATGAAGCTGTTCTTGGTCCGTATAAGAGAGTGAACGAAGCAGGAAAGTCAATACTAGATTTATGTATGGAACGAAACCTCCTCGTGTCGAATACTTTATTTCACAATAAGGATATTGACACGTATACATGGAGAAGGAATGACCAAAAAAGTGTGATTGATTTGATTTTAATAGATAGACGTCTCCGAAATGTTATAATGGATACAAGAGGCCTTAGAGGCCCCACTCTTGAGACGGACCACTACCTGGTAGTAAGCCGGTTTGTGGGCCTTTTTAGGAAGTGGAGGCACTGGCGAGTACGTATCCCTTTCGGAGGACATGAAAGGATAAGAAGTGAAAAATTGCAAGATGAAAGTGTAAGGAGAACGTATGTGCATCTGGTGAGTGACTTGCAAATGCAAGCCTCTCCGACTCCGATGTGGATGATTGTTGGAAAGTTTTGAAAGAATGTATGGTGGATAGTGCAAAAGAAGCTTGTGGATGCGCAAAGAGACGTAAAACAGCGAAAGGAAGAAAGCTAGAAAGAGGAAAGCGTGGCTGGATTACGTATCATCTTTGCCCTTAAATGAAAATATGAAAGAAAAGAAGAAAGAAATGTACCGTCTATGCAAGAATGAAACCAAGGCTTTAGTGAAAGAGAAGCGTGAAAGACAAATTATGAATGAGGAAGAGAGGCTGACGAAAAACTTCGAGGCAAATACCAAACTCTTTTGGAGAGAGGTAAAGAAGTCTCGGAGTGGTTCGTCGGCATCGAGAATGGATAAGATAAAGTCTAAAGCTGGTGTCATTCTTGCGAACACTCAGGAAGTGTTAGAACGGCGGAGTGAATATTTTGAGGAAATGTATGAGTATGCCTCGGACGCTGATAATGACAGGGAGTCGGATGCTTACTCCACGTTGACGACGTCCGACGAAGGCATAACTATAGATGAGATACGAAGCTTGAAAAATTAAAAATCAGCGGGAATTGATCTGATCACAGCTGAGATGATCAAACTAGGTGGCACTTATATCCGGGACGCCTTCTGGTACTTATGCAACCTATGCTGGAGAACTGGAAGGATCCCAATCTTCAAATTTACCACGGATTTAGAAGCAAATAATTCACTAGCATTCCTTGATATATCCATTAATTACCAGGAAACTTGACAACTCACTTACTCATACAGTGTATAGGAAACCCACCTATACTGACAAATATCTCAATGGTAACTCACACCACCATCCATGTCACTTAGCTACCGTAGGCAAATCTTTGTTTCAGAGAGCACACGGCATCTGCGTCGCTGAGCATTTAGAGGAGGAACTCCAACATGTCAAACAAGTACTGAGGAGCAATAGTCACAAACTCCCTGGCATGCGTCACAGAAGCCACCCGAAGCCACCTACAGTTGAACGACAACCTGCTATCTTACCATAGTTAAAGGGAGTCACAAACAAAATTGGCAACATCTTACGGCGAGCTTCAATTAAAACTTATTTCAAGTCCCATAACAAGATCAGTCAATTTCTAAGACCTATCAAGTGTAATATCCCCTTACAAGATGCAGGAGTATACAAATTAGATTGCGAATGTGGTTATCATACATAGGGCAAACAAAGAGAAGCATAGGTACTCGAGTGAAAGAATATATTGCTGACATGAAGAATAGCCGTGATAAAAACCCTGCAGTATGTGAGCATACACTGGACCAACCAAACCATTACATACAGTTCGATAAACCACAAATCCTTGCCAAGGAGAATCTCTACATGCCTAGAATGCTACGCGAGGCTATTGAAACAAGAGAACACCCCAATATCAATAGAGAAAATGGTTGGCCAATACTACCTGCTTGGGATCCAGTTCTAAAAATAATCAAGTCACAAACCCAGAGATCTACTCAAAAACATTCGGACACCGTGAGCCATTTTTGTGTGAATTGGAACGTATACGTAGGTCACACTATAAGTTTTGCGTAACATAAAAAAACAACATGTTATAACCAAAATATTATGTTCATTGCTTTTGAAAATACTCTCCTTTACATTTTAAACATTTTTTCATGCGATCGAACCATTTTTTAAAACAGGAGGACCACAGATCTGAAGGCATGTTTTCTACGTGGTGATTGAACGCTATCACTATATGTATACCTAGAAACTCTTACAGGAAATAATTTTTTTTTTGTTTTTTTTTATTTATCACTGCCTCTTCGGAGTTGGTAAAAGTGAAACCTCTCATCAAATCTTTGATTTTGGGGAAAATACAGAAATCACAGGGTGCTAGGTCGGGGTTATGCGCAGGATGGGTAACGAGTTGTACTTTTTCGGATGTTAAAAATAACTTTGTTTTGTTGGCCGTGTGTGAAGAAGCGTTGTCATGATGTAGGAGAACGCGGCTTTTTGGTCGTCTTTCGCGAACTTTTTCTAACACCCTGGGTAAACAAATGGTAGAATACCACTCGTCATTAACATTCTTTGGTCTTCAAGTGGAATTGTGCAGATGGGACCCGTAGCTGAGAAAAAAAACGCAATCATTTTTTTGCCAACGTTTCTCGCCTGCCTCACTTTTGTTGGCCTGTTCTCATTTCAAACACCCATTCACAAGATTGCTGTTTTTGTTCGGGTTCAAAACAATAAATCCACGTTTCGTCTCCTGTGCGACAATGTCATAAACAGCATTAGAATGTCCGTAGTCGTACTTCAGTAGCATCTGTGAGCACTATTCCAAGCGAGCCCGCTTCTGCTCCGCTGTCAGTTCATGAGGGATCCAACGACAACAAAGTTTCCGAACTTTCAATTCTTCGTGTAAAATTTTCTGAATTTGGCTCATACCAATCCCCAATAGTTCTCGAATTGTCTCATAGGTAATCCGCGGGTTTTCTTCAATTAGCCGCTTAACAGTAGCCACATTATTTACGTTGACGGCAGTTGAAGGCCTCCCTTCACGAAATTCGTCATGTAAAGAAACTCGACCTCTCTCAAATTCAGCAAACCATCGCCTCACGGTGCTCAAAGAAGGTGCTTCTCTCCCAAAAGCATTTCGAAGACGAGCAGCACAGTCTTGCGGAGAGAGAGAACTTTTAACATCATAAAAAATCATCGCTCTAAAATCTTTTCGACTCAATTCCATTTTCGTTGCGTACGTAGAATTTTGATGTGTGATAAAAAACAATTGACAAATGATTTCGCGCCAATTGTTTTTTTTATTACTAAGTAGGTTGCAACGATTCAAAAAATATAACATTCAAAATTCAAATAGTTCCGATTAGCTAGAAGTGCAAAACTTTTAGTGTGCCCCTAGTATGTATAATTAATCCATCCATGTCCAATATTACATGTTACATCCAATCGGTTAGATAATTTCACACAATTTACATTTGTAGTTTTATGGGCGCCGATTCTCAAACTGTGTCTGACTTGTATCTTGAGAATCGGGATTCGTTCTCATCTGACCTAAATATAACATATTTCAGTATCCCATTGCTCATTTGTCATATAATCACATAATCTCAATTACAACGTGTTTTCAATTTAGTGTAATTAAAGCAAGAATTAGGTTTAAAAAATATATAGTCTACATACATACATAACTTCACGCCATGTCCCATGCATGGTAGGCAGAGAGGACCCAGCGCCACACACAGCACAGCACAGCACACAGCCCGGTCCCCGCACACCCCACCCGCCCCGTCAACACTCACAACACCCCATACACATGCCTGCCGGCCTCCAAGGCTCCTTACACCACCTTCAGATATAGTCTATATTTGTTTAACAATATGAACGTGTAATTGATAACATACCACTAAGACTTTATTCATAATCGCACTTACTCCATTCACAATGTCGGTAGTGCGATAAAATACATAATAGTTGCTTCGATCAAATGGTGATTTATAAAATAAATTCAACCACTGCGACTACGAAGACAATTTGTAATGTTAATTCATAATAATATTAAGTACACCTACACAAATATTTCTAACATCAGTTCATATTAATGTTGCAAATAGTTGTGTTTGTTTATTAATTACTCCGTCTTTCATAGCTAGACCGCTGACCCGATTTTGATGAAATTTTGACTGGAAATTCTTTGAGTAATGGTGACACAAGATAGGCGACTTTTCTGACCTATATGCAGATGGAGCTATGAGCAAAAGCTAGGCATGTATATCGCGCAGTGTTGGATTGCATCTATACTTATAATAAACTGATTTAGATCGACAGCTGTACAATTACATCCCCACTACCATCATAATGTAACAAGGCTGTATGTTTGTATGCTCCGCCTTCGCGTCAAAACGGCCGAACCGATTGTGATAAATTCTAGCACAGAAGTAGATTAGATCCAGGAGACGGACATAGGCCACTCATTCTCCCAAAAATCATAGGGGGAGGGGCGAGGGGATGTGTAACTCCTACATAAAATCTTCCCTTGCACCGTTCGACTTGTATGAAACTTTGCCGAACTATTGTTAATGATTAATAATTGAAATACGCATATTTAGTTTTTAAACTACTCTCAGTAGGTGAAATAGAATTGCGAAAATCTTGGTTGACAAAATGACGCTAGTGAAGCCGCGGGCAAAAGCTAGTGGAGTAATAGAAGAGCAATGTTTAGTAAGAGTATGAGGGAATGTATGCATAGAGCAGTGGAAGCTAAGATATAATTTTTCTTTATCTGTTTGTCTGTATGTTTGCACGAGCATCACACAAAAACCATCGCACCATGTCGGATGCGGCTTAGTCACATCTCAATTTTTATTATAGGAGGTCCAACTCTGGCATTAGAAGACTTTTAACATCGTCTTTGTGTAAGTTGCTGAGCAATTCTTGTAAGCGGACAACACATCACGGAGCTGTGAACTGTCAAGCCCATATCCTGGCAATATGTCCCACAGTTCCTTTCGCACAACCCTATCAAATGCTTTCTCAAAATTCACAAAACCGTAGAAAACATTCTGCGTAGACCAGAATGTTTTCTTGTTTCTGCCAAATACTTCTCTATGATATTGCAGAGCGAAAAAACGTGATCCGTACATCCTCTTCCATTACGGAATCCTCCCTGTGTCTCCCACAATATTCCATCAGATTTGACCCTCATTCTCCTTTCAATTCCATATACTTTTGCTGCTAAGCTGATCAAACTGATAGCCCTATAGCTAACGGAGTCCATGCATGCATTGGCTTGATACAAGGGCACGATGACTGCGCATCTGGGACCCTTCCAGTTCTCCAGCATAGATTGCTTAAGTACCAGAAGGCGTCCCGGACGTAAGTGCCACCTAGTTTGATCATCCCGCTGTCTTTCCATTTTTCAAACTTCGTATCGACCATTCGATCTCATCCATAATTATACATACGTCGGACTCCGTCATCGTGGAGACTCACTCTCAGTGCCAGCGTCCAAGTCATATTCATACATTTCTTTGCAAGAATGTCATCAACTTTAGACTTTATCTTGTCTATTCTGGAGCCCGACGAGCTACTCCGAGACTTCTTTACTTCTCTCCAAAAGAGTTTGGTATTTGCCTAGAAATTTTTCGTCAACATCTCTTATGCGTTCATAATTTGTCTTTCACGCTTATCTTTCAATAAAGCCTTGGTTTCATTCTTGCGTAGACGGTACACTTCTTTCTTCTTCTCTCTCATATTTTCATTTAGGGGCAAAGATGATACATAATCCAGTCACGCTTTCCTCCATCTTGCCACGGAGAATTCAACTTCTCATCCCACCAGGCATCAATGTTTTATACCTCTTTACTTTTACATACTTTCTTTACTTTTTGAAAAAGAAGTATTTGAATGCCCAAATGCTTCTTTTACACTATTCAGCATACTTTCATTCAGAAATTTCCAGCAATCATCCATCTGAGTAGGAAAGGCTTGCATTCGCAAGTTTTTTTTTTCTAGATATATATATGTTCATGTTTATACTTTCATCTTGCAATTTTTCGCTCCTTATCCTTTCATGATCTCCGAAAGAGATACGCACTCACGAGTGCCTCCACTTCTTGAAAAGTCCCACAAACCGGCTTACCACCAGATAGTGGTACGTTTCAAGAGTGGGACCTCTAAAGACTCTTGTATCCATTACAGTATTTCGAAGACGTCTATGTATTAAAATCAAATCAATCACTCTATTTTGTTCATTCCATCGCCATGTATACGTGTGAATATCCTTATGATGAAATAACGTATTCGACACGAGGAGATTTCATTCCATACATAAATCTAGAATTGCCTTTCCTGCTTCGTTCACGCTCTTATCTCCATAGGGACCGGCGAGAGGAGAGTATGGCACCTATACCAGCACTAGCATGATTGTCCCGGCCTAACCTAGACCATAATGCCATCATTCCACCGGCCAGATCATCGGTGTCGCAGCTCTTGCGCTTAGTCTCAGGCACACACAAAGCATCTAAACGTCTTTCATTAATTACCTCCATCGTATCATTCAATCCACATTCCATGATACGTGTCTATGCAGCACTTGGCTCTCCTCGACCCGCCGGAATTGGCTCTGCGTAGTGGGTGGCGCCCGCCCTTCGCCGCATGCACCTATGTTCGCACCGACGGGGGGAGATCGGTGCGAGTCGTCTCCGGGGGACGCCCTAATCCGCACATCGGTGCGCTTTCGGGTCTTTAATTCATTCTTTCATTCGTATAACAACCAATTGCCTAAAATTTATATTACCTTATGTTTCCTTTCGTATCTATCTTCGCGAAATCATCATCCTTACATGAAAAAGGATACAATATTGTATTTATACAACTTTGCTATGAATTAATATCAAGGCGTTAAAATATAAAAGTATTAGTGAATAAACTGGTATTATTGTTTGAAAGGAATTGAAATTTGACTATTTAGAAATATACCATGACTATTGATTTTACACATGTATTTCAACATTTCTAAATATAATCTAAACTTAAATGATTAGACTAAATTACATTTATACCGCCACCGCCTACCTAATGTAAAGCGCTTACCGTAGCCTATGAACGCTTGCAATGCATTAAGTATTAGGTAGTCGTGCGATGCCATCTCTGCTGCTAACACAGCAAGAGCTTAGGAGCTTACTGGTGACCTCACTCACACGCAGGAACACAACAACCCTCTAGGGAATTGGTATTTGGCTGCTGTTGTGAGGTGGAAGTACTTCCCCAGACGGGCTGGTTTATTGCGCCCTACCTCTCTTAAACCTACCAGACCATGACAATCAAACAGGAAAAACATTTGTGTGTTTGACACACAAATGTTTTTCCTGTGGGAATCGAACCCACGAGCGTTGGTGTCAAAGTAGCGTAACAGCGCGTTTCACCACTGCGCCACCGAGTTCGTTGAAGTCTAACCTAACCTAACCCAGCAATGTCGAAATCTCTAGCAATTTGTTTAAAAATTTAAACATACCTATGTTATATGATGTCAAAAATGTTATTCAGACTAAATGGTATATTATGTCGTAAATGTGATTGAGACTAGTTAACAATAACATATATGAGAAAATACTTAATACAAGGACGTGTAAGGTATACAATATTAAATAAATACAAAATAAAATTTTGTGAACAAGAGAGCACACTACTACAGCAGAGCGGTTTTAACATCCTACTAATATTATAAATGCGAAAGTTTGTATGAATGGATGGATGTTTGTTGCTCTTTCACGCTTAAACGGCTGAACGGATTTGAATGAAATTTGGCACATAGATAGATTATGATCTGGATTAATATATAGGCTACGTTATTTAACTCCACACGGGCAAAGCCGCGGGCAGCAGCTTGTACAACATACATAACAACAGTTTTCTCTTATTTTATTTATTTAAATTATGCAAGGAAATGTACAAAAGAATTATAAAAAAATGTCAAGCTAGGGATGACGCAAAGACAGACACGATATAGTACACAAGGAAATATTAATTTAAAACACATGTTGTTTATTATATTTAGAAAATCAGAAGTAAAATAAGCACGAATTTGTGTACTTTAGTAAATGGTACTGAAAATAGCCAGTATTAAGTTTGGCAGACAGATGGACGGACGGCAGCAATTAGTGTGACGTGACAACATCGAACCATTATGTATGCACCTTGATTCATTATTCTCAGCGCCAGGAAATAGAATATGTCCATTAAATCTAAACATGATATGTTTAGATTTATACAGTCATTCATAGTCATTAACTGTTTATTCACTTCATTAATGAATTTATATCTACTTGCAGACTGGACAGACGTCGTCCGGTCTGAAAATAAAAACAAGTCCTGTAACCCGATTGCAGTGCTACCGGATCCAATTGTGAATCTAAACCATTCCCAAATCCACTTAAACTCAAAAAAATCATCAAAATCGGTCCCAATCGTTTAGGAGGAGTTGAGTGACATAGGTACGCACGGACAGAAGAATTATATATATATAAAGATATATTAACCAATCAAGCATTCAACAACTGATACTCTGCCTTTTCGTGGGTTAAGGTTCCCTTTAATCGAAGGTGTTTAGAGCATGCTACGACACTATGTTGGCGGAGGACAGTTTTTGTAACCTGCTCGAAGGCTGACTTAACTTCAACACTATTATCTATCCACGAGAGTTAATTTGCACGGTATTTAACCACTCTGAATTTTCAGAAACATTCTGTATATGATTCGTCTGTATCGTAACTATATTTGGCAATCAAGTGTAGTTCAGATGGGATTTTAATAATGAGGTACATCAAAGTCGGTCGTTTAAGATGGAGATATAAGATTGTGTGTGTGAATCGAATTTCAACATTATTCAGCATCATGAACCTTGGTAATTGAGTGCAGCTCTGATGATAATACTGTAAATGGTCTGATTGCACTAGTATGATGATGAAGGGCGATGGTACAATAAGAATTTGTCAATGGTTCAAAGTAAGTGGGTTGAATTAGGGGTCTATTAACTTGTTTGTATAATTCTCCACGTCTCGAGGCACATAGAAGTTGTGGAGTATGCGCCATTAATTTTAGTAATTATTAAAAGCTGCAAACGCTAAGAGAGATTGACGCTGATGACCACATTCTACTTGATCAAATTGGACATTGGACAACGTGCCATTATAGATGATTTGACATCAGCAGATGCCAGGATAGAGTATGAGTTTGTAAGGATAACGGTTTGGTATTCCATATACTTTACTTACATATACTTTCGATGCTTCCGCCCCGTCAAATTCGAAGATGACAGTACTTGCTCTTATATGTTACCTATAATTCTGACCACAATACTGTGTCTTATTATCACCCAGTCCGTCCTACAGGCATATTAATGACTTGTTTCATGTGCAAGTCATTATCATGCCTGCCAGAGTTGTAATCTACTGTCAACCACAATAGCAACATTCATTACTATTATAATTGATAGTAAGTAGTTTACGTGCTTTATTTTGTCCTTATGGTTTCAATCAGCTCACAGCTACTTATAATTTTACTTAAGTACCCGTGGCGTTATTACGTAAAATGAAATTGTAATTATTGACCTTAGCTTACTTTTCTTTGTAAACATTATATAACCGTACGAGGTCTAGTTTCTCTCATATTTACGGTTTGTGATGGACATTTCGTGGAGGATTTCATGTAATAAGTATAATATTTCTATTTTATTTCACATATCAAAACCAAGACTTAGGTTCTTTAACTGTTTACTATTCTATCATCACAAATTCAAATCCGAAGCCAACAAATTTTCATTTTATGTTTAAATTATAATCTTTATAATTCATACAGAACAAAAATTCTGGATAGAACACTGAAATAACTTGAGCCTGCAAAACCTGGGTTATGTTTTTTTAATAACCTACAGTAAACATTTGTCTACGGTAAACTTGGATGTATTTAACAACATATATTTCGAGATTAAGTCGATGAGTGCCAAGGAAATTTTATCCGAGACTGACACAGCTCATAGACGAATCTCGGGTGGCAGTAGACCGAATTTAGTGCAGCTAAATTCCTCCAAGTCACTAGTGTAAGCATTTACAGAGTCATATATCCAGTGATATTCAGTTTCACAGCACATTAGATGCAAAGTCAAGTCGACTTCAAAGAAAATTGTGCTGGGTACATCAAGCGGTATTCAATGGCCCAGAATTGCCTTTGACTATAATAAAACCTGGTATGGCCTCACACTGTTTTATTTACATCTCTGTGCCGTATTTGCTTAATTCAGTTAACAGCATATAATGTAGAGCAGTTTAAATCGTCGACAATCCAGGATTTCCGATCGCATCAGATCGGCTGATCACGCTGAATAATATTTAAATATAGATCTTCAAACTATGTGCACGAAGTATCCAAGTTGTTGGAACCAAGAAACGAATGTCAGTAGGTATATTTAATAAACAACAAAAAGGCCGTAAAGCTATAAAATGTTATAGCGAATATCCGTACTATTCATATTCCGCTTTTTATGGCGGGCGGACATATCTTTGTGTTTGGTGGGTTTTATGTGACCTTTATGTGGCGTCGTCAACGGGGACACTGGCCCAAGAAATTCGTTCTCTTTTACGTCTCTATAATTCGGTTTGTTTATTTCATATTTGTCTCCTGTTTACAGTTAACTCACTTCCTTTAGCGAATACCTACTTAGGTTTCCTGAAAAGAGTGTAAGTACATATTTTATACTCACAGATTATATTATTCATATTATTTTTTAATACCTCTGAGGTGATAAACAAGCATACGCCCGACTGACTTGTATTATTTGCGCGTTGTCAACCCCTTAAAACCTCGGCAGAAAGTGCAAATCCACAACATAAGAGTTCTGGGATGAAAACTTTTCTGGAACCACACGATACACAATTATTGCGAGTGTGTGTACCATTGTGTGAATGATCGGGGTGATTAGAAGGAACTCATTGATATCGTTTCGAATAACTCTTCCGAGAATAACCCTTTGTACAATCGGTAGAACACACGAGCGAATATAAAGTTTCTCCTTAAACTCAAGGGCTCAATATTGTATGTAAGCTTAGGATCATCGACAATATTAATGTCTTCTCTGAACCGAGTCACAGGGTCCTAGCGTCCTGATATCCAGGTGAACCCAGTAAAAGGTGACTAGCGTACTTTGCTATACAAGATAGCAAATGTCGTTGACACGAGCTGTAGTCCTGCTTCGTTCTATGGAGCGCAAGTTTCTTGGTCGCCATTATAATTTCCTCCAGGTGACTTCGGAACTAAACTAGAAATGTTGACTAAGCCTAAGTAAGAGGAGTGTTCTGAAATTGAAAAACTACAGCAAATGGTGTTTTCTTAGCAAAGAACGTGTAGATTTGTATCTTGATAGTGCTCAGTTGGATTAAGATTAAATCGAACCAGTCAGATACATTATTTAGAGTACGCACAAATTCTGACACAAGGGAATGTATAAAAAGTATACCCGGTGCCATCGTCCATATAGCAATGCTGTCACTTGACAGCAGCGATATGCTGAAGAAGCAGCATAGAGTTCACGTAAGAAAATATAATTACAACATGTTACCTAATAAACTCACATGCGTATTGCCTTTATGCCCATGGTATGGTATACAAACTATGGTAGACAAACTGCAACGCTGGTATGGGCACGTCTTACGGAAACTGGAAGTTACGTGGGGAACAAATGTCTAGCCATGACACTTTCGCCGGGTGACTGTAGAAAGATAGGCCCAAGAATTGCTGGCTTGATGTCATGAGATTTAACAAGCGAGTCAGACCAACGGGATGCCGAAGAACGCACAAAGTGGAGTAAAGGCCAAAAATCGGGGCGCAGGCTCCGAAGCGTAAGATTACGATACGATGCGATGAGGATGATGACGTACCTACGATGACCTGGAACATCAATGAACTTCACTGTTCATTATCACTTTTGTGGTTGCCGCCTTTAATACGGGATAGTCAGGATAGACAGCTGGGAATCTCCCCACACATTCATGCCGTGTATTCAAGCCTATTTATGCTGTTACTTATTGGAATGTATCATGATGTAATATGGAGTATATTTCATATACCTTATGCTGAATGTAAAACCATTTTGACGAGTCCGATGGCGGAGTGGTTATCAATGCTACTTTAAAAACCAAGTCACGCGGATTCGATTCCCACACAGAAAAAAACATTTGTGTGCATGAACATACGTCGGGTCATTTTTAAGAGAGAGAGAGCACCAGAGCACCTGTCACTGGAGAAGTACCTCTACCTCACAGAAAACAGCAACAACTCTCTAGAGGATTGTTTGGTTACTTAATGTATCGCAAGCGTTCATAGGCTACGGTAACCAATTTATTTATAACATACTAGCTGCTGTCCGCGGCTCCGCCCCCGTGGAGTCAAATAACATAGCCTATGTGTTAATCCAGATCATAATCTATCTACGTGGCAAATTTCATTCAAATCCGTTCAGCCGTTTAAGCGTGAAAGAGCAACAAACATCCATACATACAAACGTATTTTAGTATGCCCCCGACGAAAAATATAATAAAAATCCAGTAGTGGGAATATGAGGGATGAGTATAGGGTCATATAAAGATTACCTGTAAAAAAAAGTATAAAAACACGTAAAAGTATTGTTGCCGTATTTAAAAGAGATAAATAAATAGTTTGTTTGTATACTTTAATTTATAAACAATCAACAGAAACTTGCATTTTAGCATCACAACTTACAACACTTTTTACATTATTACAGTAATTTGTAGGTACGTCTTTGGCAAGTCGACTCTAGCTTACAGTCATACATCCACATGAGCAACTATTTGTTATACCTACTTACACTAAGAAGGTCAACGGTGAAGCATTTTTGTATTTAAATATAGTTTATATACTAATTCTGTTTAAGCGGGAAAGGAAGGACGTGAAAATTTATCGATATTATTCAAATCCATGGTATCGATAATATTTTTTCAACGTTTGCACACATCACGTATTCCAATATACAGTGTGGGTTAGACATACATATGTCATTAGTCTTGACGCCTTGAGGCCCGTTATATACTTGGCGTCGTAACGCGCATTGCGGAATTCAGCCACGCGGGCCTCAACGGGTTTTAGTTCTAATAATTGCGAACGTAACTGAATTATTAGTAGAGATGCATCGAGTTCTCGGTTAAATGTTCGATTCATGGCGTATTCGACATATTGTATCGTATTCGGCCGAATTACTCAGTTTAAGTACTGAATAATAAGCAGAGTGACCCCATAAAAAATGTCTGAATTAAATGAGTTTAAACTTATTTAATTCTGAATTGTTAGTAGAATAAATGGTAATTACTTCAATAGATATAATATATATTTATAGTCTGGTTTTATATCACATGTTTCTAACTAATTTAATTGAATGAATACTAATAACTTGCTGACTACGCCATATACCTAATAGTAAACAGAGTCTTCGGCGCATCTCTAATTATTAAAAATAAGGATTTAGAGGATTGAGAGAGATTTAAGAAAAAAGAGCTTTGGTTGATAAAAACGCTCCTTATAGCAATAACATATTTACAATATAACTTATACCACGTACATGGTTGAGGAAACTCATACAACTTAATGTTAATGTAATGAGATTCCTCAGAAATAAACTGTAAACAAATCAGAGAGCACAGTGCGTTATTTCCTTTATAGCACATATATGATTCATTACAATAACAGGTAGTAAAAATAAGTTGGCAAACTCTACATTGCTAATGAAGTATCGATACATATACCGTGGTGTACACAAGTGACTTTATCTTAAAAACAATAGCCGTTCTCGCTTGCACGTGATGCACAACGTAAAAAGAAGGTTTAGGCAAACGAAAGGTAGCTATATTCATAAGAAACAGTTCCCCTGAGCAAGTAGCTCCACCAACTTAGAAAACAACATCCATATAATTCTTTGGAGAATTGTTGAATCCCTGCGTATGAGACACTCGAAAGCTGGTGGCAGTTGCTACATTAGCAGTGGGGGTAATAACGCGCAATCGATAATGCTTGTGTTGCAATAGTCCAAGAGCCACAAATTCATAGGTTTCAGGCGGGCAGGGTGTTTTTTTAGCATCTGACGTAGTTTCTTTTACTACGTCAAATTGGAAAACACGTATACGACTCGCCTAATATCTAAAAATATTCTTATGTAGTGTTCTGTAGCGATATCCAGGAGAATTAGGAGTACCAAACCATTTTAGTGTCATCTTTGTTCATCATTAAGACCATTGAATTATATTATATTAAAGTAGTTTGAAATTATTTCAAACAAAAATAATAAAAGCAGTATTTCAATTGGTCAGAAGTGAACCCTCCTACTTAATAAGTTCGCAGATGCTACTCTTTTTACCCGCAAATTTCAATTCACAAGTATAAAAAAGCAGAAAAATCCATGTACACATATTTGTCGAACGGACGGCTGCTGCATTACGACTAATTCCGATTAATTTACATTAATTTGGCTTAGCCGTCAATAAATCGTGTGATGTTGAATCATAGTTAGTAAATGATATTTTTTCTTCGATTCTCTCATTCATTTCACCATATATGCTCAACTTCACTGGTAGATAAAAGATAAAAATACTTCACCGTCAAAAATATTTTTTATAATCTATTCTAAATAAATAATAATTATGTAGTTGTTACACCACTAGTTGCCAGCATTTAAAATAGTCGAAACTAAGAGACCAATATTCACTTACTTATAAAAGCATTTCAATTAAAATAAAATTGACAAAAGTTTTTAGATATACAGATATACAGAACGAAAAATATACAAATTTTCGAGATCAATTTGTAGTATAAACATACGACGTAAACATGTAAATATGAATGTGCCAGAACGGAACATAATAAGATAGATAAAATATTAAATTGCTAATAAACATAAATCAATCAAGGATATCAGACTTTTGTAGCCTCAATAAAATATAAAAGCGTAACAAATATATAAGTTAAATTCGAAATGTTATCACATGCAGCTTAGAGCGGCATTATGATATGTATACTTGAGCTTCGAGCTATGGTAACAGTTCACAGCAAAAAAGAAAAGCAAATGATCGAAACATTACAATGGTAATAATCTGTAACGTAACATTAAACAAACTGTATTTATTATTAATCTGTACAGTACACTGCATTATCCTTACATCATAAGTCTCATTAAAGTTTATTTCCAAAATATACACAATAAAATATTAAAAACTATCTAACATAGTTTTAGCATTTTATCAATACTGTTACATTTGAAATGGTTACTCGGTATTTTCCTACATGGAACCTAAATTGCGAACTGTAGTCAATATCATTTTATATTTGGCATACAATGGCTTACCCTCGAAACAAATAGTGGAATGGTTCTAAAATTATGTTCAGTATTTCTGAAATTCATTTGGACAATCTTTGGCACTAAAACCTTACGTCTAAAAGTCTTGCACACAGAACCAAAGATATTTCTATCTTGCATTGATAAAAAACTTAACAGCTAACTTTGTCTTAAGTCTCGGTTTACAAGAGACGCGTCGACTAGGTAATCGTCACCGATTGCAACAACCCTTATTCATCACTCCATATCACATATTATCACTACACAGTGATCGTATTACTATTAGTCCCGTCACAGTCTGAGCTGAATCTCGGCGGTCATACAAAGTCGTTAATTTCATTCTGTAAAGGATTTTGCGCTTTTTGCACGCATTTCCTGATGGCATCTAGGATGATTACGATCCGTCTGTCGAGGGCGGCGAGGTGCGGCTCCCACAGGATTGGTGACACTGGGTCGGATTTCATTGAATCGCGAAGAATTTTCGATAGTGGAGTTCCATTATGTAACCTAGTAACATAAGAAAAAGTTTATTTGAAGTAATAATTAAAGTATTACAACACGACACATTTTTATTTTGCAATTCGATACGAGTATAATAGACACATAGAATCTCGACCAGACGGCATTAGTTTTTTGCGCGAATAAAGCCGCGTAATCGCTTTAGATATTCACTCAGAGCTAGTACCTATGAATTAATTCGTGATGTAGTCGCTATTAAATGTTTTAAAATATCAGCTAAGCGTTGGATGGAACGAACTGAAACGTCTTGTCCACTTCACTTCGTCCGCAAGCACTTTAAATTTATCGTATGTTAGACTCTGATATATAGATAAAAAATATTTGAATAAGACAACATAACTTATACAATTGCATAGAACTGACAGGAGAGCAGAGTAGGGATTAGAAATTATCAAAATTAGCTTACTTGAGCAATGTGGTCAGAGTGGTATGTCTGACCATGCAGCACTGCAGTAAAGGTGCCAAGATGCTCAGCTCATCGTGGAAAGCTTTCCCGAAGGCCCGTCCCTGGTCCAGGTGTAAGGTAAATGTTTCATTCCCGAACATTCTAAAACAAAACAAAAATAATGTGTGCTGATTTAAGAGATATCTGATAAATTAAACCTCTAGTAAGTTTATTGTATATTTACGAAAATGAAGAACGGAACTAATTTAATAATATTAATGAAGATATGAATTGGATTTATCAATATGTCATACTACATCAAAGGTCTGGCTGTTTCCATATAAAGAGTTTGTCTGGGAGGATAAACGTGGGCGCAACGTAGGCAAAAAGTTATGATTACTTTTTTTCTGAGCATGGTCATTTGTGTTGCCTTAAAACATGGTAAAGCTTCTATGACTTCTTTTTTTTTTAAGTGAAAATCGGACTCCAAATCAAAGTAATTCGTATTGCATGCATCTACGTTTTCAGTGGCATACAATTTGATATTTTAGTTAAGGATCCGAGTGCTAAAACTAGTGTCACAAATCTCGGTTATATTATATGAATGGCATAAAATCTAATGGATAGTATTTTGATTAAGTGTAATAAAATTACTTCCGAAGCTATTTTCTGTTTTAACGCATTTTAGAAAAGTGACAGGTTATATGTACCTACATATTATTAAAAAAAAATCGTCCTCTCAATGTATTGCGTAACCTACTTAATTTAAACAGTGTTCGGTTGAGGTAAATCGCAATTAACAAAGACTTAATTAAACGGGACTTGATGAAATACAAACATACATAACTTGGATTATTGAAAGTTATGTAAAACAATTAAAATAATCCAAGCTCCTCACTTCTTCTTAGCGTTATTCCGTTACCTTAGCTTTCTTAGTTAAGATCACACCTCTTTCAAAATATAATTTCTTGGCTGTGTATGTTTGCTCACAATGTTTTCCATCACCGATGAGCAAGGGATATTTACAAATGTGTTCATAAATCCGAAAATACAAATTTAGTGGTACATGCCAGGACCAACGTTTGTGTTTTTAACGAAATTGTCCCTTTTTAAAATTAAGTAGACATGAAAAGAATAATCAACAATAAATAATTGAACACTAACACATTTTTACTTTACCAATATGTTCATTTTATATTATCATGTTGTTTCAGTAAATATACGGCAATGTTGTTTACCAAGAACCAGCACAGATTTTAACACCAGTGAAAAAATTTAGCATACGTACTTGAAGGTCTCATAGTGATGTCGGTCCATGTTGCCGGTGAGAAAATCGAAGATAGACATATCCATCAAGTCGAGCAGCCGCCGGCCCGAGTCGTACGGAGGAGTTGTCCGCACCTACACATAATATAAATTAACACACTGTCTCATCTCATTGCAATTGTCAGCCACGTCACGAATGCAACCAACGCTGATTCTGAGAGCAATTTAAATTCCTTGCACAGTTTCAATTAACTTATGCTTGTTGAAACGTTAAAGGGCGTTGATTATGGTTGGTATGTATTTATAACTTATTCTTACGAGTGTTGTCCCGATTCCTAATCTACTAGATTTGGTGGAGTCCGTTACCAGAGCTAATATATTTAGGGAAGATACTGATTTTAATATGGAGCGACTGCACTCAGAACTTCACAATCCACAGGCAAAACCAGACCTTTCTCACATTAGGTCACACGTCTTTTGATATATAAACCAGTTTTTTATCAACTAGGCCGTGTCGATTGCAACAAGTAAGGAGTCCTTTTAAATTAAAAATTACTTATGCAGGAGGTCTACGGAGAGCAGATAGTATATACGCAAGGCGTCTACGGAACAAAAATGATTGGACATTTCTGCACCAGGCCATCACTACTATATAGGCAAGGCGTCTACGGAACAAAAATGATTAGAAATTTCTGCACCAGGTCCTCACTACTCAAGAAGCATATATTTGTGAGTAAGTATTGTTTACGGTAAGTACGAGTAGCATTGTTACTGTACATTGTTATATGCAGTGCACTAGACTCTAGAATTGGGTTAACTTTTTAAATCTGAAAATTAGGGGTTAAAAAATTAACCATTCATAAATGTATATCTTCATAGATGAAAATATTTTACTTGGAGTACTAATAATTATTTTAATTATATTTACCGTATCACAATAATCTGACTGCAATTCCCACTGAGCTTTCCGCCTCTTATGGTATGATCTTCTCCAGGGATGACGCCACACCTGTAAAATAATGTAAATTTTTGTAACTTGATTATCAGACGTACGTGGAAGTGGATCACTATTGTGTTCATCTTAAGCCATCCTTGCCTTCATGTGGTGTACCACGGTAATGGATATGGTGAAATCGAGGTAGGGCGCGTCTAAGCAGCCGATGAAGTACCTCCGCTTCACAGAAGACCATAGCAAAATAACAACTACCTGGAGGGTTTTTGTATGAATGAAGATACGAGTAAATTTCTGAAAAGGTGCTGTATAGTAGCGGGGTGGCAACGTGTGAGCGATCTTCTTGTATTACAAGCATTCATGGGTTACGGTAACTGTTTTACATGATGTAGGCGTATGCTTGTTTGCCTACCGACGCTGTAAAAAGGACTTTGTATAGTATCTACACAGCAACAAATCATAAATTCTTTACTACCAAAAGCATTACAGTACTAATTATAAAAAGTTCTGAGACATTCCTAGTAAGCTTTTATAAAAGCCTGTGGCAGGGGGTCCCGGTCTTCAAAACAACTTTGTTACGTACGCCCAAATATACTATTTAATAAAATCAACAAAGATAAGTAATTCGCCCGTGTGGTGGGGAGTGCGTGTAAGGTGAAATGATATTTATAGACTCAGCTCTACGATTGACTCCAGGGATTGGCAGAAAAAAAGAAATTTATGATATTGTTTCTCGGTCGTAATAAGAAGCTAGCGGCGAAAAAATCTTACATTTCAATACAAATGAAAATGTAATTATTTTTTAAATAACTTGTTGCTGTACATGGCTTCTATAAATTAATATCTGTAATAGTACTTCTCGCCATTTTAATTCTGTGTGTAAAGTATTAATTATATTGCGTATGTTTTATATATAGGTTATGCAAAAGCGCGGCCACACAGGGGAGACAAAAATGTCAAAACAAAGTGGTCATGTGCGCTTTAGCCCTTTTTGCAAGTTAATTCTTTGTCGGTGATAACTTTTACTATAATACCAATTCTGAAATCACGAAAAAGTATACTATTTCTTACGTTTTGATTGTACTGAAGATGTTTTTGAAACTCGTAACCCGATTTAAATCTATCGCTATAACCTGAACAAATCTTAAGTAACTGAAATCACCAGAAAGTTTCAGGGAATATACCGCGTTAGGAGCGGGTATGGCAAAGTGTAATCAAGAACACTTGTTGCTTTGGTAATTTTGATAATCGCTTCACATCACTCGAGAGGTATAAAAAAACTTATTGGGTTTGTTCTCTTGTAGCGAATTAATTGAAATATTCTCACGGAAACGATGTTTCACTAAATTGTATTTCTTTTTAACGTCGGGAAGAATACAAGAAGACAGCCCGCTTGATGTGCTTACCATATAGCCCAAGAATGCTTGCAATACGGTAAATATTCCCTCCGCGTTGCCATCCCCGCTGCGACTCCTAGGTCATTACTAGCGACCTTACTCGCGGACAGGAATACAACGATCCATAAGTGCGTTGTTATTTAGCTGTGATTTCCTGCAGAGGTACTCAGCCGGGCTGTTTACCTCTAGTTAATTAACAGTTGGTATTGCTGACTTAACGCGCACGGGGAAATTCGTGACGAATAAATCCATCCACAGACAGTCTGCGGGCGTCGCTGCTTAACTTGCATGTTCAAATAGACTGGTTCCCGCATACACGCCCTCGAACCCCTCTAATTATGTTCGTGGTCCTCTTCTAGACAGATCACCTTTATATCTAGAGCTCAATGTCACACGAACTGTCATATCAAAACATCAATAAAATAAGATTCAATAAAATAAAGGTAAGTAAAAATAATTGAGGACGGAAAACGTGAATAAGAATTGATTGCTTCGTTTTCGTAACTCCCTTATTAAGAATTGAAGGAAATAATTTACCAGAGTCCTTTAAAAGTTTATCGTACATGACAGGTGCATAAAGTTAATATTTCACCGGATAAAATCAGTGAAGGTAATTCATTTGTATTCGTTAAATTTGGCGTCGGGTACCGTGACAAAAATGGATATACTTTCCTTAGCGTCAATGAGGAATGGTATTATTGGACAAAAACTTGTTTTCATTGGTCAATGTACTTTGATGTATAGTTACTTGAAAGGTATAAAATAGTCATTAAAAACTTTAACCTTAACTTAAAAACAAACAAAAAAGCCAACCGAAGATCGTATCATCCCTTCCGGTGACGTACGAGTAGTAATGGCCCACAGGGGCCAACTACATATTCAGGTCAAACAAAAAAATCGAAGTTCATTAATATTTCATATCGGCTTCTTTAAAAAAATGTGCAACATTGATAGCTCAGTATGTAAACCCTCAGCTTATTATCGGTCGGTTGCGGGTTCCAATCCTGGTGTGGGCATGTACTAAATTCCTGTTTTCGACTTTATATATACAGGGTCCGTCACTCGAAGTGTTACCAACTTCATGCTGCTTCTATTTTCAAAATAATAATGACAGCACGCCCAATATTGGTGAAACGTCAGTTTGTTTCATTGTTTTAAAGTGGGCAAAAATAGCAGGAACTAAGTTGAATTTTAAAATAAATTTTCGCAATGGATATTAAACGTAGCTATGTGATCGCTTTGCACTTGGCTGGAAAATCACAACCAGCTATTGTTAGAGAGCTCCGACAACTACGTGTGAACAAAATGTTTGTGTATCGGACCATTAAGCGTTATAACGAAACTGGGAGCATTGCTAAACGACATGGAGGTGGTCATCCGAAAACCGCAACATCACGTAATATGATTCGAAAGGTGAAGGCTCGAATTCAAAGAAATCCTCGTCAGAGTGCAGGTGAATTGGCGAAAAGTCTGAAAGTATCCGACTCAAGCATTCGCCGTATACTAAAAAAAGAACTCCAACTGAAGCCCTACAAGATCCAAAAAGTACAACATCTTACTTCAACTCAGAAGATAGTCCGGCTACAAAGAGCTCGAGCACTGAAAGCCTTACACGAACGTGGCGAGCTGGAAAACATTGTTTTTTCTGATGAAAAAATTTTCACCGTCCAGCAGTACGTCAACAAGCAAAATGATCGTGTTTGGCTACAGGGCAAGTCAAACGATAATTTGGATGACAGAATAGCCGTTCGTAAGCAAGCGCCTGCTTCGGTTATGGTCTGGGCCGCAGTGACCTCAAATGGCCGGTCGCCACTCGTGTTTATCGAGAAGGGCGTCAAAGTCAACCAGCAAGTGTACCAGCAAAAAGTGCTAAATGATGCTCTCATACCGTGGACACGTAAGCAATTCGGTACAAACAGCTGGACATTTCAACAAGACTCAGCACCGTCCCACAAAGCTCGCATGACACAAATTTTTTTAGAGAACCACGTTCCTCGGTTCATTTCCTCACAACAGTGGCCTCCTTACTCGCCAGACTTGAATCCAATGGACTTCTCGGTGTGGTCTATTTTGGAGGCTGCTGTGTCAACAAAAAGGTATGAAAGTGTGGACACGCTCAAGGCAGCGCTTCGTCGGGAATGGAAAAGAATACCGCAAACCCATCTTCGTGCGGCCTGCGATGCATTCGTTGGAAGACTCGAGGCCGTAATCCGTGCCAAAGGAGGTCATATCGAACAATAATGATGATTTTCATAAAATTTAATGTTTTTTTTACAATTTTCTTTCAATTTTTAATAAATCTTACTTTGAATAACTAAATAACATCATTTAAAATTGGTAACACTTCGAGTGACGGACCCTGTACATATATATATATATTTGTAACAATCATTATTAGCTCGGCGGTGAAGGAAAACATCGTGAGGAAACCCGCAGGTCCAAGAAATGATAATTTCAAATGAACCGGGACCTAATTTAAGAAAGGTCTGATATTCTGTGTTGCGAAGGTCTAATGGCAGTTGCTTTATGTAAAGATCAGTATCTTTTCCAAATCCTTAGGCTTAGGTAGCGGACCCGCCAATCCTAATGAATTAAGAAACGGCATAACGCTAGGAAGATGAAAGAGCTTCTTTAAAAAGACGCAGCGGTTATATATTCGACACCTATATCATTTTTATATACATCTTCTGGGAAATGTCTTAACCGATTTGGATGGTTTAAATTGTATACTAATAAGATTGATCCCAAAGCGTTCCTATATTTATTTATTTGGTAAGAAGATATTTGAGTATGTATGTTTTGGTCTGGGTATTTTTAAGAGACCAAAGCATCAAAGCCGCTTATCTAGGAAAGTATCGCCACCCCACAGATAACGACGGCCAAATAACTACTCCCTGCGCCTACGCCTACGTACGCCTTATATAAAATCAGCCAAGTGCGAGTCGGACTCGCAAACTAAGGGTTCCGTTCCATTATCTATAAAAACGGCAAAAAAGATCACGTTTGTTGTATGGGAGCCCCCTTAAATATTTGTTTTATTTTAATTTAATTATTTATTCTTAAAGTGAATATATAACTAAATATTCTGTGAATATTTCAAGCGTCTACCTGTTGCCGTTAACAATATCGAGCAAAAATGAGCAAAAAAATCACGTTTGTTGTATGGGAGCCCCCTTAAATGTTTATTTTATTCTATTTTTTTGTATTTGTTGTTATAGCGGCAACAGAAATACATCATCTGTGAAAATTTCAACTGTTTAACTATAACGGTTCATGAGATACAGCCTGGTGACGGACGGACGGACGGACGGACAGCGGAGCCTCAGTAATAGGGTTCCGTTTTACCCTTTGGGTACGGATTTTACAAGAATTAAGAAACGAATGAAGAAATTCTTAAACTTATAATTTATTTTTCTTAAACTTTTTTTTTTGTGCCAAATATCAAGGTTATTGGTTTATCTCTGTAATTTGAATAGTTGAGGCTCTTCAAACAGGGGTGTGACAAGGATTTCAAAGACAACGCAGAAGCACAAGTACCCTGTTTTCAGAAGTATCAAGCCGTATGTTTGTTTAACACCCCAGTGGTATAAAAAAAAATGTACTCACCTTTCGTTCAGCAATATCCGATGAGGGCAAGAAGGCAGCGAAACTCCCTTCCAGCATGTCAGGGTTGCCACAAATAGCGTGTCCAGTGTCACAGTAGTAAGAACACTTCCCATGGAAGCAGAAATTATTCGCAGGCGATACGAAGAAGGTCTTGAGGATGTCGCCTTCGGTGACGTCGTAAATTTCAGTGGTCATGTTGAGAACTCGGCCCACAACCGGCATCGCACGACGGAAACCCAGGATCCTGAATTATTCATTAGAGTTAAAAAAAAAAAGAAAAAAAAAGTAAAATAAAGTTGCAGCAGAGGAGGGCGCACCAAAGCAGCCCAACTGGGGAAGTATCTACTCTTCTGCTTAGTGTTACCCCGTTTTCAAATCTATTAGATTGACAAGGTTCGTTACCGCAGCGTATATGGCAAAGATACTGATTTTTACATGGAGCGGCTGCCGTCAGACCTACATAAGCCAGAAGGAAAAATAATCCATTCTTAGGTAAGGTCACACGTCACACCTTAGAAATATAATTTCTTGGACGGACTCTGAGGGAAAAACTGTGAGGGTTTTTCCCTCAGCGTCAAGGTGATATGTACATAAATCCGAAAACACAAGCCACTATGAGACCATGAATGAACCACCCATGAATGAAACTTAAATAACCTATGGATGATATGATTTGACGTAGTAAAAGATTTCACCGCTACAGGTCAGGGGGTAAAGTACAACACGCAGCTCTTATTGGCTAGTTCACTGATAGAGATCGCGTCACTTATTGATATGTTGGTTAAAATATTCTTCTATTCGAATCGATGAGATATTTAGGCGCTATAACACAACGTTATTGTGAGCACGAGATGCCCTCATGCTCAGTCCAGTGGCTTATTAATTTATGCCGTAACCTACAGCCTATGAGTGCTTGCAATACAATGAGCCTCGCTCGCGCGTCGCTATCCCAGCTGCTATCATAGCAGCTCCTGAGGAGCCTTCTGGTAAACTTCTCACTCTCAGAAATACCAAAACCCTCCAGGGAGTTGTTATTTGGCAGTCGTTTTCTGTACTTCCCTAGTTGATCTACTATGATGAACTGATGCACCCTATCTCTCTTTTCAATATAACATCGTTAGTTAAATTAGCAGAGTGCACCACATGCAGGTGTGATTGGCTTATTATTATTATACCTCGATGCTTACCCTATTATGGTGCCCTCATATACAATAGTAATAATAAATCACTTCTCATCAGATCGTCGATATGGTTGTTTGCGTCCCTACGTAGCATAAGAGAAGATCGCAAACAGATAAAAAAAACTCCTGTTTTCGGGAGTAAAGTTACCAATAAGTTCTAGAGGCGATGCAGCTTTAGAAACTGTCCAAACAATACCTTTTGTATTGCAAACGCTTCACATCAGACTGGCCGTATCCTCATTTGCCACCTGACATAGAATGATATCCCTTCTGAATAACAAACTAAATTACTTTTTTTATTTGCTAAGAAGACTTAGAACGAACTTAATTACAAATAAATATTATTGGCAAAATACTATAGACACTAAATGCCAATAACAAATCTTTATAAATATGTAACTAAATTATTTTTGCAGCATTAAAAAAAAAGTTGTTTTTCAAGAAGCCAAGAACAATAAGCACATTATGCATACACAATACGTACATATACGTATATATATACATGTACAGAGGTACATAGTTATTATTAAATATTCAAGTCACTTAAGTTTGAAACCTATGTAAATAAACTAGATTAACATGAGCAGATGCAGTGTGATCATCATTCGTTAGATTGTTTAAAAAAGGATGAGCCTATGGTATGGTTTATATGGTGAATACTAGTATTAAATACGTCATAGTCATATACGGAAATATATCTATTTTACGTGTGACATCATCACATCACTTCAAATCGACCCTTACTCATCCCACTGCAGGGATACGAGTCTCCCTCCAACAGAAGGGGTTTAGAGCATTCTCCACCACGCTGCTCAAATGTGGATTGGTGGAGGCCAGTGTTTTCAAACCGCCCGAGGGCCACTGACATAGCTTAACGACTGTCATCTATCGACAACAGCCGGGACCGACGGCTTAACGTGCCCTCCGAGCACGGAGAAACTCGAGATAAGTAAACCCATCCATAGACGGGTTGCGGTCGATGTTGCTTAACCCGCGTGTTAAGCAACATCGACCGTTCGGTTAGAATGAGACTCGCAATGACGCCATCGAGCTCTCAATCGATCGACGTGTGACATGGACAAATTAAAAAGGTACGAGTATTTTGCCGACAGTTGTAGCAAAGGAATAAATAAATAAATATTGTCGGACAAATTCTTCTTCTTTCTTTTTCTTTTTAGCCCTTATCTACCAGTAATCTGGTGTAGGCCTCCTTCAGACTCTTCCATTTTTCTCTGTCCTGTGCAACTTGCATCCAGTTGGACCCTGCTATTTTCGTAATATCATCCTTCCATCGCATTTGTGGTCTTCCTCTAGGCCGCTTTTCTTCCCAAGGCCTCCACTCCAGGGCCATTTTACACAATGAATTGTGTTTTCGGGCTATGTGACCCGCCCACTGCCACTTCAGATTCGCTATTCGCTCTACGGCATCTGCGACTCCACTCCGCCCCCTAAGCCATGTATTTGTTTTGTGGTCCATCAGTGTAACCCCCACGAGCTTTCTCTCTAATTTCCTCTGGGCGACCTGTATCTTGTTAATGTTATCTTTGGTCAGGACCCAGGTTTCCGCTCCGTAAGTTAAAACTGGCAGGATACACTGATTGAACAACCTAGCTTTCTGTTCTGCTGTTATGTTCATTTTGAAGGCAAAGTCCAGTTTTGAATAGGCGGCCCACATAAGACGGATACGTCTGTCAATTTCGCCAACCTGGTTGTCCTTGCCCATCCTTACTTCCTGACCCAGATAGACATATTTCTCTACATTTTCGATGACAGTTTGGTTGACTTTTATTTTAACATGTGTTCTGGTTTCGTTTGTCATGATCTTAGTTTTGTTGATGTTCATTTCCAAGCCAACTTGTAGAGAAGCTTCGTTCAATTTCTGAATCATGAGTTGTAAGTCGTCAGGATTGTCACTGAGAAGAACGATATCATCCGCGAATCTAAGGTTGCTCAGTCTGGCACCTGGTATCTTGAGACCAAAATCTTCCCATGAAAGCTTCTTGAAAACATCTTCTAAAACAAGAGTAAATAGTTTTGGCGAAAGAGTGTCTCCCTGTCTTACACCTCTTAGGATCTTAATCTGCTGTGTTTGCTCCGTCAAGGTTACTTTCATGGTAGCATTATTGTAAATATTTTCGATCAGCTTTGAGTATCTATGGTCTATTCGTGCATGCTGAAGTGACTGAACAACTGCCCAGGATTCCACACTATCGAACGCCTTTTTGTAGTCAATGAAGGCCAGCCAGAGGGGTGATTGATACTCTGTGGCTTTCTCGATCACGGTTCTCAGTGTTAAGATGTGGTCCATAGTGCTATATCCGCTTCTGAACCCGGCTTGTTCGGGAGGTTGATAAAAATCAAATTTGTTACTTAAACGAAGGGTAATAATTTTTGTAAGCAGTTTATAAAGGTGAGATAATAAACTGATAGGGCGATAGTTATTTAAGTTTGCTTTGTCACCTTTCTTGAATAATAGGACAACGTTGGCAGATTCCCATTCTTTAGGTATTTTTCCTTCTTCTAGGCATTTGTTTAGAAGCATGTTAAGAAATTGTAATACTGTTGTTCCTCCTTCTTTGACCATTTCAATTATCACTCCGTCTTCACCCGGTGCTTTACCATTCTTCATCTTTCCTAGGGCAGCTTCTATTTCCGAGTTTGATATTTCCGGTATATCTTCCGATCCAACATTTGTAATTTGCCTAGATTGTATTTCCGTTGGTCTTGAACTTTTTGATGCATATAGTTGTTGGTAATACTGTTCGACGGTTCTCAAAAGCAGTTTTTTATCAGTTACCAAGTTTCCATCATCGTCTAAGAGTTTTGTGATTTGATGTTCGCCAGGTGATATAGCTTTCCTAAATACTTTCGGGCCCTTGTATTTTTCTATAATAGCTTGTACGGTTTTTTCGCGGTATTCTTCGATGTCCTTTTCTACATTTTTCCTTGCTTCCTTACAAAGACGACGGAACTCCTCAGTAGACATAAGCCCCATCCTTATTAGTTGCCTTCTCTTTTCTAGAAGTTTTCTAGTAGCATTTTTTAGTTTAGGCCGGCTGTTTTTGCCTTTGGGGACTATGTCTTTTGCTTCAGTATAGAGGGTGGTTTGCAAATGATGAGCTAGCTCGCTTATGTCGAAAGATTCTTTGTAGTGGTCCACAAGCATTTTGCTGACTCTTTCCTGATATGCATCCTTATTTGCTATTAGGCATATTGGATCTATTCTTGTTTTCTTAGAGTTTATGGAAGTATACCTATGCATTCTAGCGTTAATGCTTAGATTTGCCCTGATAAGCCGGTGGTCGCTATTGGTGTTAAAGCTATTAAGAATGTTAACGTCTTTTATGATACATTTATGACTGCTGAACACATAGTCGATTTCGTTCTTGTGTCTTCCACCTGGAGATAACCAAGTCCATTTTCTTTCTGCGCGCTTTTGAAAAAACGAACTCATGTGGAATAGATGATTTTGTTCCAAAAAGTTTACCAATCTATTTCCTGACGCATTTCTTTTTCCAAACCCGAAATTTCCCATGAATTGTTCCGACTCTTCTGTTTTTACTCCAATTTTAGCATTAAAGTCCCCAGTAATAATGGTGTATGTTGATTTTATTTTAATGTCGTTGACACATTTTTCTATGTCTTCATAAAATGTATCTATGGACTCATCAGATGCTTCACTTGTTGGAGCATATGCTTGAATGATCTTGATGGTAATTTTGTTAGTAATTTTGAGATGGACATAAGTGACTCTGTCGGAGATGGAATCCACTGAGATGACATTATCCCAGATGCCTTTGTTGATAAGCAGTCCTACACCATGTGTGTGGGCATTGTCGTCGCTTCCCCGGTAATAAAAGATGTGCCCGTTTTTAAGTTTCAGACATTCTTCTCCAGGTCTTCTTACCTCAGACAAACCAACAATATCCCAAGTAATTTTATCCAGTTCGTATAGTAGTTCTTCAAGTCGGACAAATTACACAGCGCCATCTAGCCCCAAAGTAAGCGAAGCTTGTGTTATGGGTACTAGACAACTGATAAACATACGTAAATACATTTTTTTTTTGTAAATACATACTTATTATACATAGGAAATACCCAGACCAAGACAAACAGACATGTTCATGCACACACATGTTTGTACTGTGTGGGAATCGAACCCACGAGCGTTGGTGTCAAAGTAGCGTAACAACGCGTTTCACCACTGCGCCACCGAGCTCGTCAAAGGACAACTTTGATTGCCTTTACAAGACATCGATATCCTTTTAAAAGTATTTCATATTTTTTAACTACGTCTGCATCTGTTTTATACGTCTGAAACGTCAACTGATGAAACACAAATTTGATTTTACGTTTGAAAATAGCTATGAACGTATCTAAACATTCATTTCCATCCGACGACCACCGTATTAAATAAAATTATATTAAAAGAAAACCAATGAATGGCTGAAATTAGATATGAACTGGCCTAGTTCTGTCCTGTCATTGTATGTTATACAATTACTACAAATTCTTGTACATATACAAATATGTTTCGTGTATCTCGAAAACGGCTCTAACGATTTGAACCATATTTTGTATTAGATTAAGTTTATCTATAAAGCTTTTTCTTGAAACATTGCGAATAGAATAGAATATCTTTACACAAAAAACATAAAAAACTACGGATCTTGTCAAACACATTTTTTTTTCTACAACGTTGGTACACATACAAGTATGCGGCTCACCTGATGTTACCGTAACCTATGGACGTTTGTAATACATTAAGTATCACTCACGTAATGCCACATCTGCTGCGAACACAGCAACTGCTTAGGAGCTTACTGTTGACCTCACTCACACGTGGGAACACAGCATCTCTTTAGGTAGTTGTTATTTGGCCATGTGAAGTGGAGATATTTCCCCAGACGGCTTGCTTTGATGCGCCCTACCTCTCTTAAAAACATCCAAACCAAGACAAATAGACATGTTCATGCACACACAATTTTTTGTTCAGTGTGGGAATCGAACCCACGAGTGTTAAAGTCGTGTCATTCACCACTGCGCCACCTGGGGAAGTACCTTGCACCTCACAGAAAACCGCAGCCAAATAACAACTCCCTAGAGGGTTGTTGCGTTCCTGCGTGTGAGTGAAGTCACCATTATGCTCCCAAGGAGTTGCTGTGTAAGCAGCAGAGGAGGCATCGCGCGAGTGGTACTTAATATATTATAAGCCTTAATAGACTACGGTACCCCGCTTTACATCAGGTGGGCCGTATGCTTGTATGCCTCCTGACGTAGTATAAAAAAAAAGTTGCAGATAAAATATGCGAATAAAGTAATTAATTATGATAAGTACTTAAATCTTCAGGAAATCAACCGTTTACTAGGGTGTATTCACTATTGGAACTATTTTTGAGTTACTTGTTCAACAGATTATAACTGAAGGTAAAACAAAAAAATCGGTCAAGTGCGAGTCGGACTCGCGCACGAAGGGTTCCGTACCATTATCTAAAAAAACACGTTTGTTGTATGAGAGCCCCCCTTAAATATTTGTTTTATTTTAATTTAATTATTTATTCTTAAAGTGAATATATAACTAAATATTCTGTGAATATTTCAAGCGTCTACCTGTTGCCGTTATCAATATCGAGCAAAAACGAGCAAAAAAAATCACGCTTGTTGTATGGGAGCCCCCTTAAATATTTATTATATTCTATTTTTTAGTATGTGTTGTCATAGCGGCAACAGAAATACATCATCTGTGAAAATTTCAACTATCTAACTATCACGGTTCATGAGATACAGCCTGGTGACAGACGGACGGACGGACGGACAGCGGAGCCTCAGTAATAGCGTTCCGTTTTACCCTTTGGGTACGGAACTCTAAAAAGAGTTGAACAGTGAACACTACTTAACATAAAAACACCTAAAAACCAAGCGCGTATTGCCCATGCATGGTAGCAAGAACGCTGGTTGCATTTTCTAGCTGATTTGCACTGCTAATCAGGGGCGTAGCTACCGCCGTATTTGCCGTATCAATTATACGGGGCCCCCGGGCCACGGGGGCCCCCAAAGTGTGTAAGAAAAAAGAATAAAAACTTTCTAATTTATTTTATTTTACAAATGACAAAATTCTATAAAGCAATTCCTTTTTTTCCCGCCTTAAGCGTGCGTTCAAAAGTTGGCAACACTACATCGTTATGGCGGGCTGCGGGACTTCCGCGTTTTACTTACTTCATCTTCAACTCAGCGGGGAATCCCCGGGAATCCTTCATCGATATCGCGATGTACGTGTACGTTGTTGTACTTTGCATTGGATGTTAAACCACGGAGTGCAGTGCACTGTTTATTTACGCGCTTTATATAAATGTGCATTACATTGTAATTCAGTACAAACAATATTGTTCTTCTGGTTTAGCAGTATTAGTAGCGATTTGTAAAAGAAATGAGTGAAAGGAAAAGAGATTATCCCAGCGGCGCTGAGAAAAGAAAAATTAAACAGAAAAGGGACGAGGTTATAAAAAAAGTGCCCAAAATTTCTTCATTTTTTCAGAGACAAGATACTGTGAGTGATTTAGATTGGAAAGGTAAGTACTACACTACTACCCAACCCATTTATTAGGGGCCCGTAGTGATAAACAAGGAAATCTTTTAATTTCGGTCTGTCCATCTGTCCGTCACAAAAAGTTGTCTCCCCCCTCGATTTTCACAATTATACTGTTTTTAGGGTTCCGTGCCTTGATTAAAAAAAAAAAACAAAATTCTAACTTATCTATAGGATCGATTTGTTTTGTTGTTTGTCTATCAGTCCGTATCGTATCGTTAATTGCGTGTTGAGAACTTCAGATGTGCAGACTCGCTTTCGGGTTCTCGTTTTGTATGGCCACTACACTACGCGCTGCGTTTAAATAGCACGCAGGTGTATAGTAATGCACGGACGGGCTGCAGGTGATTTTGTATCTACTAATAGGTACGAGCACAATCCGCGTAGAGTCTGTGTGCGTCTGAACTGAACACTCTCTAACTGTGACCCTTAGTAACGTTATTTATTTATATATAACTCTTTTTAGTTTAGTATCAAAGCATTCGTATTTATTTTTTAACAATTACTCGTTTATTTTTAGATTCTTCTGAAGCATGTTCTTCGTCACATATCCATCCGGAAATAGAAGAAAGCCAAGCACATACTTTATCGGATGTCCATCCAGAAATCGCGGAACCCCAAGTCAACGATTCTGATATATCTGCAGATAATGCAGATTGTAATATAATTTCATCAGATAGAGGAAATTTTGGTGACAATTTAACTGAATGCGAACGAAAAATAATTTTTAAATTGGGTCCATTTAAACCACAAGGACCATTTCCAAAAGTTTCAGAAAATAACCGACCTTTTTCGGCTTATTATTATTCATATTTCAATCAGGCAGGCATAAAAATTATAAGACCATGGTTATGTTATTCTAACGTTTTAAACAAACCGTACTGTCACTTCTGTTGGTTATTAGCAGATCGTCAAAACAAATCGTACTCCTCTGCTTGGGTTAACGGTGTTTCGGTTAGAAGCAATTTCACACAAACTATTCTTGACCATGAAAAGTCACAGCAGCATATTAGTGCCTCACTCTCTTATAATAATTGGTTGCAAGGAAATACCATCGATACTCTATTGAAAAGTGAAATCGATAGTAAAATTACATTCTGGAGAGATGTACTGCATCGTATAATTAATGTTATAATTACTTTAGTATCTTGTAATCTACCTTTGAGGGGGCATGATTCTGATTCTGGCAATTTTATGGCAATTTCACGTCTGCTATCTAACTATGATGCAACTTTAAAAGAACTTCTTCTAAAACCGAAAGGTGAAATAAATTATTTAAGCCCTACGATTCAAAACGAAATTATTAGTTTGCTTGGTACTAACGTTAGGAACAGTATTATCTCAGAAATTAAAAAAGCTCCATTTCTGACAATAATTCTGGATACAACACAAGACTTATCAAAAATTGACCAACTATCTGTAGTTTTTCGATATATCTCGGTTACAGAAAATGATGATAATGTGCCTAAAGAAATAAAAATCTGTGAGTCCTTTTTAGGATTCATAGCAGTAACTGATTGCAGTGCTGCAGGTCTGAAAACTGTCATTTTAAATTTGACTAAAGAATATGGAATTGATTTGACTAAATGTAGAGGACAGGGATACGATGGAGCAAATGTTATGTCGGGTGTGTATGGAGGATTACAAACCCTAATAAAAGAGCATGCTCCAAATGCCGATTATGTTCATTGTGCTGCGCACGCTTTAAACTTGGTTTTGAACGATGCTGCGAGACATGTTCGTGAAGTATCGACTTTTTTCGATAATTTAGAAAAAATATATACTTTTTTTGGCAATAGTATAAAACGCTGGGCTATGCTAAGTGACGATTCATCTGAAAAATATTTGATTACCCTTAAAAAGGTATGTCCTACCAGATGGTCTTCTAGGAACGACGCTTTATTAGCAGTAAAGAAAATTTTTTTACTAATCATGAAAACTTTGTACCAACTAAATTTAATTTCAAATAAAAAAGATGAACGTGAAGAATGTAAAAGTATAATTAACATTTTAGAGAGTTTTGATTTCTTAGTGCTCGTTACATTTTTTTCTTCACTATTTGAAATTATTAATCCTGTTTCTAAAGCTCTACAGCATGAAAATAATGACTTACAGAAATCTAGTATTTTATTAAGTAATCTTTTAAATAGACTGTGCCAATTAAGAAATCAGAATTCATTTAATAGTTTGCTAAATGAATCCAAAGATTTAGCAAAAGAGTGGGGGGTAACAACTGTTTTTAAAAACAGTAGGCGAAAGATAACGAAGCGTTTTTTTGATGAGTTATCACAAGATGAGAGAATTTCCGACCCGGAATCCTATTTCAAAGTCAATGTATACTATTGCTGTTTAGATATATTAATTTCTCAAACTAAAGAAAGATTTCAGAGCCTTTGCAACCTGAGTAGTATATTCGAAATATTACAACCGGAGAAACTCCTATCTTCTTCAAGCGAAGAGATATTAAACGCTTCCGGAAAACTGTCTGCTAAATACAGTAAAGACATCTCACTTAATCTTTGTGACCAATTAAAGGCTCTAAAAACATGCTTAAATTCTGAAATTAAAAAAAAATATTCCATTAAAGAACTCATTGAATTATTGCTAGTAAAATTCAATAGTCTTGCATCCAGTTTTCCCGAGGTAATCACAGCATGCTTTTTATTCTTGACCCTTCCAGTTACAACCGCAACGGCAGGAAGAAGTTTTTCAAAATTAAAACTAATAAAAAATTACTTAAGAACTTCGATGGGACAAGAACGGCTGTCAGACATCTCACTATTGTCCATAGAGGCAGAAACTTTAGAAAAACTAAAATCATCATCAGCCATAAATGATTTAATAAATCAGTTTGCCGAAAAAAAGGCAAGGAAAGTGAATATTTAAAATTCGATTTTTATTTGTAAAATGGGTAAATTATGTGATAAATAAATATTTCTTCTCACAATATTTTTTTTCTTTTGTGAAAAATCTTTACCTCCATATAAGGGCCTCCAAAAAAATTTTTATACGGGGCCCCGACAAGGCACGATACGCCACTGCTGCTAATCCTTTGAGGGAAAAATGAGTCAGCTCTCTCAACAGGTTGTCCCCAGCGACAGTGATCATGCGAAGAGATTAAGCTTTCCGCAGCTGGACTCCATGGGTCAAAAGTATCAACGGCGCATACATATTTTATCTGAGATATTAATATTTGCACCGTTTGTGGTGCTTCAATCATTTAACCACCCAAACAATTGTCATTGAACAATCTGAGATCATAAATGACAAAGCATACATTTTACATTTCGTTCGTTGTTATTCTTTCGTGATTTAATTATTTTTTTTTTACTACAGTCTTTCAGTTTACATTTTGTACATTTAATAAACTTGATAAACTGACGTGCAAATATTACAAATCAACAAACGTAATAGTAAATAACCTGTGCTGAGTGTTTTATTTATTTTACGTATATATTTTTTACAGAATAAGTATATATTTTTTTTATACAACGTCGGAAGGCATACAGGCATACGGCCCACCTGATGTAAAGCTGTTACCGTAGCCTATAAATGCTTGCAATACATTAAGTATCACTCGAGCGATGCCGTCACTGCTGTTCATCGTGAGGAAACCCTTGTGTCCAAAAAATTCTCCGAAGAAACCGCCAATATCCATCTTCCTCCACCACATCAAGGTTCATGCGCCGATTGCGCTAATACATCACCATCATGAAATACGAGAGTTAACCATCGATTGTTAAAACCGTAACATCCATTGCCATAACAACATAAAATACGTGACAGTTTCGCAAACTGTCACATTACGAGAAACAACTTGTGACTATGAACCTGTCATGTAACATAGATTAAAAAGTCATATTGTTATATTTAAAAAACTAAATACATATTTTAGAATAAATTATGTTCAAAATTATCTAGTACCAAATTTAGCAAAGCAAGTACTAGAGAACATAAAATAGACATACGTGAATACATTTTTTTCGTAATATGATATGTATAATACAGATTATTTGTTATTTCACTTTCATGCAGTAGTAAATACTTAATTAATTATTCACGTATCTACATAAGTAATAGGACGTTCATAAATTGTATCATTCTCTGTTCCTACCATATGTCCAATATAACTTCATGAGATTTGCAATTGTAAAAAAAAATAAAATAAAATTGTACCTAAAATTAAACATTTTTTTTTCGTAATATGATATGTATAATACAGATTATTTGTTATCTTATTATTTATTCATTAGACATAAATTAATGATACACAGTTTCGCTATTTGTCTCAGTTCAATCTTAATCTAATGTATTTAATAACGATTTATTATAAAATATATCATACACTACAATATCGTGAGCAGTGATAAACCAGTGGATAAAGAACCTGCCTACCTACTAGTCCCCGGTTTGAATCCTGGCATGTACCTACCACTAAATTCGTGCTTTCAGATTTATATAAGTACATTTTAGTAATCGTCACTTGCTCGGCGGTGAAGGAAATCATCGTGATCGAACCTACAAGGCCAAGAAATTGTCTTTCGAAAGACATGTGACCTAACCTGAAAGAAAAATCTGGTTTTCCCTCTGGTTTATGGAAGTCTGACGGCAGGCGCTCCTATTAAAATCCAGTATCTTCGCGAAGTCGTTTCGGTATAGGTAGTCTATCTGCCTATTCTAATGGTTTAGGAAACGGGAATAATCGGAAATAAGAATAATTAATCCAAGCAAACTTAGAATACTATGGTCGGCATAAATAATTACCAGTCTAAACCCCGACATCACATTAGTGATATAACGTATTTATATGTATGTATATATATATTTACTCTACTCTCGTCCAAAATTTTAAATTTTTACTAGCATACATTATGTTCTCATAAATATACTGAAAGGTAACCGTGAGGATATTTATTTGTTTAAATAGTTGTCTTAGTCATTCCCTGGCGCCCATGTTATAAATAGAGTGGATGGCTCTCTTTCGTAATATATGACATAATGCTATGAAAGTAGCTGAAATAGAAATAGCAGTAACCACATCTGTCAATTGTCTAATTCTCCTAACAGCATATGCGGCGGAGCTGAGCTTACGGGTCAGTTTTTTTATGTGTATCTGCAATTTGGAATTTTTGTCATAGGTAACTAATAATAAGAAATCGATTAAAATAAAAGAAGACCGTAAAAAACTAGTAAAAATAATTTGGCAATTATACGCCGTACAAACATACCTGTCGAGATGAAAGGCTGCTATTTCAGCGTTATGCCGCTCGTAGTCCGAGAAGTAGAAATGATTCGGTAATGTCTGCACATCGCGCGCGAATCTGTCAACAAACAATAGTCATTTTATTGCTATGATAATAAAAGTGCGAGTCGGACTCGCGCACGAAGGGTTCCTTACCATTATCTATAAAAACGGCAAAATAATCACGTTTGTTGTATGGGAGCCCCTTAAATATTTATTTTATTCTACTTTTTAGTATTTGTTGTTATAGCGGCAACAGAAATACATCATCTGTGAAAATTTCAACTGTCTAACTATCACGGTTCATGAGATACACCACTAAGTTCACGGCAGAGAGAACCGAGCGCCACATGACTCGCTCCGCATACACCTCACTTGCTTCTTTAATATTCATAGTTGTTTTATGCAATGCTCGCCTATTCAGTTGGCCTCTTGTTTTCTTACTACATTCATTTATTACAAACAACTTAGAAACACTTTAAAATTATGACAATATTTTACCAAACTGCATAGCATTTTCTTGACAGTTCTCGTTATGCTGATTGCTAGTAACCTCAATTTAACATTTTATCAAATGAATTTTAATGGATAAAATCATATTAAATTCATAGTTCTGAAATTGTTTTTTGTTTTGGTGCATCCACCTCATGGAACACTTTTTAAAATATGTTTCAACGCATCTCAAGTGTGGATGCTACTTATACAATTTATTTGAAAAAAGACGGATTAAAAGGTTATTATAAAGACGTAAAATTATACAGCAACTAGCTCCACCCGCGATTTCATTCGCGCTTATCCCGGTATCCCGTAGGAACGGCTTTTTCTTATTTATTTCTATCGTGATGTTGCCAGCCTATACATCCCTCAAGAATTGAACTATCAAATGCAAAAATATATTTTTAAATCCGACTACTAGTTCCGGAGTTTAAAATTCTAGAGCGCATTTAAACAAACAAATTCTTCAGCTTTACATATTAGTAGAGATGATAACTTTGAAGTGAGGCCTGATGACCTGTGACTCACTTATAAAATCTAGTACAAGCTTCAGTTTGAACTGACTTTGTGAAATAAACAGCGTATAAACATAAGTATATAGTGTTTGTACGCACAATGATTGGTAGTTTCTAAAAAGCTGGTTAATAGTTGTTTTGCGAGAAGCAGTCGTAGAATCATGCACACACTTACTCCTAGTTGTGTTAATCTATATAACCCATGGATACCTATAACGCTCAAATCCTGTACCTATATCCGAACAAATCGAATGACATATTTTTGAAACAAAAATTGAAATTTTTAATCACGCAATTGCAAATCTCATGAGCTAAATATTTGCACTTAAAAGTAATATATATATAATTCAGAGCCTCAGGGCCTACCGCTAAGTTAAAGATGATTCAGATCGATATTTCTTTATTTCGAATATCGCATTTTGATTTAGATATATGATAAACAGTCGGAAGATCTCTAGCGTGTCAGTGTAACAGAAGACGATCATCGTTAACCTACGGCATTAAAATATCTGATCTGAATCATCTTCACCCCAGTCGAGATGATCAGCCAGTCCCCCAGTCCGAAAAAGGGTTAGCCAACCGGTCTAATTAGTTGTATTTTAAGCATAATCTTAACAGTTTTAATCGCTTTATTGAAATATCTTATATTTCTCTATTTTGCCTTTATGCATTAAATAAAATTCATAGATTAAGGTGGAGCATGCCTTACAAGCAGTTTCAATTTAACGACTTACATTATGTTAGCGCCCACTATTAATCTAGATACATTTATAACGATGTAAATGATAAGAATGTATAATGAATATCAGCCTATAAAATTTTAGCTTTCAAAGAGAATGGAGGCTGTAGGGCCATCGAGACGATTTTACGAGATAAAACACGAACTTGGCCGCTACAGTGATTCATAGACATTATGTATTATAATCTCTATCTATTAAGCTATTTAGACTGTATCGTTTAAATTTTCCCTGTAAAAACTAGAAGGAGAAATTATAAAAAAAAGCGACAGCAAAAAGAGATGACTACATTCATCTAAAAGTGCGTGAGAATGAGATAGAAGGCATTATATAATGGTTATTACAGGGTCAGAGCATTGTAATATAAACCCTACAATTATCCTACTCTTGAAATTCCACATTCGTCTCATTATCTTAAAGTTCACATTTTTTAAGGATTCACTTCTATCGTTTGTGAACTGCGCACATTTTTTTTTATCGTTATATTCGATTATTACTTTTAGAATTTTGTCGAAATGTTAAACAGTGATAGCTGTAGACATATGTAACACTGCGTTGTACCGCAAAATAGCGACAACTCAGTTCATCATATTTCGTTAAATCTGTTAGTACACAGCGCTGTATCAAGATAATTCAAGCGACTAACTCGCTGCTTATTGCTGTGCCCGCTGAATGCAGTCTAGTGGTATTAAGAATTAACCCAAAGAACCGGCACAGTATGTTACATCTGAGTTACTTTGTTGACGCATAGATTTTTCTGCATTACCCATGTCTAGCATGTATAGCTGATATCCGTAGTAAATTTTTATGTTGGAATTTTATAGTATTACGCAGCAAGTCTAAATAACTTGCTTCGTAATACTATAAAAATAAACTCACGCATACACTGCCACGAGTAGGGCCTAGAATAAAATGAATATAAATACAATACCAGTAGGTATTTAACAAGCAATATAAGACGTAAGGAAGCGTAAGTCAAATAATTTCGTTTCGTATCAATCTGTGATATGTTTGATATCATGAACAGATAGTACTGTTATGCCTATATTATTACTAATCCCCTCTTATTCCAAAGCTCAAATGATGAAACCAACGCCATAACAAGCAAGCCATCCTTCTAAAAAGGCCAGCCACTCAATTCTCGCAAGAGATTCAGAAATTGAAACCTACTTGAAATAATTTCATTAAAGTGGATTGGATATCAAATATCACGCCTCGAGCCATAGACTTCTGCTCTTCGGAATAAATTTATTACGTTGAAAAATGTCGAGTTATTAAAGGGGACATAATTTTAATTTATCTTAACAAAATTGTACCTGAATTACGTCTCAAAATTGAAATTGATTCTTATCAGATGTGACACCCTTCGTAATTAAAATATCAACGGGTATTTGTTTTACAAAATGCCGGGAGGCATATAAACATAAGACCTTTCTGTTCTGTAAACGAATACTGTACGGAATACATTAATATCACTCGCGCGTTGTCACCTCCGCTACTAATAGGTACCCTATCTCCTCAAGAGATTACCGAATCTCTCGCAAGAACTCAAAAATCTTGGGAATTGTGATCTTGCTGCGGTTTTCTGAGAGGTGGAGGTACTTCCCCAGTCGCGCAGCTTTGATGTACCCTACCTCCTTTTTGACAGAGCCTCGTTGATAATTAGGACATGTATGTGAAGGATTTGCCTCTACGGGTTGATAGTTACAGGCCTCAATTATTTATAAAAAAAAAATTTTTTTAAGCAAGCGAAAAGGTACCTTTTTTATTTTACGAGGAAGTAAGTAATAGGTGTAATAATTATGTCTATTTAATGTAACTCACCAAAACTCAATTAAATAATTGATGGCTGCGAGATAATAAAACCAGTTTAAAATTTTATTATTGCTATGAACGAAACATTTTGATTGTGTTTGAAATAAGATTACCGTCCAGAACACAATTTCAAACACAATCAAAATGTTTCGTTTCAAAACGTGAAAACCGTAAATCAAGGCTATATTGATACATCCGTAATATCAAATTGATGGAAAATTCCGTAAAAAAGTAATAAATTTAATAGATGAAGATAACATAGCTTATTAACAAATGAAACACATATACCAAAGTATGGTATATGTGTTTCATTTGTTAATAAGCTATCTTATCTTCATCTATATCTTCACGCCAAGTGATAAGAAAAACCTATTACGCCCAATCATTTTTCTTTCCCTCTAAATTCTCAGGTGGTAGTACATTACATTATCCTTAAATGCTGTATTATTCGACGCGTTACACAACTAATATTCAATTAACAAATGTAATTAAATAATAGTATGAAATTACATTTGTGTAACGATATACAGATGTAACATTTGTGACCGTACCATTGACATAGCAAATATCTCGCAATCGTGTCCGGAATTCAAGAGTTTTTTTTTAAATAATGAAAGTAATTTAAAGTTACCGTAACCTATACGGCCGTAGAAGGGTTACTATCAATGTGACGAAATTTATCGTTCCCGGGCGATTCCTTCTATCCAGGAGGGCCTCAGGATATGTCGATGGGATATTCCCCAGTGCCCATAATTCGTACAAACTCGGTCCGGTGAATTTACATGTAGGTACTTAAACATTCATCTTGTGGTTTGATTTTAATGTAATGTGGGATATTAATCAGTGAATGTTTTTTTTTGCTTTTTAACCAAATAATTACACCACTCGTCAAGTGAAGCAGTGATAGCCCAGTGGCTAACAACCGGCTTATAAACTGGTACCCGGTTCCAATTTGGAACCGGGTACCTACCTGGCATGTACTACGAAATTTGTGGTCGGATTTATGTACATATTTTTTATTATCACTAGCTCGGCTGTGAAATAAAATATAATGAGCAAACCCGCACGGCCGGGAAATATTTCGAAAGACGTCTAACTTAACCTAAGAAAGAACTGGGTTACCCTCGGGTTGTACAGGTCAATTCAAAATTAAAATTTAATTAATGTTCAGCATAAAAGTAGTGAGAGAAGAGTAATTATTTGGGATGATGATTGACGAGTTCGGTGGCGCAGTGGTGAAACGCGCTGTTACGCTACTTTGACACCAACGCTCGTGGGTTCGATTCCCACACAGTACAAACATTTGTGTGCATAAACATGTCTGTTTGTATTGGTCTGGGTATTTTCTATGGATAATAAGTATGTATTTACAAAAAAAAAATGTATTTACGTATGTTTATCAGTTGTCTAGTACCCATAACACAAGCTTCGCTTACATTGGTGCTAGGTGGCGCTGTGTAATTTGTCCGGCAATATTTATTTATTTTATTTATTTATTGGTTCCCTAACAAATAGTAAAAGTACCTACAAATAGTAAAAGGCAACAGAGTCTAGGCAAAAGAGCATCGCTCGGTGATTTTTTTGAAAGGCATTTTTTCCGTAAAGACACAGTTATAGATAAACTTAAAAAAATATTTTACTACTAAATTTGATGCAAGTCGTTAGAACCGTTTTCAAGATACACGAAATACACACATCAAAAGTGTCTAGGGATCAACATATATTTTTGCAATAACTTTTCTCCTGATTGATATTAATTAAAATTTTCTTTAAGGATTCATCAAATAAAGTGTTTTCGTTTGTCTACAGTAACGATAAACCAAGTCACCTTTGCATTAATAAAGAAATTTGCCATTTTCATAATAAAGGGATTTTTGACATTTGAACCACTAACATTAAAGTTCGAAAAAAAGACTGAAATAACAGTTTTCTTTAAAATTTTATTGGGTAACTTAAACAATTAATAATCCGTGTTTCTACCGCGAACACTAACAACACAAGAACATCGGTTTGGCATACTCAAAATGAGTTCATCCAAATCACGCTGTGGAATAGCCGCCCATGTTCGTTGCAACAACAAAAAAAGGTCTTCTTGCGACTGGATACCCTCCATATTCGGCAGAGCTCTTCTCTGTAGCATATCCCATGCATGCTCAATCGGGTTCAAGTCTGGCGACTGAGCAGGCCAGGGCATGACATTGATGTTAGCTGCGGCGAGAGTCTGTCTTACAACTCTTGCGGTGTGCGGTCGTGCATTATCATGCATTAACTGAAATAAGGGACCGATTTGCACTTGTAGAGGAACGATGACGTCTGATACAATCGTCTCAGCATAAATTTGAGCGTTGAGGTTGCCTCTGATCCAAATCAACTCAGTTCTTCCGCCGATCCAAATACCCGCCCATACCATGATGGTTCCACCACTATAAGGATGGACTTCCTGGCAGGATTTTAATCGCTGTTGGCATCCAGGGGTTCTCCAGTGTCGTATACGTCTTGTATCCGGTCTCATACCAAAACGAGACTCATCAGAAAAGCACACGAAACGCCATTGTTCTTCTGCCCAATTTCTGTGTTCAAGAGCCCATTGATATCGAATCCTACGATTGTGCATTGCTATAGGTGGTACCCTTAGCTGTCTTCGGGAATGAAGGTTCACTTCATGCAAGCGGTTTCTGAAGGGAACCAATAAATAAATAAAATAAATAAATATTGTCGGACAAATTACACAGCGCCACCTAGCCCCAAAGTAAGCGAAGCTTGTGTTATGGGTACTAGACAACTGATAAACATACGTAAATACATTTTTTTTTGTAAATACATACTTATTATACATAGAAAATACCCAGACCAAGACAAACAGACATGTTCATGCACACAAATGTTTGTACTGTGTGGGAATCGAACCCACGAGCGTTGGCGTCAAAGTAGCGTAACAGTGCGTTTCGCCACTGCGCCACCGAGTTCGTCAGAAATGAGTAGAAATGAGAGCACTGAGGAGTATGTGTGGAGGGAGAATGGATGATAAAAAATAGCACGATACTAGACCTTTGTGGAATGAAAGTTGATGTGGTGACAAAAATTGAAAAGGGTATGCTGAGATGGTTTGGTCATTAAGAAAGAATGAATGGTAAAAGAGTTACGAAAGAAGTGTATCAAGCAAGAGTGAATGGTGATGTCGCGCGGGGCACACATATAGATCAAATTAGTGATGTGTTGAAAAATGGCCAAATCAAAAGTATCCAAAACCGAAAAGCATGCATGAAGAGGTTAATGAGTGTGGAAGAAGCGAGGGTCGTGTTTTATCAGAAGGTGATATCAAAAGCTCTAAGAATCGGCGAGCGGGCACGAAAACTATGAATGTTAAAAAAGGGAGCGAAGTGTGTAACGAACGCATCTTATGGCGCTCGGTTATCTCTGCCTACCCCGCAAGGTACCCGGGGTGAAGATATATATATACAACTATGCATTTCTAGACCTTATGTTGACTTAAATACATTAAAATGTTTATTTTAATAATATGCTAATCAACTTAAAAGAGGTAACCAAAATAAAATATAACTTTTGTATAATTCATATTGCCAAATAAAGATTTATTAAACACTAGCTGTGCCCGCGACTTCATCCGCGCGGAATAGTTTTTTTTTTATTATTTATTTATATTAATAAAATAAATATTTTTTCTAAAATAAAGGTAGCCTAAGTTACTCCTTATTACATCAGCTATCTGTCAGTAAAAGTCCCGTCAAAATCGGTCCAGCCGTTTCAGAGATTAGCCGGAACAAACAGACAGATAGACAAAAATTGTAAAAATATTCATTTTCGTATATGTACCGTGTATACATCCATATGCATTTAGTAAAAAGCGATTATTTTAATATTACAAACAGACACTCCAATTTTATTTATCTGTATAGAAGATTATTATTATATTATTACATACTAGCTGTGCCCGTGACTTCGTCCGCGCGGAATAGTTTTTTTTATTATTTATTTATATTAATAAAAATAAATATATTTTCTAAAATAAAGGTAGCCTAAGTTACTCCTTATTACATCAGCTATCTGCCAGTGAAAGTCCCGTCAAAATCGGTCCAGCCGTTTCAGAGATTAGCCGGAACAAACAGACAGACAGACAAAAATTGTAAAAATATTTATTTTGGTATATGTACCGTGTATATATCCATATGCATTTAGTAAAAAGCGATTATTTTAATATTACAAACAGACACTCCAATTTTATTTATCTGTATAGATGTATAGATTCTATACCGTAATATATCAAAGCAGTCTGACTGTGTACCTCTAACTCACATAAAACCGCAACTCAATAATAACTCTCTAGAGGTTTGTTGTGTTCCCGTGAGTGAGCGAAGATACCAGTGAAGCTTCTGAGGAATTAACACGTCAGCAACAGAGGCGGTAACGAACAAACAATATTCCAAACGCTGTATTTTGCAATAATAATAAATAGTAATGTGCAAATGTTCGTAGGCTATTACAACCACTTTTAATCGAGTGAGCCGTATATTTAGATATAAATTATATAATTTTTAAATTGAGTACAGAAAATCTTTACGTGTAAGAACGAATATCAAAAGTGAGCATAAAATACTAGAGTGCAAAGGTGTCTGATATCAGATATGCCAGTCTTCAGGGACAATTTGTGATATTCCCGCGCGTCGATTTTTGGAACTATATTCTTTTGTCACAATGGAAATTGTATCGGGTAGATGGCGAATCTTCCAACTATTTTATGAAAATGCTTTGAAGTATATTGAGAAAAGTATGAAATATTACTAATATATAATAAATTGTCAAACGATTTTATTGCAAAAGTTTGTTAAGATGACGCTTAAAGTAACATAAGTAAGCTATAGAGCACGCTTAGTTCTCCTGTCCGTTGTACGATCGTAAGCAAATTTTTATCTACATGTATCTATGGTATATAGCTATTATAGTGATGTACTATGCGTGATGAAATTTCTAGACTATCGATACTTTAATACAGACATTCCTACGAGTGTCAATCCCAAAAGACTTGAGCGAGTTCATCTCTACATGCAATTTGATCCAACCTGCTTTGCGTGCTTCCGCCACCAATTAGTTCATGCGGCCTAGCGCCGGCCGGCACCCACCCACTACTGTTAGTACTTGGTACATGCCGACGCTGCCATGGCTGCTCCGGTAGTCTCTGCCTCGGCTGCTGCGGTCGTCCGTCATCTGGAACAGATTCCGCATGCCCCCACCACCACCGTCGCTGCCACGACTGACCTGGTCGTCGCTGCGACACGTGTGTCATGCTACAAGTCTAACGCTTGTAATGTATTCTTACGATTAACGTCTACAACGCCTGATGATGCCTCGTGGAGAGGCGAAACACGTGTCGCAGCGACGACCAGGCCAGTCGTGGCAGCGACGGTGGTGGTGGGGGCATGCGGAATCTGTTCCAGATGACGGACGACCGCAGCAGCCGAGGCAGAGACTACCGGAGCAGCCATGGCAGCGTCGGCATGTACCAAGTACTAACAGTAGTGGGTGGGTGCCGGCCGGCGCTAGGCCGCATGAACTAATTGGTGGCGGAAGCACGCAAAGCAGGTTGGATCAAATTGCATGTAGATTTGACTTTCGCAAAGTAACGCCTGAATCTATTAACGAGTTCATCTCTGTATACAAACAAATTTTCGATACTTCGAAACTTCTGATCGATAGCGATTTACACGTGGTGTTGTTCATACGGACAATACCTATACATAGAAAGGCGCACTCTACAGTTTGCTTACGTATACTCTAAATCTTCAGCGTAACACTTGTAGACCTAGTTCGCAATTGATTTGAAAGGGAGTATCTGTGTTAATACACGAAAAGGCATGCTCAATTGATTCGGTCAGATAGAAAAAATGAAAAGGAAAGAATGACGAAATAGATATACAACACAGTGATGGAAGGATGTAGTAGCCAAGATGTTAGGTATCCGAGAATACCTAGAATATGTAACAATTTTATACAAATTGTCATCAACATGGGATTGGATTACCTATAACAATAACGTAAATATATATATACCTAGTCTTCCCATAAATACTGAAACAAAGAAAAAAAAAAGTCCGAAACGCTCATTTCCAACCAAGACTGCGTAGACCGAGCTTTATAACCCGGCGCCGAGTCTTGCTGGAAGGACCATTCTTGGTTACTGAACATGGTGTTGTTAAGGGGCTTTACTACCTTCTCAAGAATGTTACGAGTATCTTGATACACTTGTGCCGATGTTTTGATACCTTTTTCACAAAAGTATGGCTCAGTCACTCCTTCATAACTAATACCCCACCAAACCATCACTGAAGTCAGATAGTGCCCACGTTGCACTCTGTCGACTAATTGGGAAGCTTTCTTAGAGCTTTGAGCATAAATACGGTCATTTTGTTTGTTAAAATGTTGCTCAATTTACTGTGACCGCCCTTTGCGTACCGCATCAGTAGTTGTTTCGATTTCACCACCCTATTCTTTTTTAAATTATCAGTTAAGAAATGACCAATACGTCTCTTATAGGCTGCAAGTCCTAAGTCATCTTTTAAAATACGCGACATGGTTCTAGGTGGTATCTTCATCTCCCGAGATAAAATCTTTTGTTTTCGGACGGGATTTCTTCGAATTCTTTCCCTTACTGCTTTCACCACCTTTTTCGTACGAACACTACGTGGACGGCCAGATCTTTTTCTGTCACAAACAGAGGAGATCTTATTGTACCTATTAATAGTACACAAACATTTTACTAATACCAAGCGTATGGAGAGTTTTAAAAATTGCATTTTGCTCCATACCTACTTTGTTTAATGCAATCACAGCGATTCGGTTCTTTTTATCACCCCACTCCATTTTAATATCGCAAAATATTGCACAATGTACTGGCGCCAAAATGAGAAAACTCAATGAACAATCATATAAAAATTACAGATTCCAAATTCAAATGTAATATTTTGTTTCTTTTTAATTGTAACAGTATTTATGGCCAGAGTAAGTATTTAAATAGGAACCGAGAAAGGCCAACCCTCATCTATCACGACTTCATTAACAGCGAGGTAAGATAAGAACTGAGCCATGTAGCATTGGGATCTTTCTGTTTACCCAGCAAGGAACTTTCCGTGAATATACATAGATAAACACTCAATTAGTGTTGTTCATATGCGATATGATCAAAAATTTAATCAAATCCATAAAGACTTTTTATACACAAAAGTATTTAGAACTTAGAACTAAAACTTTGTGAAAAACTAAGTATAAGTAGTCTCAGTTGAACCGATGAAAGTTCCCGCAACACCTCACTATAACTCGCAGTCCAGTCGAGAGTAAATGGAAGGCTTACAGAACTACATACGTACTTTACTCGAAGAAATTGAATGGGAAACACAATCAACTTCCAACAATTGTACGAAAGTAACACAACTCGGGCACTCCATACTTCAATGGTCCTACTAGTTCAGAACTAGTGGGCAAGCCGCTAAGTCGACAGTGTGAAAGAAAATACTAAGTTTTGTGAATAGAACGCATACATGGTACAAGGTGACAAGAAAGTTTGGATCGTTGGAAACTATAGCTCTCGAACAGGACTTGTTTGGGAACAAAATAAGTGGGTATTGTTGTGAGCATGACGGATGATAGACACTTAACCCTATAAGGATGTATATAATGGCGGAAGCATAACTCTTATACAACTTCTATATGGGGTGTATCGTTAACTGATTTAGGAAACTCGTTGAGTTTAATCGTATGCCCAAATTCATAATTAATATATATTATTATTATTCAACGTCGGGCGGCAAACAATTATATAATTTTCAACATTATTTATTTTTAAACACCAGTTAGTGTTACATCAGTCATGGTAATAGTACACACTCTGTAAAAATTTCAAGTATCTACCTTTTACCATAGTGTAATAATTACTGTAATTATTATTACACTGCTATTACCGTTCAGTTGGACTCGAGTTGAAGCGAGTCAGACTCGAAGGGTTCCGTAGCATGGAACAAAATTTAACATTACATATATTTTAAAAGTAGTACCTATAGTAAAAAAAAACTCTCTCGTCTTATATCTGGATTCTATTTAAATTTCTTTTTAACTTATTGTTATAGCGGCCATAGTTAATTTATATGTAAAAAAAATTAAAATATCTATCTATTATGATTTAAAAGATTCAGACGGACAGACATCGAAGCCTTAGTTATAAGATCTCTTTGGCACCCATAAAAATGAATTTATGAAATTGTGTATGAAAATTATGTCGACACAATTTACCGTAGAATGGTAATGAAAACATCCACGCTGTTCTTTTATATAAACTTTATCAACAGGAAATATATACCGCCATGTTTGCGTTAGTACCTAACTAATTATTAATGATTACAATAATATTAAAAAATTACATCCTGCAGATGACATTGGTCATCAACAATGTCTATGAAAAATGTAAGAAGCATACAAAATTCTTTACGTACTTCTTCGTAACTTAAAAAACAAGTTTATCAAAACACTAGATAACTAAAAGGCCAGTGGGTGCATGTATTTGAGGTCTCCATGAGTAGTGTGACACAGATAGATAGAAAATATTTAGAGTATGTTAAATTTGCATTATAGAAGACACGGTTTATGTGGTTCTTACAAAAAATAAGATGCTATTATCGCTAAAAGTAATCATTTTAAAACATCCTTTATGTGCTTGCACGCATTCTTTACCTACTTACGCGCAATAATATACTCACTGAGCATTCCCTTTAAATATCATTTAACTTGCAGTTGTTTTTTTTTTTTTTTTTTTTTTTTTTTTTTCTTTTTATACGTACACCCCTGCCGTGGGCAAGGCGATTTATATAACAATATGTATATGTTATACACACATTTTTAAAATCATTAAATATAAATAAATAACACATTCATACATCACATTCTCTTTCATTCCGCAATTCATCTTTCATTCATCATCTTTCAGTTATATTTTCAAAAAAAAAAAATTTGATTTGGCCCATTTTAGAACGCCGGTAAAACGATTATAACTGTTTCCAAATTTCCCTCCCTATACTGCGTCAGTCCAGACACGGGCGACAGTGAGCTTCACAGCTCCACCTAGCCACCGCGATCTCATCGGCTATACAGAGTATAGCCGAGGTATACAACATTAGTCCTAGGTGGAGCTGCTCTGCTTATTACGATCTATGACGGCCGTGGCTAGACCGACGCAGTATTTTAAAAATTTCGATCTATTTCTCCCCGTTACCACTTCGGAGACTGTGTTTTCGGTGACCCGCATTCCCAAATCCTGCTCCAAATCGTACCTCTGTTTGGAGAATGCGGGACACCGAAACAATATGTGCTGCACTGTCTGGTCCACGCCGGGCTCGCAGAAGCAGGATGGGTCATCCGCGCACTTGAACCTGTGCAAGTACGCGGAGAACCCACCATGCCCCGAGAGGACCTGCGTGGTGATGCTCGACGGCACCATTTTGCCCACGATGCCGTACGCCTCCGCCGCACTCGGGAAGAACATCTTCGTCGTCGAAGCTGTTGTTCCCGATGTGTATCTCCTGTCCCATTCGTCAATGGTCCCCTTGCGGATCATACCTTTGACGAATGAGACAGGGCAGCGGTCATAATGTGGCCGCCTCCGCAACCCCAGTGCGGCGCTCCTGGCGAGTTCATCGGCACGTTCGTTCCCCTCCAACCCCGCGTGTGCCTTAATCCAAAACAACGAGACGCTCTTACCCTGGCTTTTGCACAACTTGCAGTTGTTGGCGCAAGAGGAACAAACCTATTGAGAGCACAATAGGTTTGTCTCACTCTTATCTCCGCTTAGATAGTTTTTGGAATAGTGTTTAGAGTTCTCAGGTTGCCTTTATCACATTCTACATACCTCATTGGTTTGAAGAGCGCCTGCACTCCGTTTGGGTAGTCAATGATTAGCTTCAGTTGCGTCCCTCCTTCCTTTTGCTCTGTCAAAAATACATTTTAGTTAATATCGAAACTATTCAAGATCCTTTTGAGAGGTTGCGGTTACAGAATTTAATCCCCGGGATCCCGGCGCGATTCATTCGACACAAGATCCAAGGATTTTCGGGATCAACTCAATATTAATAACATGTTGACGCAACTGGGAGTGTTACGATCGCGACCCATTTGCTAGGTAACATAATATAGGTATGCCTTTTTGTGTGATTGCTTTATTCTGTGACTCTCATACATACACAAGCTTTGCTCTAAGTAGTAGCTGATATTAGAAGTGTGATGGTACGAGCTGTTTTAATGCTATCTGTCTTGCATCTTGTCGTCAGAGCTTCGTTTGTTGATTAGCAGGACGCACGACGTGTAAGTCAGGTTTGCTTTGCTCCGACGATGTGTGAGCTGTTTACATTGAGAAATTTTAATATACTGTCACTTCTTTGCATATACTCGTATATACGCTGCATGCGCTGGCGTAACAGAACTTTTACAACAGTTAAACAATTTTTGCCAAAGTCCCGGGATCCCGGTATTGGTATCACTTAGCCCTGAAATCCCAGGATTGAAATAATATCATCAGGACTGTATATCCTAATCACGGTGGAAATAAGTTTTTGCCGAATATTCGTCGCATATTTGGTATATTTTATAATCAATAAATATACTGTATCTTAGTTGATAACACGCTTACTGGTAACCTCACTTACTCGCATGAACACAACAACACTCTAGAGAGTTGTTATTTGATTGCGGCTTTCTGTGAGGTGCAGGTACTTCCCTCGTCGGTCTTGCTTTGATGCGCCCTCAAAGACTTCTATGTAGTATACATGGAAGTCTTTGTGCGCCCTACTTCTCTTAAAAACATATTATATATATAATATTATAAATATAGAAATAGACATGTTTATGCACACAAATATTAGTCTATCCCACATAGACTAATATTTTTGTGCATAAACATGTCTATTCTAATCGAACCCACGTGTATTAGTATTAAAGTAGCATTGTTAACCACTCCCCCTTCGAGCTCATTATTAGGATAGAGGATAGTTAACCGATTACAGCCCATCTTTTGAAGAAAAAAACTATATTAACCGTATAGTTATTTCTTCAACAGATGGGGTGTATGACATTGGATTATGAAAACCTAATATTTACGATAAATGCAGGTGCACATTTGCACCTGCTTAAACCGGTTTCGCTACAAGTCACATGAATCTGGATGTTTTGTTGAATTAATTGTATAACAAAACAAATAACCAGTAAATAAATGTGGTACGACTAATTTTATTGTGATTGGAATAAACTAGAACATCGGTATTGTACCGGATAAAAATAAATATCGGACTACGCGATAAAGTCGGTTCAACAATGAAATCCATTTAAGTGGTTTAAATATTTAAGTCCAATTCGAAGTAAAGGGCGAGATTGTTGTGGCACTATTGTCCGGACCTCTAGCCCACAACTGATTGCAGACCCGACTTCATTTAATATACACTATATAATATCTACATATATAAGGTTTTATAAATGTACGTAATAAAGTTAGTAGTGGGTAGTAATGGGTGTAAAAGCTCACTATCCTCTATGGAATCCAAGCTAACTCACCGGCAGGTGGTGTGTCCTGCTAATTAATAAACGAAGCCCTAGTGAAAGATAGATAGGACGTATCGACTGAAGTGTTTCCAGTTCACAAAAAACCGCAGTCAAATAACAACTCTCTGGAGGGATGTTGTGTTACCGAAATAGTGAGGTTATCAGTAAGCTGAGAGGATGCTATGTTAGCAGCGGTAATCACATCAGATGCGCCGTATGCTTGTTTGCCTCACGATACTGTATAAAAGAACTGATAGGCTGATTTCGTCTTAATTGTTGTGTGTTTTTTTATACTACGTCGGAAGGAATACAAGCATACGGCCCACCTGATGTAAAGCGGGTACCGTAGCTTATTAACGCTTGTAATGTATTAATTATCACTGGCACGATGCCTCCTCTGATATTTACACAGCAACTCCTTGGGAGCTTACTTGTGACCTCACTCACATGCAGGAACACAACAATCCTCTTGGAAGTTGTTATTTGGCTGCGGTTTTCTGTGAGGTGGACTGGACTTACGGGCCCCAGACGGGCTGCTTTGATGCGCCCTACCTCTCTTGTAACATTGCATTTATACTTTGGTAAGGCGTAGAATTCTCCCATTCATCGTTCACATCAGCCAGCACTCTGACCCCCACGGAAGACTGACTATAACGGCTTGCTTGTAAACTTGGGCTTTCAGTTTAATAGGCGTGAATCATAGCATGGCACCCCACGTTGTACTATTAAACAAAGCAATTATTATATACATAGACTCATTTTGTAAAAAGAGTGATACACATAGCATAAATACTAGATATAAGCATAATCTTGTGTTACATGCAAGCCGTCTCCACAAAATAAGTAATTCTTTTATGGGGCAATGTATACGGTTCTATAACAAACTTCCCAGCAATATAAGAGAATTGTCAATAAACAAATTTAAAACTACTGTTAAAGCCAAATTGTGTAGCAGGGCATATTATAAAGTATCTGACTATATTAATGATAAAATGCCTGGGAGTGAGTCGATCCAATTATAATGTAATTAATAAAATATGTAAATTTGTTTGGATACCAAAAGAGGGATGCCTGAGTTTTTTGGCAGTATTTTTATATATGTTTTAGAAACAAAATTATGTACATATTACACAGGACGAACAGAAAACTGTCATGTTTTTACTTTATACCACTTGATCGATTGTATGAAAAGGAAAATCTGTAAGATTATCCATTTCCACATTCCCATTAAGATTATATATGTTTACACACAAAACGAGCATACAAAGGGCAAAAGATATTGGTCACTTGATGGTAAGTGATCACCGTCATATATAGGCATCAGCAATAATAAAGCGTTCGTGCAATTCTTTGCCAGGCTTTTAAGGAAAATTCTTTAATCTGTTGTTGTTGATATCCGGTTTAACGGCTTCATTCACATACTCAAGTACATGGGTTCTTCTAAATTATTTTGATATAATATTTTAACTAAAATTCTGTACTGACTAGGTCAGCTAAAACAATTATCGTATAATTGAGTGCCATGGTTTAGTTCTGTCTACCCAACTCTTGGGCGGCGGTAAAGGCTAGCTGTCTAAAGGTAAATTGGTTTTCTAGATACAATCAACGATCCTCTGAATATTTTATTGCCCTACATTTTGGGTGAGTTAATAGAGATCGGGGTATTAATGGACACTCCACTAAGTATAGTAGCGATTTGATTAGTTCTTTAGTAAGAAGAAATATGATACTCATAGCGCTCTGAAGACGTAATTGTACGTAATCCTTGCTAATGTTAAATGCAATTATTGATTGTGTGTCAAAACCTATTCTTTTAGATAAGATAAAGATAAATAGATGTAAAAAAATATTTGCCGCGGGTAATTAAACGCGTCTTACATTTTTTGAAATGTACTTAATCTTATTGTATCTTATTCAATTTTCTTATGTTACTATTTTTCTTTTTAATCAGCTAGCATTTCGGAAATTACCATTGACGAAGAAGAAATGCCGAAAGAAACTGGCTCATATAGGTCTCTTTTAAAATTGACAATTAGATATTACATTCACATCACCATATTGGTAGAATAATTATATTAAATGGTATAATTAAAGATTATTACAATTATTATATACAATGCAAAAGTGGAAGGATGTAGGAGCCGGGGAAGGCCAAGACTTACCTACCATGACCAAATTGGTCATGTTCTATCAGAAGGTGATGTCAGGAGCCCTAGAAACCGGCGTGCGTGCATGAGAAGAGCAATGAATGTTAAAGAAGCGAGTGAGATATGTAAGGATCGAGTCACGTGGCGCTCGGTTCTCTCTGCCTACCCCGCAAGGGATTTGGCGTGAAGTTATAGATATTAATAAAGGTCGTCTGTGCTAAACACCGTAATACTTACGAAGTAACTATTAAGTAATCTGTGGTAATACTATTTCCTGACTTAGTTATTTTATCGTGACCCATTAACTCGTGAATGAAAAGTGCAGTGATAACTTAGTGGACAAAGATCTGGCTTTTTAACCGACAGGTCCCAGGATTGACTCCAACTACTTGTTAAGTAATTTCGGATTTATGTACATACTCGTATCTGTAATTATCACTTGTTTGGCGGTGAAGAAAAACATAGTCAAGATACCCAATACCCTATTGATCCAGCCTAAGAAAACTCAGATTTTCCCCCTAGGTTATGGAGGTCTAACAGCAGTCGCTCGATGTCGATTAAAATTAAAACATCTTGCAAACTATATTAGGCATAGGCATTTGTTTACAAACTATGTTAAAAATGCTAATACAGAATATGGCACAGCATATAGAAATTTGAACTATTGTGGTTTTTGGTAGTGACTTAGTTACGCTGTTGATTAAAAAAGATCCAATTGTCAATAAAAATAGAGTTGTAGTATTTATATAAAAATATTTATATGTTAATAAAAAAACCAAAATCGCAAACTGTTAGGATAAATAAACATATTATTCTACATGTTACGTGCGCAGCTCATATGAATAACGCTGACACGAAACCTACATTATTGTGCATGATATTTGCGCAATACAGTAAACTGCTGACGCCGCGCCTCGTGCAACCGACGCCCGACGATTGCGACACCGCGGCCAGTGGAATATTCCGCACTTCATTCCTAGCATCGGAACAGTCGACACGTATAGTTAATAAGTTAATTTTGTAACTCTTTTATTTTTATTAAAGTTCTTTATAAATAATTTCGGTTTTTTTTGGGACCTCCGACGGCAGAGGTCGTAATTGGCGCAGTCGGTAGGATACTTGAAACAGGAAACGCGCGCGATCGGTCTCCAGCATCTCGCATCGTTGCTCCCAATCGCCGTTTTCTGGTTGAGCTCTCAAGCCTTCGTCAAGTATCCGAATCTACGGCAATCTGCAAGGTCGAAGTATCCAGACATCGATAACGCTCACAGAGGCCGAAATGCTTATGTAAGTACACCACTGAATTGTTCTGTAGTGTTGCTTTCCTAGCCCATTAAGTCCTTTGAATCAATCAAGATTCTTCCTAGAAAGGATAAGTCCGAGGCTGTTTCCTCTAAACAGTCAAGGAATTGTATATTAGATTCTAACAGAGATTTAAGCTTAGACGATAGTACGTTAGATTATTGTAGTTATACGGAAATTATGAATCCGCCAGCAGTTGACCATATGGCCCACCAAGTTAGTCCACCACAAGCACAGACTATGCAGACAGCGGTCGTTCATGACCCTGATGCCATATTCAAGGCCCTCCGCCTGGTCCCCGAGTTTGACGGGAACCCAAATATACTTACGCGATTCATAAGAATATGCGACCAAATTATACATAGCTATGCCAGAGACGGACCAGAACACTTGTTAAATAATTTATCATTAATTAATGGCATTCTGAACAAAGTAACAGGGCCCGCCGCTCGTACCATCAACTCAAACGGTATACCCGAAAATTGGTATGGTATTAGGACAGTGTTGATTAATAACTTTTCCGACCAGAGGGACGAAACTGCGTTGTATAACGACCTTTCGTTACAGTCACAAGGTAGTAGCACACCGCAGGAATTTTATGAACGGTGTCAGACACTGTTCAGTACCATCATGACGTACGTCACCCTACACGAGACTATAGAGACGACCATAGAAGCAAAACGTAACTTATACAAGAAATTAACTATGCAAGCATTTGTACGTGGTCTTAAAGAGCCACTTGGGTCTCGTATACGGTGCATGCGCCCTGACAGTATTGAAAAAGCTTTGGAATTTGTGCAGGAGGAGCTTAATGTCATTTATTTGCAGCAACGAAACGACACTTTACCTAAATTATCACAGGGTCATCCAATGCCCAAAATGGCACAGGCTTTTACACCGCCTATGACCACCTATATGCCACCACCTAGACCATTTACTTTCGGCACGACTAACATGCAACCGCACAGACAGACTGCACCGCCTCCTGTCAACTATTTCAATAGGCCAAGTCCACAAGCAATGGCACAGCCCCAATTTAGAATGCCTACCCGTACTCAGCAGATGTTCCGGGCTACACCGCCTAATTATAACCCACAAAGCAACGTCTTTAAGTTGCCAAATCGCAATCAGTCTTTTGGTAATAGTCAATCCCAACAAACACCACGCCCCATGAGTGGTGTAACCCCATTTGTCACAAAGCCATTACCTCCCACGGGACATGATTGGCGTAGGTTTGGAAACCCACCTCCGTCCAACTATTTCAAGACTAGGGACGTTAATATGAATGACTGTGTAACATACTACCCAGATTACAGTGAATGCTACCCTGACTACAATCAATATACTAGTTACCATGACTACCCCGCTATGAGTACTGACTATTATAATTATGAGCCTGACTATGTGTATAATGTACCAGAATACCCGAACGTGACCGAGTACCCGAACATAAGCGAGTACCCAAATGAAGTTGATCACCCAGTCGAACCCTCTGTAAAGCAATATCAGTCTCCTTCTAGCGATAGTGAGGATTTTCAGAAAGTTATGATATCAAAAAGATCCGGATAGAATTGAATATGCAAACACAAAGGCAACTACCGTATGTTCGCATAGAAAACCCACCTCTTAATCTTTTAATAGATACAGGCGCTAACCAATCATTTATTAGCCCAGAAGCCGTCCAACAGTTTTATTCTCACATACCTTTGGACTATGAACCGTTCGAAGTTACGAACGTGCATACAACTAGTAGAAATGACTCAAACAACAAGAGATAATTCGCCACTACCACGAAGGTAAAACCAATCACCGTGGTATAACTGAGTGCTACTTATCCTTATCCTACAGATACTATTGGCCAAAAATGAAAGAACACATAGCTAAATTTATCAACGAATGTACCATTTGCGGACAATCGAAATATGACCGCAACCCTATTAGACAGGAATTTAACATTGTTCCTCCGGCAACTAAACCATTTGAGACAGTTCACCTTGACTTGTTCACCATTCAGGGTGAAAAGTACCTAACATTTATAGACGTATTTTCAAAATATGCCCAAGCATATCATCTACGCGATGGGACTGCCATAAGTGTCATCCAAAGTCTACTTACTTTCAGCACGCACCACGGTTTACCTTTTAGCATTGTTACCGATCAGGGAACGGAATTCACGAACCAAATGTTCACCGAATTTCTAAGACTACATAAAATTAACCACCATAAAACCCTAGCCCATTCACCTAACGACAATGGCAACATTGAGCGATTCCATAGCACTATCCTAGAGCATTTGCGTATCCTAAAACTAAGGCAGAAAGATGAACCCATTGTTAACTTAATGCCTTATGCCATTATTGCATATAACAGCTCGATACATAGCTTCACGAAATGCAGGCCTTATGACATTGTGAACGGACATCTAGACCCTAGGGATCCACTAGACTTTAACATGACTGAGCACCTGTTACAACAGTATGTGATCACACATAAGGAACAGATGAAGAAAGTATACGAACTAATTCATGAGTCCTGTGTTGCTAAACGTACCGCAATAATAGAGAATAGGAATAAAACCCGTGAAAAAGAAATTGAATATCAGCCCGAACAACAGATATTTGTCAGCAACCCCGCAGCCTCTCGGCAAAAATTAGCACCACGCTACACTAAAGATACCGTTTTAGCAGATCTGCCCATTCATATTTATACATCTAGAAAACGCGGTCCGATAGCTAAGTCCCGATTAAAACGTGTCCCTAAAAATACATTGTTACAGAACACTGCTGACGTCGATTCTCGCGCTAACACAAGCTCAAGAAATTAAACTAGAGAGTTTGAACGATGGACCTGGAATATTGCCCTTTAAAATTGGCCCCATGAGGTTGACTACACACCACCACACATTCCTGCAATACGTAGAGTTAAACGATATTGAAAACCGACTTGACGACATTAAAGACCAATTACAGGATACTGGGAAACAACTACGTAATGACACATACATGCTATATGAAGTTCAGTTTAATCATATCAGTGACAAATTAGATAAGGCGTCGTATCGACTAAATTCTCTTAAACCGTCACGCACCAAACGTGGCTTGTTAAATGGTCTAGGCTCTGTTATAAAAGGACTCACTGGAAATCTTGATCACAACGATGCCATCTTTTACAACGAGGCCATCTCTCAACTTAAAAGTAATCAAGATAAATTAAACACTGAATTAAGCGAACATATAAGTCTTAGTCAAGACTGGATAGCTCACCACACTGAGGTCATATCTCAGATAGTAGAAAACCAAGTAAAAATTAACGAGACGTTACAGTTAATCTTAGATTCAGATGCCTATAGAGATAGCAGCTTAATAAAATATTTTAGATTTGGTCAATTATTAGATATACTAGGGTATAACATAGAAGATTTGTCAACCGAATTAGATAGGATAGAAAATATTTTAGCTTACACCCGTGCATCGAATACACATCATTCGATGTTAGATATAAGTATACTTAAGAAAATGTTAGTTAGGTTAAATAGTATCTATGAGAAAAATCAATTGCTAGATATGGACCTTCGGGAATATTATAATGTGATTAACCCGGGTTCATACTACGTCGAGAACAGAATTGTAGTATTATTCAGGTTCCCTATAGTATCCCCCGAAATATATGAGTTGTACAAATTACCTATCCTACCTAATAAGCACAATTCCGTTCTTATACCTCCCTATCCATTAATAGCAACCAACGGAAATTTTCACGTGTACATAGAGGCTGAATGCCCGAAGGTAGAGGACTACTATCTCTGTGAGGAAAAGCTGAACCAACAAATTCGGAAAGATCCGGACTGCATACACAGACTTATCTCTGCGCAAATAATGGACGCATCGTGCCAGCAGACTACCATATCACTATCAAAGCAAACCATAGAAAAATTAGATGACAGACACTACGCCATGATATTCCCGAAACCAACTAAAGTACAAGAAACCTGTGGACGAGACCAATACAGCACACTTACAGGCAGCTATGTTGCAACAATACCGCATAACTGCATTATACGCACTGACGAGTTTACCATCGCTAATATGGAAGATCAAGTCCAAGGGCAGCCTATCAAAATTCTTAACTTGCCCACCTCAACGGAGTCCAAACCTAACTCGCAGCATCCAGTCGAACTCAGTCAGATCAACTTGAGCAAACTTCAGGAAATACAAGACAAAATTTCATTTCAGCGGATCGAACGTTTGGATGAGATACATCCAAAGTCTCTCTACCATACAACGCTTCCCTTTTACAGCGCCTTGGTCGCCGCTATAATTCTCGTTCTTGCAATAGGTTATCGCAAAAGGTGCCAGACCTTGAAGAAACCTACAGCAGATGCCAGAAGCAACGAGCATTCGTACGAAGATCTGGACATCCCTACTTCAGTGAAAAAGATGCCAGCAACATTTTCAATAAACCTCACAAAATAGTTGCTGAACTTCCGGGGGAGGTGTTACGTGCGCAGCTCATATGAATAACGCTGACACGAAACCTACATTATTGTGCATGATATTTGCGCAATACAGTAAACTGCTGACGCCGCGCCTCGTGCAACCGACGCCCGACGATTGCGACACCGCGGCCAGTGGAATATTCCGCACTTCATTCCTAGCATCGGAACAGTCGACACGTATAGTTAATAAGTTAATTTTGTAACTCTTTTATTTTTATTAAAGTTCTTTATAAATAATTTCGGTTTTTTTTGGGACCTCCGACGGCAGAGGTCGTAATTGGCGCAGTCGGTAGGATACTTGAAACAGGAAACGCGCGCGATCGGTCTCCAGCATCTCGCATCGTTGCTCCCAATCGCCGTTTTCTGGTTGAGCTCTCAAGCCTTCGTCAAGTATCCGAATCTACGGCAATCTGCAAGGTCGAAGTATCCAGACATCGATAACGCTCACAGAGGCCGAAATGCTTATGTAAGTACACCACTGAATTGTTCTGTAGTGTTGCTTTCCTAGCCCATTAAGTCCTTTGAATCAATCAAGATTCTTCCTAGAAAGGATAAGTCCGAGGCTGTTTCCTCTAAACAGTCAAGGAATTGTATATTAGATTCTAACAGAGATTTAAGCTTAGACGATAGTACGTTAGATTATTGTAGTTATACGGAAATTATGAATCCGCCAGCAGTTGACCATATGGCCCACCAAGTTAGTCCACCACAAGCACAGACTATGCAGACAGCGGTCGTTCATGACCCTGATGCCATATTCAAGGCCCTCCGCCTGGTCCCCGAGTTTGACGGGAACCCAAATATACTTACGCGATTCATAAGAATATGCGACCAAATTATACATAGCTATGCCAGAGACGGACCAGAACACTTGTTAAATAATTTATCATTAATTAATGGCATTCTGAACAAAGTAACAGGGCCCGCCGCTCGTACCATCAACTCAAACGGTATACCCGAAAATTGGTATGGTATTAGGACAGTGTTGATTAATAACTTTTCCGACCAGAGGGACGAAACTGCGTTGTATAACGACCTTTCGTTACAGTCACAAGGTAGTAGCACACCGCAGGAATTTTATGAACGGTGTCAGACACTGTTCAGTACCATCATGACGTACGTCACCCTACACGAGACTATAGAGACGACCATAGAAGCAAAACGTAACTTATACAAGAAATTAACTATGCAAGCATTTGTACGTGGTCTTAAAGAGCCACTTGGGTCTCGTATACGGTGCATGCGCCCTGACAGTATTGAAAAAGCTTTGGAATTTGTGCAGGAGGAGCTTAATGTCATTTATTTGCAGCAACGAAACGACACTTTACCTAAATTATCACAGGGTCATCCAATGCCCAAAATGGCACAGGCTTTTACACCGCCTATGACCACCTATATGCCACCACCTAGACCATTTACTTTCGGCACGACTAACATGCAACCGCACAGACAGACTGCACCGCCTCCTGTCAACTATTTCAATAGGCCAAGTCCACAAGCAATGGCACAGCCCCAATTTAGAATGCCTACCCGTACTCAGCAGATGTTCCGGGCTACACCGCCTAATTATAACCCACAAAGCAACGTCTTTAAGTTGCCAAATCGCAATCAGTCTTTTGGTAATAGTCAATCCCAACAAACACCACGCCCCATGAGTGGTGTAACCCCATTTGTCACAAAGCCATTACCTCCCACGGGACATGATTGGCGTAGGTTTGGAAACCCACCTCCGTCCAACTATTTCAAGACTAGGGACGTTAATATGAATGACTGTGTAACATACTACCCAGATTACAGTGAATGCTACCCTGACTACAATCAATATACTAGTTACCATGACTACCCCGCTATGAGTACTGACTATTATAATTATGAGCCTGACTATGTGTATAATGTACCAGAATACCCGAACGTGACCGAGTACCCGAACATAAGCGAGTACCCAAATGAAGTTGATCACCCAGTCGAACCCTCTGTAAAGCAATATCAGTCTCCTTCTAGCGATAGTGAGGATTTTCAGAAAGTTATGATATCAAAAAGATCCGGATAGAATTGAATATGCAAACACAAAGGCAACTACCGTATGTTCGCATAGAAAACCCACCTCTTAATCTTTTAATAGATACAGGCGCTAACCAATCATTTATTAGCCCAGAAGCCGTCCAACAGTTTTATTCTCACATACCTTTGGACTATGAACCGTTCGAAGTTACGAACGTGCATACAACTAGTAGAAATGACTATTCTATTAGTTTGCCATGCTTCCAAGAATTCAACCAAACCCATAACATAAAACTATTCGTATACCGTTTCCATGACCATTTCGATGGACTTTTAGGACTTGACTTACTTACTGAATGGGAAGCAAAGATCGATTTAAAAAACTTAACGCTAGTTACCCAATCTGCAACTAACCCGATTAAAATGTATAATGCACGAAATTTGAATTTTTATGAGGATATAATACCCGCTCAGTCCTCAAAGTTGGTACGCATACCCATTAACGCTCCGGACGGCGATGTAGTAGTTAGCGATCAGATTGTATGCAACTGTCTCATACACGAATGTATAACCAAGATATCAAACAGTCGTGGCATAGTTGAAGTAGAGAACACCACCGATAACGATATTATATTGTGCTTGGACCAACCTGCACAAGCTGAAATATTTAGTATAGACTGTAGGCAACCTCAACACATTTCTAGTCGAATCAAGGAAGTCATATCACGATTACGAACCGACCACCTAAACCCTGAGGAAAAGACTAACCTGGTACAACTCTGCTCCCGTTATGCCGACGTTTTTTACATAGAAGACGAACCTCTTACATTTACTAATAAAGTCAAACATCATATAAAAACGGTCGATGAAATTCCTGTATATACAAAAACTTACCGGTACCCTTTTATACATAGGGACGAGGTTCGGAACCAAATTTCAAAAATGTTAGACCAAGGAATCATCCGACCCTCAGACTCTGCATGGAGTTCACCCATATGGGTAGTACCCAAGAAAGCAGATGCATCCGGTAACCGTAAATGGCGTATAGTTGTCGACTTCCGCAAACTAAACGAGAAGACTATCGACGACAAATACCCCATTCCAAATATTACCGACGTTCTTGACAAACTAGGCAAATGTCAATATTTTAGCACGTTAGATTTAGCTTCAGGCTTTCATCAAGTAGAGATGAACTCAGATGACATCCAGAAGACAGCATTTAACGTAGAACATGGACATTTTGAATTTTTAAGAATGCCCATGGGTCTCAAAAATTCTCCGTCAACCTTTCAACGGGTTATGGACAATGTCCTCCGTGGCCTCCAAAACGACATATGCCTGGTATATCTAGATGATATAGTTGTCTTTAGTACCAGCCTACAAGAGCACATGGTTAATCTTGAGAAAGTGTTTCAAAGACTTCGCGAGTCCAATTTTAAAATACAGATGAATAAATCTGAATTTCTGAAGCTGGAAACATCATACCTTGGCCATGTGATTGGTACAGATGGTATTAAGCCTAATCCCGAAAAGATCAAAGCAATCGAAGAATACCCTCTGCCAAAGACTACTAAACAAATTAAACAATTTCTAGGCCTTATAGGGTACTACAGAAAATTTATCCCCGATTTTGCCAAAGTCACTAAACCTCTGACAAGTTGTTTAAAGAAAAACAGTAAAATAACACTAGATACAAACTATGTTAACTGCTTTGAAAAATGTAAGAGACTACTTACCAATGACCCTATACTCCAATATCCCGACTTCTCTCGAGAGTTTATCTTGACAACTGACGCATCCAACGTGGCGATCGGAGCTGTGCTGTCACAGGGCACTGTTGGCTCAGACAAACCCATCTCGTATGCATCTCGTACACTGAATGACAGCGAATTGAACTACAGCACCATTGAGAAGGAACTTCTTGCCATAGTATGGGCAACGAAGTATTTTCGACCTTATCTCTTTGGGAGAAGATTTAAAATTATTACAGATCATAAACCACTACAGTGGATTATGAACATTAAAGAACCAAACTCTCGCTTAACGAGATGGCGCTTGAAATTAAGCGAATATAACTACACTGTAATTTACAAAAAAGGCAGCCATAATTCCAATGCAGATGCACTGTCTAGAATCGAGTTACACAACTCTGAGACATCCCCAAGAGAAAAGGAGACGGACTCACTATTTGACGATATAGATTCTCTAATTCCGAACCCAACAGATAGACCACCCTCATTAGATAACTCTGCGACTAACACTATACATACTGATCAAGAAAATCCCATTCTTGAAATACCAATAACGGACGAACCTCTTAATAAATTTCATAAACAGCTATGTTTAACCGTGGTTAGTGATATAACAAGACGACCCACTGTATCTAAGCCATTTGAGACCCACACGCGCACTTCTATACAGCTAAGCCAGTCTAACTTAGAGATTGATCTCATAAACGCGATAAAAGAATACGTCAACCCCAAAGTCAAAACCGCTCTCTTAATTACACCGCCTCTCGCTATGTACACCATAATCCCAATTTTACAAGATAGGTTTAAGTGTTCCGCTATGAGCCTAGTGTTAGCCAAAACTGAAATAGAAAATGTTAAAGAATATCTCAAACAACAAGAGATAATTCGCCACTACCACGAAGGTAAAACCAATCACCGTGGTATAACTGAGTGCTACTTATCCTTATCCTACAGATACTATTGGCCAAAAATGAAAGAACACATAGCTAAATTTATCAACGAATGTACCATTTGCGGACAATCGAAATATGACCGCAACCCTATTAGACAGGAATTTAACATTGTTCCTCCGGCAACTAAACCATTTGAGACAGTTCACCTTGACTTGTTCACCATTCAGGGTGAAAAGTACCTAACATTTATAGACGTATTTTCAAAATATGCCCAAGCATATCATCTACGCGATGGGACTGCCATAAGTGTCATCCAAAGTCTACTTACTTTCAGCACGCACCACGGTTTACCTTTTAGCATTGTTACCGATCAGGGAACGGAATTCACGAACCAAATGTTCACCGAATTTCTAAGACTACATAAAATTAACCACCATAAAACCCTAGCCCATTCACCTAACGACAATGGCAACATTGAGCGATTCCATAGCACTATCCTAGAGCATTTGCGTATCCTAAAACTAAGGCAGAAAGATGAACCCATTGTTAACTTAATGCCTTATGCCATTATTGCATATAACAGCTCGATACATAGCTTCACGAAATGCAGGCCTTATGACATTGTGAACGGACATCTAGACCCTAGGGATCCACTAGACTTTAACATGACTGAGCACCTGTTACAACAGTATGTGATCACACATAAGGAACAGATGAAGAAAGTATACGAACTAATTCATGAGTCCTGTGTTGCTAAACGTACCGCAATAATAGAGAATAGGAATAAAACCCGTGAAAAAGAAATTGAATATCAGCCCGAACAACAGATATTTGTCAGCAACCCCGCAGCCTCTCGGCAAAAATTAGCACCACGCTACACTAAAGATACCGTTTTAGCAGATCTGCCCATTCATATTTATACATCTAGAAAACGCGGTCCGATAGCTAAGTCCCGATTAAAACGTGTCCCTAAAAATACATTGTTACAGAACACTGCTGACGTCGATTCTCGCGCTAACACAAGCTCAAGAAATTAAACTAGAGAGTTTGAACGATGGACCTGGAATATTGCCCTTTAAAATTGGCCCCATGAGGTTGACTACACACCACCACACATTCCTGCAATACGTAGAGTTAAACGATATTGAAAACCGACTTGACGACATTAAAGACCAATTACAGGATACTGGGAAACAACTACGTAATGACACATACATGCTATATGAAGTTCAGTTTAATCATATCAGTGACAAATTAGATAAGGCGTCGTATCGACTAAATTCTCTTAAACCGTCACGCACCAAACGTGGCTTGTTAAATGGTCTAGGCTCTGTTATAAAAGGACTCACTGGAAATCTTGATCACAACGATGCCATCTTTTACAACGAGGCCATCTCTCAACTTAAAAGTAATCAAGATAAATTAAACACTGAATTAAGCGAACATATAAGTCTTAGTCAAGACTGGATAGCTCACCACACTGAGGTCATATCTCAGATAGTAGAAAACCAAGTAAAAATTAACGAGACGTTACAGTTAATCTTAGATTCAGATGCCTATAGAGATAGCAGCTTAATAAAATATTTTAGATTTGGTCAATTATTAGATATACTAGGGTATAACATAGAAGATTTGTCAACCGAATTAGATAGGATAGAAAATATTTTAGCTTACACCCGTGCATCGAATACACATCATTCGATGTTAGATATAAGTATACTTAAGAAAATGTTAGTTAGGTTAAATAGTATCTATGAGAAAAATCAATTGCTAGATATGGACCTTCGGGAATATTATAATGTGATTAACCCGGGTTCATACTACGTCGAGAACAGAATTGTAGTATTATTCAGGTTCCCTATAGTATCCCCCGAAATATATGAGTTGTACAAATTACCTATCCTACCTAATAAGCACAATTCCGTTCTTATACCTCCCTATCCATTAATAGCAACCAACGGAAATTTTCACGTGTACATAGAGGCTGAATGCCCGAAGGTAGAGGACTACTATCTCTGTGAGGAAAAGCTGAACCAACAAATTCGGAAAGATCCGGACTGCATACACAGACTTATCTCTGCGCAAATAATGGACGCATCGTGCCAGCAGACTACCATATCACTATCAAAGCAAACCATAGAAAAATTAGATGACAGACACTACGCCATGATATTCCCGAAACCAACTAAAGTACAAGAAACCTGTGGACGAGACCAATACAGCACACTTACAGGCAGCTATGTTGCAACAATACCGCATAACTGCATTATACGCACTGACGAGTTTACCATCGCTAATATGGAAGATCAAGTCCAAGGGCAGCCTATCAAAATTCTTAACTTGCCCACCTCAACGGAGTCCAAACCTAACTCGCAGCATCCAGTCGAACTCAGTCAGATCAACTTGAGCAAACTTCAGGAAATACAAGACAAAATTTCATTTCAGCGGATCGAACGTTTGGATGAGATACATCCAAAGTCTCTCTACCATACAACGCTTCCCTTTTACAGCGCCTTGGTCGCCGCTATAATTCTCGTTCTTGCAATAGGTTATCGCAAAAGGTGCCAGACCTTGAAGAAACCTACAGCAGATGCCAGAAGCAACGAGCATTCGTACGAAGATCTGGACATCCCTACTTCAGTGAAAAAGATGCCAGCAACATTTTCAATAAACCTCACAAAATAGTTGCTGAACTTCCGGGGGAGGTGTTACGTGCGCAGCTCATATGAATAACGCTGACACGAAACCTACATTATTGTGCATGATATTTGCGCAATACAGTAAACTGCTGACGCCGCGCCTCGTGCAACCGACGCCCGACGATTGCGACACCGCGGCCAGTGGAATATTCCGCACTTCATTCCTAGCATCGGAACAGTCGACACGTATAGTTAATAAGTTAATTTTGTAACTCTTTTATTTTTATTAAAGTTCTTTATAAATAATTTCGGTTTTTTTTGGGACCTCCGACGGCAGAGGTCGTAATTTACATCTGTGTAACTAACATTCCGCGTGCCATAGTAAAATAAACGCCTCAAATATTTTTCCCGGCCTCTTTCCTGTATAACACCTCAACAATTGAATTTTAAATTTATACTTATTAGGCTAAATCAAATTTATTTATTTACGGGAAAAAATCGACACTAAAACACCACAGTGCGTCGCACATATGCGTTAAAACTAAAATAAACACACATACAACACGAAGTTACTCGTAGATATCGTTTGTTTTACAAACGTAAACGCGGGATGAAATTTTTGAAGTAATTTTTTTTGTTTCACCACAAAAGTATACCTTCTTACGTACTAAAAAATGAACTATATAAAGAACATTATTTAACATATGTGTAATCTATTTAACGATCTATGTTTTTATTCTCATTTTCCTGTGTGAGGCCTCAGCAACACTGAACTAAATAATGCATCTGTTTTCCTTACGACAAATTTAGAATAGTTCACTAGCTATGTATCTATGATCTACACTCCTTAAAATTCTAGTCCTAAACTTTGAATGCAGATTTTGTGGAGCAAATGCTAATGCTAGATTGGATCTATGAATTTATTTGAAACGGTTTCAAAACTGTTCGTAAGGACCGGCTCTATTACTGGAATATCTAAGTAGTTAGTTAAATTTAAACGTAACTTTGCTTAAATCGTTATGAATATTATTATATCTCAACATTATTTAATTTTACTAGGATGATTGACTTTCAATTGCGACTTAGTTAGGACATTTTCCATACAAATAGTTAGCCCACTGAAAGCATTAATTATAGTTACCAGATTGACTTTAAATTTGGATATTGTGTAGAACATTAGCTCCAAATCAAACATGTACTTAGAAATTTAAATAAAGTAGTTTTAGGGAATCTAATACATTAAAAGGTACAACACCCTAAAAACTTTCTTTTACTGTGACCTATATAAGTATATATAATATAATTCAAGTAGTATATTTTAATCAAATTTACCTATTTTTGACCATTTTTTGTTACGGGTTATGTATATATATTATGTTCCAATAACTAGTTCGAAAATTATGTATGTATAGTGAAATAAAAATAAAAACACCGTATAATTTATTAGTATTTTAAAGCCAAACAAAAATTTCCCATTGTAGTGCAATGTAATACCTAAATAAAATAAAATAATTAGGAAATTTCAACTGGTGGCGTTAGGAAGGTGTAAATTGTCATGTTAGGTGGTATAAACAAGCATACGGACTGCCTAATGTGAAACCGTTATAGTAAAATAAACAATTTTGTAACGCGAGGAGTATACGTAATGACTTCTTGTAGTGGATTGCTATTTGACCGCGGTTTTCTGTAAGGATGGTAGCATGTAAATCAAACATTCCTTCCAAAATCGAGTAGCTCCGAATTGAGCCATAAATATTAAATACATCAGTATTGTTGCCCTACCTCTTTTTACCCAATACCTTAATTGTTAAACGGACAGGGCTATCGCTTTAGCATTAAATGATAATTAGCCTTTTACGCATTTCATGGTAACTTACATACACCACTAATGGTGAGCCATCAACACCGCTGATAGAGAATATTATTACCTTGTAGAGAACAATCCCGTACTGGTAATAAGTAATTTTTAAGACTTACCAGCATGCAGAATAGGACCCGTGACCATGTCTTTTAGCATGGCTTCAACCAGCGGTTCGCCGTCTTCATACAGCTCGTGTTGGGCGATCTTCAGCTGGAATTTCTCCAGATTTGATGCGTTTGTGCTAAAACAAAACGCAGTCAATTAATTTTGGTTACGTCCTGACGAGTTAGTGTTAGCAGCAGAGGCGGCATCGCGTGAATGATACTTAATATACTGCTAGCATTCATAGGCTACAGTAACCGCTTTACATCAGGTGGGCCGTATACATCCCGACTGACGACGAAAGACCCGAAGACGAAAACTGCAAGAACGTTATTTATTATCTACCATCATTTTACCTCAGTTTTAATAGATAGACGTCTCCGAAATGTTATAATGGATACAAGAGCCTTTAGAGGCCCCACTCTTGAGACGGACCACTACCTGGTGGTAAACCGGTTTGTGGGCCTTTTTAGGAAGTGGAGGCACTGGCGAGTGCGTATCCCTTTCGGAGATCATGAAAGGGTAATGAGCGAAAAATTGCAAGATGAAAGTGTAAGGAGAATGTATGTGCATCTAGTAAGTGAGAGACTTGCAAATGCAAGCCTCTCCGACTCAAATGTGGATGATTGTTGGAAAGTTTTGAAAGAAAGTATGGTGGATAGTGCAACAGAAGCTTGTGGATGCGCAAAGAGACGTAAAACAGCGAAAGGAGATGCCTGGTGGGAGGCGGAGGTTGAATCCTTCGTAGCAAGAAAGAGGAAAGCGTGGCTGGATTACGTATCATCTTTGCCCTGAAATGAAAATATGAGAGAAAAGAAGAAAGAAATGTACCGTCTATGCAAGAATGAAACCAAGGCTTTAGTAAAAGAGAAGCATGAAAGACAAATTATGAATGAGGAAGAGAGGCTGACGAAAAACTTCGAGGCAAATACCAAACTCTTTTGGAGAGAGGTAAAGAAGTCTCGGAGTGGTTCGTCGGCATCCAGAATGGATAAGATAAAGTCTAAAGCTGGTGTCATTCTTGCGAACACTCAGGAAGTGTTAGAACGGTGGAGTGAATATTTTGAAGAAATGTATGAGTATGCCTCGGACACTGACAATGAAAGTGAGTCGGATGCTTACTCCACGTTGACGGCGTCCGACGAAGGCATAACTATGGATGAGATCGAATGGTCGATACGAAGCTTGAAAAATGGAAAATCAGCGGGAATTGATCTGATCACAGCTGAGATGATCAAATTAGGTGGCACTTACGTCCGGGACGCCTTCTGGTACTTATGCAATCTATGCTGGAGAACTGGAAGGGTCCCAATGGACTGCAGACGCGCAGTCATCGTGCCCTTGTATAAAGGCAAGGGGTCACGCATGGACTGCGCCAGCTATAGAGCCATCAGTTTGATCAGCTTAGCAGCAAAAGTATATGGAAAGGTGATTGAAAGGAGAATGAGGTTGAAATCCGATGAAATGCTGTGGGATGCACAAGAGGGTTTCCGAAATGGAAGGGGATGTACGGATCAAGTTTTCTCACTCCGCAATATCGTAGAGAAGCATCTGGCTATAGACCAGAAGGTTTTCTGCGGTTCTGTGGATCTTGAGAAAGCCTTTGATAGGGTTGTGCGAAAGGAACTGTGGGACATATTGGCGAGATATGGGATTGACGGTTCACTGCTCCGTGCTGTGCAGTCCACTTACAAGGATTGCTCAGCATGTGTACGGATAGATGGTGACATGTCACCCTGGTTTGATGTCAGAATTAGTGTCAAACAGGGTTGCATGCTATCTGCTAGGCTGTTTATCCTGTATCTCGATAGTTGTCTGCAGAGAATAAGGTCAACGAATGTGGGATTGCGCATGGGTGACCTAGTGGTGAACTGTCTGCTGTATGCAGACGATGCCGTGCTATTAGCAGATACACCATCTGAACTGCAAACACTGGTCACAACGATGAAAGACGAATGTATGGAGAAAGGCTTACTACTGAATGCGAAGAAAACAAAGATAATGGTATTTGAAAGAGAAGAATCCAGAACTAATGTAAGGGTTACGATTGATGACGAAGTGTTGGAACAAGTGGATGAGTTTGTATATCTTAGATGCGCTTTCAGCAGGGATGGAAGGTACACCGCAGATGTGGAAAGACGAGTGAGTGTTGGGAATAGTGTGAATGGAGCGTTGGGAAAACTTCTTGGCAGTAAAAACCTGAGCCAGAAGGGACAACTCGCTATACACAATGCAGTGTTGGTCCCAACGCTAACTTACGGAAGCGAGAGCTGGGTATGGCAGAAAGAGCATGAAAGTAGAATAAACGCGGTCGAAATGCGAGCGCTGCGCAAAATTTGTGGCGTGAGGCTTGTAGACCGTATTCGCAATGATGATGTTAGAAACAGAGTTGATCTGAAAGAGAGCGTCGGTGTTAAAATAAGAAGAGGCATGCTCCGATGGTTCGGACATGTAGAAAGAATGCAAGATGAAAGAATGACGAAGCAGATATACAATGCAAAAGTGGAAGGATGTAGGAGCCGGGGAAGGCCAAGACTTACCTACCAAATTGGTTGTGTTCTATCAGAAGGTGACGTCAGGAGCCCTAGAAACCGGCGAGCGTGCATGAGAAGAGCAATGAATGTTAAAGAAGCGAGTGAGATATGTAAGGATCGAGTCACGTGGCGCTCGGTTCTCTCTGCCTACCCCGCAAGGGATTTGGCATGAAGTTATAGATAGATAGATTTTACCTTAACGCCAGTTCACTTCTGACGGGGTTGGCAGAAAGAACCGAGTGCCATAAGAAGCGTCCTTGCACATCTTTAACATTCATTGCTCTTTTCATGCATGCCCGCAGGTCCGTAAGGCACCTGATCCATCACCTTCTGATAAAATACGACCACAATTTAGTCGTGATAGGTAAGTCTTCACCTTTCATCGGCTCCTAAGCCCTTCCACTTTCGCATTGTATCTATTTCGTCACTCTGCATGCTAAACCAATGGAGAATGCCTTTTCTTAACTCTGTTTCTTACATTATCGTTACAAACGCGGCCATATTATTTTCGTGTAAGTATTTATTATTATTCTAGCTTAAACCTTATGCTAATATGAAACGAATCACAAGTAGGTGCATCCTGATTGACAGCAGTTTCCAATCTAACGTCAATCCACTCACCGCCTCAGTGACAGACTGCGTGTACACTTTGTGAATTAAAATTGCACTCGTTCGTCGCCATCGATACGACAGTAAGCCGGTCATATCTTAGAAGATACTTTAAAATTTTCGCACACACTCCTAACCTGGTCGTTAACGAGATTTACATAGAAGATTTTCCGATGTCGGTGTGTTGGTTTTGGCTGCGTGGAACACATGAGTGGACGTGATTTGCCTACAAGCTGTAGGTGCGAATCTCCAAGCGACACAGCGCGCGACGGAACTGAATACTAAGTACGAGTAGCGTTCTCGATTTGTGGCGCGCTCCGATAACCTGCATTTGGAAATCAAGCCGAAGGCTGCTGGAAAATTTATTGACTCTCTTTTAGTGTGAATTGTCATGTTAGGCAGCAATTTAAAAAGGACGATTGTTCAAGTTTACTATTCTACGACCATCGACGCGACATTGTTCCTCAGATCAACATCCATTGCTATTCTACTTTCCCATCACTAGCGCCGCCGTTTTCTAATACCTGACTGCAATTTTCATGAACCGTTTTGATGAGTTAGGGATGTACATCCCAATTGAATTTTGTTTATTTATGAACATACTTCCTGTTTTAATTCGGAAACTATAGAATTATTATATAATATTTTTATTACAAGTAATTTCGTGTTTTCAAAATATGTTAAAGAAAACATCGTGAAAAAATTCGGACGTCCAAGAAATTGTAGTAAAACCAATCTATCTGACCTATTAAATCTATGGTTTTTCCTCTGGGTTGTGGAGTTGTGCTGACGGCAGCCGATCCTCGTCAAAATCAGTATTTTCCCCAAATTCCCCCACAGTTCCCGTCAATCGTAATAATAGATTAGGAATCGGAATAACGCTAGTAAGAAGAAGACTTATTACGTATTTATGTATAATTCTATATTTCGTCAACATGAATTTAAGAGATAGGGCACAAAATGTCTCGACCGGGACAGTACCGCCACCTCACAGAAAGTAGCAACTGAATAACAGTTGTTGTGTTCATGCGAGTGAATGAGGATACCAGTGAGTTCCTGAGGAGTTACTGTGTTAGCAGCAGAGATGGCAACGTTAGCGATACTTCTTTTATTGCTGGCGTTCATAGCCTATGATAACTACTGTACATCAGATCGTATGCTTGTTTATGTCCTAACTTCTGAAGAAAAAGTTGTCGCATAAACGGACAATTTTTGTTAACTACTCTAGGCCGCGAAGAAAATTAGTCGGCAATAAAAATCCCAAAATCTTCTGTACTATAAAATAATCAAGTTTATGGAATTTATTTTTAAAAAAAGTATATTAAATAAAAGAAGCATTTTTCACTAGTATTAACTTTAATTAATTGCATGTTCTTAGTTTCGTTAAACTTATATATTTGTATTATTAGTGAACAAGTTTTCTTTTGGTTAGCAATGAAGACAAAAAATATCGTTTAAAGTTGAATAGCTTAAAAATACCTCCTATATTCGACTAATATATATAGTAACTAACTTTTGTCTGCATCATCATCTGCTTCGTGATATCAAAATATTAAACTGTTTCAAAAATTACGCAAATGTGATTCATTTGAGTGCTCTAAAATACCTGCCATGTCTGTCAAGTCATGTCGACCATATATGCCAGTATCAGTTAGGTCAGTAATTGCAGATGTGGGACAAAAGTCTCAGAGTGGGGGAAGCGTATAGAACGACATGGAGATTTTGGGCGTTTTTCCTCTGTATACATATCAACCAAGGACCTCAAATGAGCGGGCGGCAGTGTAGGAAGTCGATGAATGAAAATTGAAGAACCACATATGATAGAAAAAAATAGGGAAGGCCTATACCACTACTAGGCATATACACGCTGATGAGGATCACGATGGTACTCATAATATAACATACACTATACTCATAACAAATTATCAAGTAAATTTAAATAAAGCTTGGTATCTAAAGTCCTATACACATTTCCTTTCTCTGAGATTCACAAGTGGCCACTTTTCAAAGGAAATATTGTGAAGAACAACAATGTGCGCTCGTTTCATTACATAATGATGAGCCAATTTGGAAAACAATATGCCCAAATTACCCATGTATCAAAGCAACCCTTTCTATATGATACATGAAGTTAGGCACAAGAGGTCCCGTCATATCATGAGCCGCGTTTTGAGGAAGCCATCATGCATTCATTCCATTTAGTTTTATTGTCAAAGACCCGCGCCTATCTCGGCGAGCCTCCGTAACTGGATTTTAAATAAGATTCTTGGCGGAGCTTGTGAAATTTGCCTTACAAGATAAAGAAAGGTCGCTTAGATGTTTCATAATATTATAGAATCAGCCGTCGTGCAAGTATGATATGATCCGTTTTTTATAGTCCTGTATCAAACGAAATCCGTTGAAAGTGGATGTAAGCGTGAACGACATGAGATATTCTTTTTATACTTCAGCTTTACTGTGACAATCGACCTAATATTTAGTTTGGCGAAATTACGTGATCCCCGTGGGGCCGGCTGCGACCAACCTGTGTGGTTTTGATGCATAGTTCAAAACTTAGGAAGCCGCGCGCGGGCATTCGCAGCGCATGAAAAGCAGCGGGACGTACTGCATTATTGCACTGAATTTTGTAGTCACATTGCAAGTTATTAAAATCGCAATAAACCGTAATACTTTGCGGTAGGCTAGAGCGAAACGAGTTTATAAAATAGCTCATTAGATAATCATCACTATCGTAAACGATATTTTAACTGCACACCTATTTAGGTCCCGAAATAAATGGGGCGTTGAGTGTATAGATTGCAAATATTTAAAAAAGCTGCATATATGTGAGGTGCTTCGAATAAAAAGTAGTGCCTATCTTACTCTCTAGCTTGCAAATCATAAAACCGCAAGGGCATGTTAAAATCATGTTACTGATACAACCCGTGGCTACATCAACCGTATTATGTCAATCCTTGCATATCGTCTTTTCTCTATTGGAAATTCAATTAGATAATCACTTTTATAGTAGAATTAAAAATCCATGCGTGGGATTAAAGAGACAAGTGCCAAAAAACCAAAGCAACCGTATAATAATTAAGAAGGGTTTTTTTTTGCAGTCTCTTTAACTGAAGTCAATTCCAAAACTTCCTACTCCTACAAATTTCTTAAATTCGTTGTGAGTTCCACGGCAGCTGTAGATTAACCCTCGCGACAGCAATGAACTTCACTGTTCATTGCCTTTTTGGTGGTCGCGGCTGTTAATTCTGGCTACACAGGAGAAACGGGACAGGCCCACCACTCAAACCCACAATGGGCATGAGCGGTGAGTCTGTCCCGTTTAAAAAATAAGTCTCTGTAACTGTGTAGGGCAAATTATGTACATGTCTTTCTCATGTTTTACATTTCATATCGGACTTATTATATAATTATTAATTGAACAAAAATATGTCTATTTTGCTTGTAGATAATTAAATAGATAATAAAATCAAAGCTAAATAAGAACTCTGTGGAGAGTTGTTGTGTTTCTGGGTGTTATTGAGGTTACCAGTAAGTTCCTAAGTAGTTGCTGCGTTAGCAGCAGAGATGGTATTACGCGAAGCGTTTATATGCTACGGTAACTGCTTTACATCAGGTGGATCGCAAAAAAAATCAAGTTATATAAAATTACAGAAAAACTGTTCTTGATATTTACAAAATATAGCAATATGCCACACTCCAGCTGATCCAATGATCTAAACCAATGTTTAGCTGGAATGTGCACGCATACAGTCACGGAGACAGACATTATAATCGAGTTGTTTGAACCCTACTGGCGAATCCATAAACATTTCTCAAAGATCCCGAAGTAGTTATACCTTTACCACGGTCTTGGATCATTCTGAATTAAAAAATATGTCTGCCAAATCAATAACGCATTTAATCAAAAGAAATTGGTACGAGTAAGAAGGGCAAAAGCAAACGATAACTCGTCAAGTGATCTTGTTGAGATCAATTCATACATCTACTACACTTCCTTTGAGTTGTGACCCACTATCTTTATAGTCAAAGCCAACCTCTTTTTTTATACAACATCGAGAGGCATACAAGCATACGGCCTACCTGTAAAGTGGTTACATCAGGTAGGCCGTATGCTCTGAAAGCTTGCAATACAGGAAGCATTACTTGCCCGTTGCTACGCCTTGCTACTAATCTGGCAACTCACCTCTGGAGTTTAGTAGTAACCTCAATCACTCGCATTACATACAGGGAGTCTCCAAAGAGTTGTTATTTGAATACGGTTTTCAGTAAGGTGGAGGTACTTCCATAGTCGGGTTTCTTCGACGCGCCCCTGCATTTAAGTGCCTTCAATGTTGCCCGGAAATGAAGCTATCATCGTGTAACATGTCATCTAAATCAGTTCAGTGGTTCTCGAGTGATAAATAAACAACAAACTTACGTAAAGACAGACAGATGAAAAGTTTAAAACACACTTGTAGGCCTTCTGCAACGATAGTACAATTTATTTATATCACTTCCGAAAATATTCCATGTACACAAACGAGCTTGTCAAGATGTTATTATCCCTCTGTATCAAAAGGACAAGTTAGTCAAAAGGGCAAATTGTCCTCGAGGCATTGACGACATAAACGTAGAATGACCTACTAGTAAAAATATAGGGGAGAAGTAACATCTTAGTGGATGTTCGAATCCTGGCATGTATATACTCGTGTTTTCGTATTTACTTGCTCGACGGTGAAAGAAAACAACGTGAGAAAACCCACAGGTTCAAGAAATTATATTTCGAAAGGCGTGCGACCTAACCTAAAAAGGTCTGGTTTTCACTCTCGGTCGTGGAAGCCTGACGGCAGTCGCTTCATGTAAAAATGGGTATCTTCGCCAAATCTTTAGGCTTGGGTAGCGGATCCCATCAATCCTAAGAGATTAGGAAACGGGATAACGCTAGGAAGAAGAAGACCTTCTAGTACAATATATAATAATATCCTTTACATGTGTAAAAAATATTTGAAGTCACTCAATGAAATTTTAGGGGTTCCACGGCACCAAACTTAGTCCACCTGCCTGTAATGGGGTCCCATGAAGTAGAGATTGAAAACTCACCACGCGACCGAACACAGGACATATCGTTAATTTCCAATGGAAGCAAGCGTCCATAAAGTTAAAAGGACCGAGCGAAAAGTCCAACATTTGTTCACCACGATGCTCGCTATTAAAGTTTAATTGCAGCAATAACGCAGCAACTTACAATTTAATTTGGAGCCGGCGCGCTACATAAATCGTACTTGTGGATGTCAGCTGTCGGCAACTTTGGACAATTTTCCTTGTAATGTCCTTCTTGCCTCGTTTTTGGCCTGTTAAAATTGATATCTGGTAACTGGCGATTTTGTGTAAAGTGATTTATGTATTTCTTTCAGAATTTAGACCGACAGAAATGCACACCGTGCAATTTGGTTTACAAATATGTACGAGTAATACACACATGACGATTGAATATTTTTTTAAATAGCATGGCTTTTAAACTATTTGCATTTGTTATTATTATTATATTTTTTTGTTTTTTATACAACGTCGGGAGTCATGCAAGCTTACGGTCCATCTGATGTAAAGCAGTTACCGTAGCCTATTAACGCGTGTAATATATTGAGTATCACTCGCGCGATGCCTCCTTTGCTGCTTACACAGCAACTCCTTAGGAGCTTACTGGTGACCTCACTCATACACAGGAACACAACAAACCTCTAGGGAATTGTTATTTGGCTGCGGTTTTCTATTTTATCCACGGCGAACGATGGAACCAACATTCGGATTCATTCAAATTTAACTTCAGGTACAATCGCAAGCTAAGCATGCATTTATAGTGGGATTTTCGAGCATATTGAAACATACTACACACATATTACAAACATCCTAAACCTAATATAATATCTCTATATTATCTAAATGTGATTGTCCGTTTGTTTGTTACGCTTTCATGCGAAAACTACTCAACCGATCATCATGAAACTTTGTACACATATTCTTGGAGGTATCAGAAGTAACATAAGATACTTTTTAATTTGAAAAAAAAAATGCGAGCACAGCCGCGCTATAAGCTAATATTATATATTTCGCATTTTCAGGAACACCATTCCTATATGAATTCTATATGTTTGTCTGTACGTTTTTCGAATTTTTAGAATATTCGAATTTTGACTTCAGATTCGGATTCAGCATAAAAAAGTAAAATAGGAATGTTCAGGAACATGGTCAAATGGCCGACAAATTAAAAAAAAAATATATTTGAATTGTTATATAATTGACGAGCCAGGTGTTCCTCTGGAAATGCAAGTTTGCGCATTCTCAACTGGTTTATACTAATTTGGCAAGTAAGCATTGCCTATACTTACGTATACTAATAACGTGTTGCCCCCGTTGCTAACACAACTTATCCATAGCAAATCCTAATTACCTTACTCATTCGCGGGAATAGAACAAACCTCTAGGGTTTTTTTTAATTTCTTCTTCCTAACGTCATACCGTTTCCTATTCATTAGGATTGATGGGTTCCGCTACATAAGCCTAAAGATTTGGCGAAGATACTTCTTTTAACATGGAGCAACTACCATCAGACCGCCACAACACAACTCAAAGGGAAAACCAGACCTTTCTTAGGTTAGGTCACAAGTTTTTCGAAATATAATTTCTTGGACATGCAAGTTTACTCACAATGTCCGCCAAGCAAGCGATAATTACAAATATGTACGAAAACACGAATTTAGTGGCATATGACCACAGCAGGATTCGAACCAGAGACTGTAGGATAACAGGTCGGTTCTTTATCTACTGGGCTATGACAGCTCCAAGCTTATAACTGTTAATTTAACTATCTTACACTAACAGAAACCTTGGACTCTACACTTACTTACACTTCACTCGAACCACTAAACAAGAATTTTATTGTGATCTAACAGTGTAAATTTATTGTGTAACTAGCTACTCGACCCAGTTTCGCACGGGTGATCCAATCATTACCAAACTTCACAGGATCACCTGCTGGGCTAACCTGAAGATTCACTGAGAATTTCATCACAATCTGCCCAGCCGTTTTTGAGTCCATAGAGGACATACAGACAAACATTAATTTTTATATATATAGATTATAGAGAAGTCTCAAAACTTACCTAGGCTCTAAGTCTTCCATCTCCCCTATAGTTGGATTCTCCGACCTTACAACATTCATGTCTCGATACGGCGGGACAACCACCGTGTACTCCTCAGCCGCGCCCACCATCTGATCATGGAGGATCTTCAGCAAGTCGTCGTAGCGGTCGGCAGGCGGAGCAGGGGTTCTGGGCTCAGCCTCAGCTCCACCGCTGGTCTCACTCGGTGCTGATAGCTCGTATTCTCTCGAGCTATTGCTGGCATTACTGTTAAAGAAAAAAGATATCAGAATATCTATCTTCATGTATAGCTAAGTCGAGCTTTTCACTTTGATGTTTGTACAGTTCCTATGACATAAGTAATAAGGACTTTTGACGACCTCGGTGGCGTAGTGGTGAATATCGCGACTTTGACACCAATGCTAGTGGGTTCGATTCCTACACAGGATAAACTTTTACGTGCATGAACATATTTGTTTGTTTTGACTTGGTTTTTATTAAGAGGTAGGGAGCATCAAAGCAGCCGTCTGGGGAAGTACCTCCACCTCACAGAAAACGACAGCCAAGTAACAATAACTCCTTAGAGGGTTGTTGTGTTCCTGCGTGTGATGTCACAAGAAGTTACTGTGTTAGTAACAGAGGTGGCTTCTCACGAGTGATACTTAGCGTTTATAGGCTACGGTAACAGTAACTTTACATAAGGTGGGTCGTATGCTTGTATGCCTCCCGACGTTGTATAAAAAAATAAGAGTTACAAATGGAACTTCCAGTGTTAAGCGAGATCTGCTCTTAGTTGTACACCTGGAAACAAATTAAATTAATTACTTTCGGTGTCGTGTCGGAATCGGTAATAATCAGGTGTTCCTAGCGTCCCATAGTTTGCAGTAACTATGTGTAATCAGGTGAATGGTAAGCTTATTTGCCACCTTAGTAACATAAATTGATTGCTTTCATTTAATTCAATCCAGACCGGATACGCTACGAAATCTCCGTCGAGGTCATTAATATTTATTTATTTATACTATGTTGCAATATATTTTAATTTGTATTTTTTATTGAGTAACTATTTCTACGTTATTTGTAATTATAGAAAAAACATCAGGAACATTTAAAATACGAGCTGACAGAATCAATTTAAAATATTAGTTTTCCAGAAGAATTTCTACACAAAATATTGAAAGAAATCAGGAAAATCAATATAAACTAATAGTACCTACATTTTTTCATTTTCAGAAAAATAAGTAAACTAATATACAAAAATTGTAGAAATTTATATGAGACCATAGGAGAGTAATAAGGAAACAAGTAAACAGGGTATATTGTTCTAATATGCAGAAGAAATAGCGTCGACGACTATAGGACAATGCTGGTGGAAAGCGTTGTTGATGATATGGTGAGCTCATGGCACAGTGGTTAGTAACGCTACTTTGACACCAACGCTCGTAGGTTCAATCAGCGCACAGGACAAACAACATGAACATGTCTGTAGGCCTTGGTTAGAGTGTTTTTAAAAGATGTAGCACGCATTGAAGCAGCCCGTCTGGGGCAGTACCTCCACCTCACAGAAATACATATAAATTATATATTATACATAATATATACGGTGTTATACCTACGCAACAACTATATATGTTAATGGAATGTGTTGCAAAAATAAGTAAAATTACACCACATTATCGAATGACTATTTGCGGTACTTGTATATGTCTCACTATTTGCATTACTATGTTATGCATAAAGTTGTAAATAAATTATTTAAATAGCGTTCTAAAATTCTTCATACGCTAGTTATGTATTCAAAAGGAGGTTTTATGTTTGTGGCGATGTCTTGTTATACTAGCTGCAGGCCGTGGCTTCGTTTGCGTGTATCCTTGTATCCCGCGGGAATAGCTTATTGTTACTTTATTTTTCCGCAGCTTCTAAGACTTTATCGTGCTGTTAAATAATCTTCCTCAAGAATTGGGCTATCAAATTCAAAAATATTTTTTCAGTAGTTCCAGAAAGTTCTACCGCTGAATTGAATTTAATGACTTTTTGTGTGTTCAGGTGGGTCATTGGATGATTTAGATTCACAATTGGGTCAGTAGATGGCGCTGTAATCGGATTCTTGGATATGTTTTTTAGTTTCGAGCAATAAAAGCTTTTTTTATATTTCTTATTATACACTTACTGTGAAAATTTCAAGTTTCTGTCTATTACGGTTCAATAGCTACAGCCTTATATGATAGGCCGATGGACAGACAGCTAAACCTTACTTATAGGGTACGGGACTCTAGAATGAAACAGGTGCCTACACCTCTTTATTAAAGAAGTACCATGTAATATCCTGCCCCAGATTTTCAGTTTACTATTACAAGCGTTTTGGGTTGATAGTTGAAAGTGATTGATTCTTCTTTTATATACAAAAAAAAATGTCTAATACTAGATATCGATCTTTATCCAACCCTTCGTTCTTCTTCCACCTCGACTCTGGCATGTTCACCCCCACGTATTTCACACGGCATCAACATTGAATATTTTTATATTTTTATTTTTCATGTCAAAATCGTCAGTCTTAAACAATTTTACTTTTAATATTTATTAATAATTATTATTGTCATCTTTATATACTAAATATCATTTTTTTAAAGTGGAATTAGGTATATAACCGCAAAGATTCAGCAACTGATTTAAAGGAATACAGAGAAATGAACAAAATATTCACTTTTGTTGTACCACTAAATTCGTGTTTTTGGTATTGTCTTAGGTTTTCGCGATTGTTACACATTGAAATTAAACTATTTTTAACGGAAGTATCGCGTGTTTTATTTATTTTGTTGAAACCTGACGTTTCGAACGCTTTGCAGCGTCCGTGGTCGCAGGAAAGACTGTTTGGTGTTTTTGGGTTTATGTACATATTTGCTATTGTCACTTACTCGGCGGTGAAAGACAACTTCGTGAGGAAAGCCGCACGTCCAAGAAATTATATTTCGAAAGACGTATGACCTTACCTAAGAAAGGTCTGGTTTTCCGTCTATGATGTGGAGGTCGGTCGGCAGTCGCCCCATGTAAAAATCAGTATTTGACGAGCTCGGTGGCGCAGTGGTGAAACGCGTTGTTACACTACTTTGACACCAACGCTCGTGGGTTCGATTCCCACACAGTACAAACATTTGTGTGCATGAACATGTCTGTTTGTCTTGGTCTGTGTATTTTCTATGTATGATAAGTATGTATTTACAAAAAAAAAATGTATTTACGTATGTTTATCCGTTGTCTAGTACCCATAACACAAGCTTCGCTTACTTTGGGGCTAGATGGCGCTGTGTAATTTGTCCGACAATATATAGTATTTTGGCAAATCAAAGCAAATCCTTAGGCTTAGGTAGCGGACCCCGCCGATCCTAATGGATTAGGCAAAAGGGATATAGCTACGAAGAAGATAGAATTGTAATAGAACAAAATTGTCAAAGTATGGATTTGTTTGTAATTTATTGCTTATCCGCCAAGTAGCAAAAGTTACCATGTTAGCAGAAGAGATGGCATCGCGCCAACAATACTTCAGGTATTGCAAATGTTCTTAAGCTACGCCATCCGAGTTTATATAAAAATATTGTAATGTTAGCGTGTAGTTTACTTGTATATTTTTGTTCAGGATCTATAATTATATGCGAAGATGGCGCTAGTATCGCATAATTGCTCACCATATAGTATTTGAAAGAAAGCAGGCTGTGTAAACGCCTAAGTATATTCCTCGAAATACAACAAAGACTTGTCGTTGTTCATTTTTATATTTACAAACAACAAGCATCACTTACACGTGCTAATTCAGTAAATAGGTCTTAACAACGTGGTACTGGTGAAATCAATATATATAACTGCAATATATCTATATATATAAAAGAAAGTCGTGTTCGTTACACCATTTATAACTCAAGAACGGCTGGACCGATTTTTATGATTTTTGTGTTTTTGGATTTGTCTTCGTCCGGAATATGATAAGTATTAATACATGAAAAAAAAAAATTAAATTACATTTCTCATACATTTTATATCAAATTCTTTTTTTATGATAACAAGTACGAATTGGCACATCTTTATATTTATAAAACAAAGTCGTGTTAGTTACACCATTTATAACTCAAGAACGGCTGGACCGATTTTTATGATTTTTCTGTTTTTGGATTTGTCTTCGTCCGGAATAGGATAATAACCATTAAAAGAATTTATACCATCTAATAAGTTAACACACCATTTATTGATCCTGAGGCGGTACGAAGTTCGCCGGGTTAGCTAGTAATAATTATAATATATTATAGTTAATAGATTCAGGCGTTATTTTACAAAAGTCAAATTTACAGGCAATTTGATTTAAATTACGTTGTGTGCTTCCCCTATCGATTAGTTCACGCCAACTACGAGTAGCTACGATCAGCACCCACTCACTATCGTTAACGGGACAGGCCCACCACTCATACCCACCACTGTCTCCTGTGTAGCCAGAATTAACAGCGGCGACCACAAAAAAGGCAATGAACAGTGCCATTGCCGTCCCGGGGGTTAAAATACAGCTACCTTGGAACTCACAAACGAATTTAATCAGAAGAAATTTGTAGGAGTAGGAAGTTTTAGAATTGACTTCACTATCGTTAGTAGATGCATCCCGCCACTCTCTCTGCTTCGGTTGCTGCGGTCGTCTCTGCGAATGTTCGCCATCTGAAACCTGAACCGTATGCACCCACCATCATTGCTGCTCTGATCGTCTCTGTGACACGTGTCTCGCCTCTCCACGAGGCATCCTCATGCGCTGTAGATGTTAGTCGGTAGAATAAAATGCTATCCTACTAATATTACTCGTATAAATGTGAATGTCCGTTTGTTTGTTACGCTTTCACGGGAAAACTACTGAACCGATCATCATGACACTTTGTACACATATTCTTGAAGATATCAGAAGTAAAATAGGATACTTTTTAGTAAAAAAAAAAAAAATATCAATGCGAGCGAAGCCGCGGATAAAAGCTAGTAAATAAATAAATAATGTCGGACAAATTACACAGCGCCATCTAGCCCCAAAGTAAGCGAAGCTTGTGTTATGGGTACTAGACAACTGATAAACATACGTAAATACATTTTTTTGTGTAAATACATACTTATTATACATAGAAAATACCCAGACCAAGATAAACAGACATGTTCATGCCATCGATGTATAGTTCATGCACACAAATGTTTGTACTGTGTGGGAATCGAACCCACGAGCGTTGGTGTCAAAGTAGCGTAACAGCGCGTTTCACCACCGAGCTCGTCAAACTGTATGAATGTATGGATGTAGATTCGTAGCATTTTGACGAGCTCGGTGGCTCAGTCGTGAATGACGCGACTTTGACACCAACGCTCGTGGGTTCGATTCCCACACAAGGCAAACATTTGTATACTTGAACATGTCTGTTTGTCTTGGTCTAGATATTTTAAGAGAGGTAGGGCGCATTAAAGTAACCCGTCTAGGGAAGTACCTCCACCCCACAGAAAACCGAAGCTAAATAACAGCTCCCTAGAGGGTTGTTGTGTTACTGCGTGTGAGTGAGGTCACCAGTTTACCAGAGCTGATTGAGTATTTTACAGAGAGATTGAGAATTAACTGTTTCGAGTGTCATAACCATGAAACGACGAATGATTAAGATGCGATCCTAACATTCCTCGCTCTCTTCTTAACATTCATAGCTCTATTCATGGATACTTGCCGGTTCCTCGGGTTCCTAACTCCTTCTGATAAAACAGAACCAAATTGGTCGAAGTAGGTAAGTTGACTTTTCTCAACTCCTATATCCTACCACTTTCGCATTATATATTTGTTTTGTCATGCTTTCCTCCTGCACTCTTTCCATATGCCCGAACCAATGGAGCATGCGATCTCTTATCTTAACACTTAAATCATCTTTCAGACCAACTCTTTTCCAATTGAAGGAAACATCGTGACGAAACCCACATGTCTAATAAATTATATTTCACAAGGCGTGTGACCTAACCTAAAACCAGGGATCGCGGTGGCTAGGTGGAGCTGTGCAGCTCTCTGTCGCCCGTGGCTGGACTGATCAGTATGGGGAGGGAAGTTTACAGATAGGATAGTTTCACCGGCGTTGAAAAAATGGGCATAATTAAAATTTTAGACAATATAAGATGATGTATGAAAGAATAAACTGAGGAATAAAAGAGTATGAATGTGTGTATTTATATTTTATTTTTTGAATATAATCATAACTTAGCCATAAAAAGAGCCTTGCCCATGGCAGGGGTGCAAGTATTTAAAAAAAAAACCTAGAACCAGACTTTGGTTTTTTTGTGAGTTGTGGATTGTCGAGCTCTGACGACACTCGCTCCATGTAATTCCTAAGGCTTAGCTAGCACACCCCGCAATTCTTAATGAGTTCGGAAACAGTATTACGCTAGGAATAAGAATCAATGGACAAAACACATTATTATAAGGCAGTATAAGTGGGTCACGTCATTTTAAAATCGAAAGCCAATGTCACCGTTGTATTTGTACACTCGGCGATTTGCTAATAAAACGCTGGCGAAAGAGATGCAGCCCTACTGCTTAAGGTAGCTGTCATAGCTCAACAGCTTTACAACAGATGATGTGCGGCTTAAGGATAACGACGCAGCAGTTCATCAGCTATTACAGAGCTATAGAGAAAGCCTACTTAATCAGCGTGTGGTAGTTGGGAAGGTATAACGATATTTATGAGAACCCTATTGGGAAAAAACCTTTTATCTTGCTGTAGGCCGCAGCAAATAACAACATCCTGGAGAATTTCACTTTTCATTAATTACGTTGGAAGACAAACAAGCTTACAGCCCACCCGATGGGAAAGGTTACCTCAATCTCGTTCGCAGTTCAAAAATATCGATTTCGCGTGGTTTCCCCGCTGTTTTCGAAGTATATTTTTCGAAAAGATTACTAGTAAACTTGCTCCCAGTTGCTGAAGTCCTAATAGTAACGAGGTCACTAGGAAGGACGACTAATTTAAATATCATAAAGTTATTGTACGCTTGAGAGTACGAGTGAGTAAGGTTGCCAGTAAGCTCCTAAAAGTTGCTATGTTGGCAACGGGGGTGGCAAGTCCGAGCGAGATCCTTGTATTGAGAGTACGCGAAGAAATGTTCTCAACAGTGGAATAAGCAAACCTGTGCGTGTACTTCTATAGCGGAAGAGAGAGGAAAACAGTTCATCAGAGCACTCACCATGGTACAGGCGCTATAATATGCTTAGCCAGCCAATGTACCTAGGAAGTTGCAGAGGTTCTAGGTTTTTAGTGACCTCTTCGTTGTCGATTATGCGGATAGCCCGTCGTTGCAACCTATCGAGAGCCATGGTTATCAATTGCTTCCCCCAAGAGGTGCGTCACATACGCTAGAAGATTACCCGTCGACCGTTACGGTTTAAAATCATACTGACGATCATTAATTAGGGAGTGACCTTCTAGGTAACGAATTAATTGTTTGTTAAGGATCCATTCCATGACTTTGCACAACACTATATACAATTGAGCTAAATTTTGACATATTCATATAATTAAATGACAATATGGCACTAAGGTCACTTTTTGATGCTGCATCGGGTAGCAAATGCTAATGGTCCGCATACAAGCGTCCACAAACTTTTGCGATATTGGGAGTATCGGTCATTGTCACCTGGGCTGTTAATGCTTCCTGACTCCTTCGTAGCTTACTGGTTATCTTGTTCTCTCATAGGAACGCTATACCCCGCTAGGGATTTGTTATTGTTCTGCGATTTAGGTTGAGATATTTCCCCTAGTGGGACTGCTTCTAAAATATGAAACATCTTTACATGTCTTCACAAATTACAGGAAATCTATCGAGTGTGAGCCCATTCTACAACAACCCATTTACCAAAAATACATCCTTAAAACATAACCGTATACAGTGCTCTTTATATTACGGCTGTAGACGTCGTAATATACAGTAAGTAGCAATGTATATATCTGATAGAGGTGGTACTAAAAGCTTGATTTAATAAAAAATATTGTAATGTTTTCAATGCAATCATATTAACGTGGATTGTTTTGTCAAAGAGGATTCCCAAACGCGAGTTAACGCAACTATCACAATGTAATCATTGTCTGAGTTTTTATCTCGAACATAATGCTTACATTGTCATAGCGACCTATGCGAATACACATGATTCGGTCTCACAGTTTACTTGATTCATAACGAAAACAACGCTCTACTGTGATAACCGTGATAAATCATAGATAAGCTATGATTTTATTTTTCAACCGGTTTCAGGATGAGGTGCTATGTTCGTCGCGTATATGTTTATGTCGTTTTACTGGTCTCGAAGGAAGCTCTGAATAGATTAACCTGCGTTACGGTATTGTTTTGGTATATTCCATATTGGTCCCATAAAAAATTGGGAAAAATTGAAAAGTATGTTTGTCTTATTTAAGAAAAACATTCAGAAACTTTCATTGTCTGCCGTTACCTTTGTCTTCGTTTTATTCAGAATTCATGTGTGTGTAACGTATGAATGAAAAGTTTGCGTTTATTTTTTCCTCCTCTTTCCAGTTGATAATTGAGCATAAATATTTTGTCGTAACTTATCCCTGATTGAATCTGCTGAAGGACGCCTAATTATCCTAACAGTTTAAAAACTGTATTTTCTTCAAATAGTCATTCCATTACATATGTTTTGTAACAACATTTTTCTTGTATTCCAATCTAAATTGATAAGTATTTAATTGACGGCTATTAAGCGACACAGTTTACCTTAATTTGATCCAAATTCCGGTTATCTTTTTTGTTTATTCTCTAATTTTGCCTACATTCCTTTAATTACCTACCAGCCAATAAACACAATCTCTACGTTTAGTTGAGATGTCTTTCAGTGTAATTAACACGTTCCGTCTTCTGTCAATTTCATCAAATAGGTTGGCTTAACTACGCGAGAAGCAAGTTATTTCGTTTTAAAATCCTTTTACATACAAAGAAGAAGAAATTATACTCGACAAACGTGACGTTATGTTTGTGACTTGTGACATTTAATCTACGAGAGATATGTTTTACAGCGGGCACTTATTTATCTGTGTTTTTCTGAAGATTTGTTTAAATGTGGTTCTATATTTAGGTTTTAAGAATAAACACTGCCTAAAGTTTCCGTGAAATTTGAAGTGACTTTTAATTATGTTGACTTATAAGTATTATGAGATAAAACGTTTTTATCAGTATTCAGTTAGTAATGTTTATCTGATTTTTAATATGTATTTTCGGTATTTTCCATTGTTTGTCCATGATCTAAATTCTTTCAGTTGCTTCATAGGTTTTGAATGTTCGCAACAAACATTTTTGTATCAAAATTTGACTCCGCTATCTCTAGCTTTCTTATATTATTTTACCAGTTTACAGTTTTCACATAGAATATTTTTAATAAATAATATTACCTAACAAATTACATACCGCCATCTAGACTAAAAGCATGCGAAGCTTGTGTTGTGGGAAATAGGCAAATAATAAATATACATAAAGTAGGTAACTTTATGAATATCTATACATCTATACAGATAAATAAAATTGGAGTGTCTGTTTGTAATATTAAAATAACCGCTTTTTACTAAATGCATATCGATGTGTACACTGTACATATATCAAAATTAATATTTTTACTATTTTTGTCTCTCTGTCTGTCTGCTTTTTCCGGCTTATCTCTGAAACGACTGGACCGATTTTGACGGGATTTTCACTGGCAGATAGCTGATGTAATTAGGCTACTTTTATATTAGAATTTTTATTTATTTCTATTAATATAAATAAATAATAAAAAATAACTATTCCGCGCGGACGAAGTACATAATACATATCTATTATTGTTTTGCTGTTCGCTATTTTACTCTGCTTATTTAGGTTATAATCAAATCAAATAAATAAAATTATAACTGAACAATAACTTATTTGGTAAATTCCTCGCGGATGAAGTCGCGGGCACAGCTAGCATGTAAATATACGTAAAGACCAATATAAAGAGACATGTTCATACACACACATTTGTATTGCGTGGCAATCGAATGACTCTTAGTGTTAAAGTAGCTCTCGACCACCGTGCTCGGGAATGATTTATAATTACAATTAAATTCAAAGAAAATTACAATAATCTTGGAATTAATAAAGTTCATATACAGTAAATATAAATTAGAGCAACCCTGGCATAAATTCGTGTTTTCGAATTTATGTACATATTTGTAATTATCACTTGCTCAGCGGTGAAGGAAAACATTAGGAAACCCGCACGCCCAAGAAATTATATTTCGAAAGGCGTGTAACCTAACCTAAGAAAGGTCTGGTTTACCCTCTGGATTGTGAAGGTATGACAGCGATAGCTCCATGTAAAAATCAGTATCTTCGCCAAATCCATAAAGTCAAAGTCAAAGTCAAAATCTTTTTATTCCGTAAAAATGGCTACATTTGTTTGGAATCGTCACAATTTTTTTCCCTACCGTGCAGTTTATGACTAGGTGGGCACTGATAAAAATACTGCCAAAAAACTCTAGGCTTAGTTAGTGGTCCCCTGCCAATCCTAATGGATTAGAAAACCGTATAACGCTAAGAAGAAGAAGGTATTCAGTAAATATAAAAAATGGTCCATAATATGTTTACTTTATATATAAAGTTTAGCAATTCACACTAGTTAACGCTTACTTAATAGATATTTTGACATATAGCCGTGAAGCTATGACTGCGTCATGGCAAATGCTCTTCTAACAATGACAATCCATTCCAATCACATTCCATATTTAAACAGTATAGGTCACACCTACATTATAAGAGGAAGACAGAAAGCAAATGATGGACTTGTTTGTGATTGTATGTATGCTATGAATATTAATGAGAAATTTAATTAATTTACACGATGGTTACCACTTCGCTTATTTCAGAAATGTCGAGATATATTACGCTATGTAACGTAACGAGTGGCATCATAAGGGTGGATTTGTCAAGTGTTATGAAGTGAACTTACTGCCGAGGCTTTCAAAACAGTGTAAAGTATTGTCACGACCAGCACCTCAAAAGTAACCTCTAGTTTACCACTCTAGTTAAACAAAACAATATGTATGGATGGTCAAATCCGAAAATGTAGCTACTCGTATCACTGAATGAATTTAGTGAACTGTGATCATAGTGAATAGCAAAAAAAACTCAAAGGATTTTTTTGTCCAATTTTAATGAAATTTTAAATTCATGAAAAATATAATTTTCTGCCTCTTTAAAAACTACTGTATTAAATTTTGAAGTAACAGTACCCTTCCAAACAAGCCGTCAGAGTTGAAAAAAGGACGTATGATGTAAACCCACGGAACAATACAGAGATGTAGTATTGAGAACGGTTAATAGAGGGAACTAGTAAATAAAATTTTCATTTATCGAATAAACTCATGCGCGAACAGGGAACGAGGCATCGTCATTTTAAGAAAAAAAAAACCGCCGAAATGCGAATCGAACTCTCGCACAAAAGGTTTCATACCATATATCCCCCATTTTTAAACCTTAATATTTTTTTATTATTATTTATTACTGTGGCCATACATATTTAATCATACTTTGTGAAAATTTTAAGTATTTACGGGTCAAAAGTTAAAATCCTATAATAGACGGACGGACAGCGGAGACTCATAATAGGGTTCCATTGGTACCCTTTGGCTATTTTAAGCATATAACGGTAAGGATAAAGAAAACTTATAATTGAACCGAACAAAATTTACTATAAAAATGTGTCTATAATTAAAATAAAACTTTTATCATTATATAATCAACTATAATGTTGTCCAAAATGAAAGACATTTTAGTAAATATGCGATTGGTAATGAATTCTTGTAAATAAATAAAGTGATCCTTTCTATGGTGGTATTTCAATAGTCAACTGTGGCTTGGTTGATGTTTACAAATTTCCACTAAATAATATTTCAATAAGAGGACTTAGTGAATTGTACAATTCAACCAAGGAATACACTATATGCAATTTTCAAATTTAATTTATGCTGACACGCAAGTACGACTTTCCAAAAATATTTTTTTTATTGATTTACATTTGAAAAATGACTCTCAAACCATTATAAGTAGGTCAGTGTGAGCTTTACCTACACCTGAGTATTAAGCCCGTCATAAATCATAAAGCCCGTCATAGTCATAAAGCTCGTCACAGATGTAGATATAATATATCGTAAGGTAACATGTTGTCTTACTCTAAATACCTATATGAAACGAGGAGAAACTGTGTTTCTCCTGTTTCTGCTAAGCTTGTTGACTAAGTGTGCGTGCTATATTACAATATATTAAAGCTACGTCTGTGACGAGCTTTATGAGTACTTTCATAAACTACGGCTATTATTAAGATTGCATCTATACTAACATACAAAGTGGAAGAGTATGTTTGTTTGAACACGCTAGTCTCTAGAACTACCAGGCTGATTTGAAAAAATATTTCTGCATTTGATAGCCTAATTCTTTAGGAAGGTTATAGGCTCTTCATCATCACGATACGGCCCTCAGTAGTCGAGAAAAATAAAAGATAGAAAGAAAAATTGATTCCCACGGGATACAGGGATATGCGAACGAAGTCACTGGGTGAAGCTAGTTACATATATTTATCACCGTCACATAAATTTGAAAGAACAATAAGTGCAGTCCTTTGGGAAGTTTGTGCAAACAATTTCTTGAAATTTCTCTTTGTACTACAACCATTGTTGATTTCATTATGTATCTATTGTCGCCTCGAGAAAATAGCATTGAGTGGCGGACTCATATTTCGTTTACATATTTGCTCAACAGTCAACAGACGCAATGACAAATTAATTAATGTATTGTTCGTTAACAAAAGCCGGCAGGATAAGTGACATCTCTATAATGGAAGCCACCCTGTAATAGTCGAGAGAATGACGCAAAAGATATTTTTATGCTGTACCGCGAGAATTTATTATTGACAAATATGGATTATGTGCATAGAGTTAATAATACAGCAGCATATGTAGGCCACAGTATCTATCTCCATTTTGCAAGAGCCTAAAGTCTTAAAACTCTTTTTATAAATAACATCTGAAGGCCTACAAGCATATTGATCTGAATTGAGCTGACCTAAATTGTGATGTCTGAAATGTAAAAGTAACGGTCGCACGTTACCATCGCTGCTGCAAACAGAGCAACCTCTTAGGAACTTCTTGGTTGCCGTACACACTGGCAAGGGCGCAGCAACCCTTCAGCATATAACTCACCTCACAGTAAACCGCAAAGCACCGGCGAAGCACTTTGATACACCCTACCTATTTTAATAACTGATATGTAGCGGGTTTGATTGTTAGGATTTAATGTTAGGATATGTCAATGTAGAAACTCAGAGTCAGCGGGCTATGGAAATGGCTATGCTCGAGATTTCGCTACGTGATAGAATCAGAAATGAAGATATCTGCAGTAGAACTAAGGTAACTGCCATATACGAAAGGATAGGCAAGCTAAAGTGGCATTGGGCTGGCCACATTGCTCGTAGAACTGACAACAACGCTGAGGTAGTCAAGCGGCGACCCCGTACTGATACATGCAGAGTGGGCCGAGATGGAGCGGCGACCTCAAGAAATTTATGGCATGAGTCAATGAATGCAGGTGACTCAGGATGAAGGCAAGTGTCTCTCTAGAGGTCTATACCCAGCAGTGGACTAATACGCGTTGAAATGACGAATGACGATGAATGACGCCATTTAATTTAAATTTATGAGTAAAATCTTTGTTTCCAGCTTTAATAATATTTTACATATGCCATTATGCAATAGGGGCCACTACACGACCATACAAAACCCCATATCGCACCAACTTTAGTCACTTTCTTTTAAGCCAGAATTTTATTCATTAGCCTCATTATCTCAGGAGTGCCTTCTATATATTTCTATTATTAATAATTTAAGTAATGAATAGATCTATACTATAACCAGTCAGAAATTCTCACAAGGACGACACAATTATGTAACAATGCTTGGACTGCAATTCTTTTATATTATACGACAAATGTTTCATATAATCGTGTAATATAAAGTAAACACAAAACAGAGAATGATCAATTTTTATTGAAATTTGTAAAAAATAAAAATTTATATAGTATGGTAATTGATTATGTTTCATCGGTTGGTGATATCAGAAGTCCTAGGAACCGCGAGGATCAATGAAAAGATCTGTGAATTATCAGGAAACCAGCAGGTGTGTAAAGACCTAAAGGCATCTTGTGGTCCTCGGTTCCTTCTGGCTATTTCGTTACGTTAGGGACCTGAAGTGAAGACCAGCAAATACTTGTTATATATTTCCAAGAAATCAGTGAAAGAATTGCGAACGTGAGCCTTTACTACGTGTGAAGAATTGATAGAAAAAAAGATAAGAAAGATAGCGCTAAAGAAGCATGTGTCTGCGCAAAGAGGTACAAAACTCAAAAGATGACGCCTTGTGAAATGCGGAGATTCACGGAGAAGAAAAAGGGAGATATTGTTGTTGAATTATACATCATCTTTGCACCTGATATTAGTCGATGCAGGATTTTTAGCAGATATAGTGTTAGACATCTTGATGAGCTTTTAGAGGGGACGAAAGATACGCCGCTGTTACATTCTCAAAAAATAATTGAGTACAGGGAAAAGTGCGAAAGAAGCGTTGGGAAAACTTAGGAAGTAAAAGTTTAAGCCCTACGGTAAAGTTAAGTTAAGCTCGCTATACACAGTATGGTGATGATATCAACGCTAAAGAATGGAAGAAATCAGACAGAGTATTATGGTAAAATTAGCTGTGCCCGCGACTTCGCCTGCGTGGAATTTAACAATAAAGTTATTGTTCAGTTCGCAGAGTTTACTATAACTTATTAATTCTGTATTTGGCGTATAGAAATACCTATGCTAATTTTAATGAAATTCTTCTATTTTGTGATCGCACCCCCGAAGGGGAACATATTTCCCCCTAATTTTAACAGTTTTTCATATTTTACGCAGGAACCCTAAATATTTACTGGATAAAAAGTACCCTATATTGTGCTCTGAACAGTCGTCTACCTACCAGTGAAAGTCCCGTCAAAATCGCTCAAGCCGTTTCAGAGATTAGCCGGAACAAACAGACAGACAGACAGACAAAAATTGTATATAATATAATTGTGATATATGTACCGTGTATATATCCATATGCATTTAGTAAAAAGCGGTTATTTTAATATTACAAACAGACATTCCAATTTTATTTATCTGTATAGATAAGCGGGGATTAAATGCACTACGAAAAGTGTCGCGAGCATCTGTACATTTTACAGACCGTGTTCTCAATGAGGATTGATACTCCGTTCGTTTGATGTAGAAGCATGCATGAAAGAGTAATGAAAGATTATATGTATAACGAAAGTCGAAAGAACCGAGAAAGGCCAATACTCACCTACCGTGGCCAAATTAGTCGTATTTTGTCACAAGGTCTACGAATATTAAAGCAGCTACTGTAAGGATCGGGTCATTTAACACTCCGGTGTCTATTTATAAAAACAATTTTAGAAACTTCACTTCTTAACCCTATAATAATTATTTCAGTTGCAAATATGTTCATTTAAATTAGTATTTATATAAAACCAACTAGACGTTTGTAATTCTTACTTATACTTCTATTTTCAGGAACACCATTCCTATATGAAATCTATATGTTTGTCTGTGCGTTGGTCTGTGTTTGTCTGTCACTTTTTTTCGAATATTCGAATTTCGACTTCGGATTCGGATTCAGCATAAAAAGTAGAATAGGAATGTTCAGGAACACCGTTCCTATCTCTTTAGGAATATGGTCAAAATAACCGACATATAAAAAAATAATTTGTTATATAATTGACGAGCCAGGTGTTCCTCTGGCGTGCCCTGTTGCTTACAGATCCGGGGCACCACACCAACGCGGCCGATGGCATTTCGCGGGGTTGTTTAGTGGGTATACCGTCGGACAGCCGACGGGGAGTCCCACACTACCACCGGAGGCCACCCAGGCACCGGTGGTGTGCGTAACGCATTTTTCCCCGCGTCACAAAAAAAAAAAAAAAAAAAAGGTGTTCCTCTGGCAATGCAAGCTTGCGCATTCTCAACTGGTTTAAATAGCGATTATTTTTAGGAACTGACTCTATGGGAAATATTCGACAAAAAATGTAACTGCTCATGAAAAGTTAATTTTCTTGTTATCAGAATGTCTGAATACGTGGTTAATTTATGGCTATGATAAATCAGCGTATTGATTAAGCCAATGTTCTAATCAAAAATTAATTTTCACGGATATTTCGCTGATCGGGTCATGATAAATTAACGATGTATATATACTACACACATAAACAAATTTTGTTAGTAATTTTTCAGTATACATAATTAGTCTTAATTTATTTTGTGCAAATAAAGCATACAAAAGTAAATCCACCTATTTATTACATCTATACATAACTGCATCTCTGACTCAAATACATGTATATGTGTAAACATAGACATAAACATTTGTGTAAACATAAATACATGAAAGAAAAACACATAATCTTTGTTAATATTACGAATATATAAATATGTATAAATCGGGATATCTATTTATATATGTAAAATCGTTTATTATTATTGATGGCATACATGCCAACAATGTTACACTCGTATCCTTATTCGATTAAGGGTGATTAAACTTGGTCCAATTTAATCATACCGAAGCTTGAATTTGTGTCCGCTAAGAAAATCCCATTAGTTGTCCCTCAGCAATTTTAGAACATTGAGGTTCTGTGCCGAAATTTGCCGCGACTTCAGTGTTGAAGTTAGCCGAAGGAGAAAGTAAACTTGACCTTCCCCTAAGAAACTTGGCATTAATTTTGTGATTGACGAAAAAATAACTTATTGTAACATACAGGTTTATAAAATTCATCAAAAATTCACACATATTTTAGTTATGCGATCTAACGAACTGTCGGCACGCGAGACCGACTCCCACTTTACCAAATTTGTTTCGATATAATACAATTAATTTATGATGCTCTTGGAGGCGTGGCAACGGACAAGCGATACTTACTTTATTGCACGCATTCATATGCTACAGGAACCACCATAATACTTGTAAGCCTCCCGACGCTTTAAACATAGCCCCTTTAGACGATCCTGAAGAAGGTTCTTTTTAAAAGTTGTTTGTTCTACTTTTTTATTTTATAGAATATACGAAAGTAGAGAGTTGAATTTATTTGTCTTATGATTTGTGTAAAATTTTGTTGTATTCGTGGTAGGTATAACTATGAATGAAGATACTGCTTGACTGACAGTATCAGTATTATCAATGACTAGCCCGAATCGCTAGTACTTGAAATTTTGCATTTATGGCAGATATTTGGAAAATTTGGAAAAGATATTCGCGCAGTTGATATTGCGGTAAACCCCCTTTTCTATTATTATAGCCATTGATTCTTATAATCCACAAAAGTTATGTTATAGATTTTAACGGATTTAGAAGCAATGATGAAATATATAACCAGTTGAGAATGCGCAAGCTTGCATTGTCAGAGGAACACCTGGCTCGTCAATTATATAAAAAATTTTAAACTTTGTCGGCCATTTTGACCATGTTCCTTAAAAAAGATATTGGTTTTAAGACATTCCTATTCTACTTTTTAATTTACTTTTCGTATCTGAAATTAAAATTCAAATTTTGGCCATGTTCCTTAATAGATAGGAGGTTGATTTTTCAGACATACCTATTTTACTTTTTATACTGAATCCGAATCTAAAGTCAAATATCGAATGTCCGAAAAAAAGCGACAAACGCACACCCAGACAAACATATTTCATATAGGAACGGTGTTCTGAAAATAAAGTAGCAATTATATTAGTAACTCTTTTTCAACTGATTGATTAACAAGGTTTTAACAAACCCTTAAGAAATAGTCACGGATTGGTCCAAACGCTGTGTACATTTTTAAAAACGGACTACAAATTGTCAAATTGCAGTAAGCATACTTTTTATGAAACATATTTTGAGTTGAAACTATCGCAATAACATGCATATTTCCCACTAGCTTTTGCCCGCGACTTCGTCCGCGTAGACTACAGAATAAATCACCCTATGCACCATATCTTCTGTTTTTTTAACGAAATTAAATGATACGTGGCTTAGATTTTAAGATGGACCCCCAAACTACCAAAATTGTGAAAATTGTATCGAAATCCATTCAGTGGTTTTTGTGTTATGCCATAACATACAGATTGAAAGACACCAAAATTCTAAAACCATTGTAAAGGGGTAAGGCTATTTTTTGAGCTTATACCAAACTTATAGTACCTCTTTATAAACTATATTAGCGGTTCTGCCCTCAGGTGCTAAGATGACCAGACTGCTAGGAGAGCTCACTCTCGAGCAAGCCACGTAAAACTGACCGTGCGAGAAGCAGTCTACCCTAAGATCAATTTCGAGGTGATTTCGAAAAATCAAAAAAAAAAATCGAAAAAAAAAAAAAAATAACTGAAGCCTGATCAAAATTACCTACTTACATGTCAAGTATTTAATAATTAAAGTAACGGTGATAGGCAACTTCAAAGCGAAAATATAAATCCATTTTATTACCGTTCCCTTGGGAATTTCGAAAAATCCCGTCTTATTCCTTGCCTACTTCATAATGGGGAAATAATTTTATACACTTATTATACTTAACAATAGCTACGAAAGAAAAAACAAACAATATAACTTTTAAGCAAGGATTTTCATCATATTCCAAGGGATTTTCAAAAAACCCGAAAAAACAAACAATATAACTTTTAAGCAAGGATTTTCATCATATTCCAAGGGATTTTCAAAAAACCCTAAAAATGGTTTTTAGTTATCGTAATAACCTACTTTTAAGCTGAATTTCAAGTCTCTAATAAATAAAGTTACGGAAATAGGGCAACTTTAAAGCGAAAATATAAGTAAATCTTTTTTTATTCCCGTTCCTGTGGGAATTTCGAAATATCCTGAAAATTGTTTTTTGTTTTCATAATCACCTACTTATATGCCAAATTTTAAGTTTCTAATACATATGGTTACGGAGATAGGGTAAATTTAAAGCGACAAAATATAAATAAATCCTTTTTATTCCTGTTCCCGAGGGAATTTCGAAAAATCCTAAAAACGGTTTTTAGTGATTGCAATCACATATTTATATGCCAAATTTCAAGTCTCTAATAAATATAATAACGGAGATAGGGCAACTTTTATAGCGAAAATATAAATCCTTATTATTCCCGTTCCCGTGGGAATTTCGAAAAATCCCGTCTTATTCCTTACTTACGTCATAAAGACAATATCTGTGCAAAATTTCAGCTTCCTAGGTCCAAGGGTTTGGGCTGGGCGTTGATGAGTCAGTCAGGACTTTGAATTTTATATATTAAGATTTCAGCCGTATGTAGAAATCAATGTTGCCAGACAAACCAAAAAATATTTTTCGGTCTAAAATGGAAAATACAACATTTCAATAAAATTTGTGATAGTTATATTAGTTGATAGTAAGTATTCTGTGATAGCAAAGTCCTGAGTCGAGTTCAGTAAGAGAGAGAATAATTTCTAAAAATAATAGTTGGAATAAGGCCTGTCATTATACAAATATTTGAAATGAATAATATATCTATGTATCCATATATTCACGCCAATTCCTTTGCGGTCTAGACATAGAGAACCGAATGAACGAAAATAGAAGTGGATGTATATGATTATGTAAAAAAAAAATACCATACGTATATGACAGGCAACCGGTCGGGGGCCGAACCTCCACGTCACAGAAATCCGCAGCTAAATAACAACAGTTGTTGTGTTCCTGCCTGTGGGTGAGATCACCAGTAAACTCCTAGGGAGTTGCTGTATTAGCAGCAGAAGTGGCATCTCACGATTCATACATAATGTATTACAAATGTTCATAAGCTACGGTAGCCACTTTACATCAGGTGGCCCGCATGCTTGTATACCTTCCAACGTTGTATAAAAAAAAGAAAAATAAGCGATAATGTTTTAGCTTAATTATCATAATAACGTAGATAGAGATATTAAGAGTGAATTGGGTAAAGTGCCAATATTTGTTATTTTTATCATAACGTCATAGATAAGAGGCAATATGCTGATATATCGCTTTGATCTCCGATAATTAATATAACTGAAGTTGTATGGCAAATATTGTGCACAAAATTCAGTAAAATTACAATCGTTGGAAAAAACCTCACAAGTTTCAAATACTACTACCACGCCAACCCTAACTCATCCCACTGCAGGGATATGGGTTTCCCTTCAACCTTTAGAGGGTTTAGAGCATACTCCACCAGGTGCTCATCAGCGGGTTAGCGGAGGCCTGTGTTTTCAAGACGTCCGAAGGCCGCTGACTTAGCTAAACGACTGTCTTCTATCGACAACAGCCGGGACCGACGGCTTACCGTGCCCTCCGAAGATGTAGATAATCTCATCCAGAGACAGGCTGCGGTTGATGTTGTTTAACCTGCGTATTCGGTTAGAATGGCACGCACACGCGCGTAAATATACAAAAATACCTCTGTAACTCGATCTCCACATAAGATACACATTTTTGTGTCTTTTAATGAATAATATTTTTTTAAGTGTAAGGACCGCGTTCTATGGCGCTCGGTTCTCTCTATCTTCCCCGCATGGGACCTGGCGTCTTATTCATACATACACACATACATACAGTTTTTATTTTCAACATTTCCTGATATTTTTATACAAATTTTCGAATTAGAGGGGCCTTTGAGATAAGATCTTTTTGACTATATCCATATCGTCATAATAGTATAATATTCTATGTAGGATACTTAAGAATATAGAGTTCTTTTAATCTGAAAAATCTATGGTACAGGGACAACTTAACATTCGAAAAAAAATAAGGCATGTACACTCACATTATTTTGTATGTAATTTCACTACATACATAGTCTCGCCATAAATACTGTTACAATTAAAAATAAACAAAATATTACATTTGAATTTGGAATCTGTCAATTTATGTGATTGTTCATTGTGTTTTCTCTTTTGGCGCTAATATATTGTACAATATTTTGCGATATTAAAATGGAGTGGGGTGATAAAGAGAACCGAATCGCTGTGATTGCATTACACAAAATAGGTATGGAGCCAAATGCAATTTTTAAAACTCTCCATAAGCTTGGTATTAGTAAAATGTTTGTGTACCGGGCTATTAATAGGTACAATGAGACCTCCTCTGCTTGTGACAGAAAAAGATCTAGCCGTCCACGTAGTGTTCGTATGAAAAAGGTGGTCAAAGCAGTAAGGGAAAGAATTCGAAGAAATCCTGTCCGAAAACAAAAGATTTTATCTCGGGAGATGAAGATAGCACCTAGAACCATGTTACGTATTTTAAAAGATGACTTAGGACTTGCAGCCTATAAGAGACGTACTGGCCATTTCTTAACTGATAATTTAAAAAAGAATAGGGTGGTAAAATCGAAACAACTACTGAAGCGGTACGCAAAGGGAGGTCGCAGAAAAATTTTGTTTACGGATGAGAAAATTTTTACAATTGAGCAATATTTTAACAAACAAAATGACCGTATTTATGCTCAAATCTCTAAGGAAGCTTCCCAATTAGTCGACAGAGCGCAACTCTTGAGAAGGTAGTGAAGCCCCTAACAACACCATGTTCAATAACCAAGAATGGTCCTTCCAGCAAGACTCGGTGCCGGGTCATAAAGCTCGGTCTACGCAGTCTTGGTTGAATAGTTTTAGAGAGTATGGCTTGCTCTAAACGCCATGATAATTTGGAGTCCCTAAAACAATCCGTATGATTGGCAGTGAAGAATTTTCCCATGGAAAGAGTGCGTGCTTCTATTGATAACTGGCCTCAACGTTTAAAGGACTGTATGGCAGCCAATGGAGACCATTTCGAATAAGCTTTTTATATTTTAAATTGTTTTATATTTATGTATTAAACTCTAACACACTGTAAAAGTAATAAATGTTAAATTTAAAAAAAAAAATCCATTGCAAAGATTTTTTTTTTTGTTTCAGTACTTATGGCAAGACTAGTTATTACAAAGTGCGTATCTGTTATTGCATTTGATCATAATTTAAATTATATGTTATTATTATTATTATTTCCATAACGTCTGACTTTTGTCAGACTTTCTAAAGTTTTTCTCTGGCTCGACCAGAGGTTTTTACAACTGAAGTAAAAGTTGTGCACTATAAGGTTTGTCCATCCGTGTATTTAATTATTTGTTATTGACACTGCGTGCGTGCATGAGAAAAGCTATGAATGTTAAAGAAGCGAGCGAGGTGTATAAGAACCGAGTCAGGTGGCACGGATTTGGCGCAAAGTTAAAGAATTACTAGTTCATTTGTTTCCACGTTTCATTTTTTATCGCAGCCAATATGCTAACTTTTTGAAGTTTGAAAGAGTGAACTTTTTTCCATGCCAACCTACCAAACAATTTGCACAAGTAGTAATGACTTATCTTACTTAGCTTTAACAAATAATTTTCATAAAGCAAATAAAAGAGAAATCTTTTGCGTCAAAGAAAACCGACTGAAGAAGTACCACCACCTAATAGAATACCGTAGCCGAAATAACAACTCCCTGAAACTTTGTTGTGTTCCTTCGAGTCATTCGAGTTACCATTCACTCCCAAGGAGTTGCTGTGTTAGCATCAGGGGTAATATAGGAGGAATGCTTCCAGTATTGCAAGCGTCTATAGTCTACGGTAACTACTTTATATTAGGTACATAGGTAGTATACTTAAATGCCGACAGATGTTGTATAAAAAAACATTTTTATAGTTGATTATTGAGGAGAAAAAAATTTCGAATGATACAAATTTTGTTACTGAAGACATAATAAATATCTTCAGTAACAAAGTTTGGAGGTATCCTTCAAAATTTCTTTCTCGTCATTCCTTAAATGTAAGATTTTTTATACCTTATGGAATGAATTTCAATTTACAGAAACACGCCATGTTGAGATATACTCGTAGAGTGTGCTAGATTTGTAGGTACTTTGAAATAGAAAGCGTGATATGTACGAACAGTCTTTCATAGGGAAATGATTTGTAGGTAAGTCTAAGTAGTTACAGCTGTAGAGTTTTTGTACCACAGCGGAAGGAAATGACTAATTTGTTTTTCGTAAACTCCGAATTAATACTCTTACCGCCTTTGTGGTAAGAGACATAGAAACAATTAAACAACAAATTAACCTATAATATACAGTTAACCAAATATACAATTAATCTAATAAACAGTTAATGTAATTAAAATATCTGTTCACATTTCATGAAAAGGAAAATTTATAATTATTTCAGAAATATAATATTTACGTAGTTATTGCGGCTATTTGACGTTAATACAGTTCATTTTGATGTTTAGCTGTTACCTACGGCCTTCGCTCGCATGTTAAATACGTTACGTATGCTAAGTTTCAAGTTAATTGATAAAGGTTTTTTACTTTAATAAATAATTTAACTTTAGAAATTTCGGATTGAATTTCGAAAAATAACTTTTTATGATATCTTAAAAGATTTATGAATCTCTAATTTTCGCTATGCGTTATTCTATCAGTGAGTTAGTGCATATAATTTTTACCAAACCACGACGGAACAAGAAAGAGCAAAGAAAAAGGTTATAATTTATACAAATATATAATGGCTTATAGGATATCTCCTGGCCTATCTCCTAAAGTTTTCGTCCCGTATTAACAAAATATATTAACGTGTGATTGAAACGTTATATAACGTCATTATACATAAAATCAATGATAAAAATAATGATATATTGTGTTCAGTATCTAATGATAGATCTTAAAGAGTACATTCTGAAAGTATATAGCTTGTCTACATGTTTTCATTTTATAATTTGTCTTGAGCTAAGATCTTTATTTTTAAAACAGGAATAGTGCAAAGCAGTCTGTCTTGTAATACTTCCCCAATAACAGAAAACCGCAGCCAAATAACAACTACATGGAAAGTTGCAGTGTTCCTATGAGTGAATCAGGTAACAAGTACGCAGCATGGCAGCGTCGGTGTCAATGCGCGAGTTATACTTCCTGTATATCAAGCGTTCATAGGCCAGTAATCTAATCAGTAACCATTTTACATCAGGTAGACCATATGTATCTTTGCCTCTCAATAGTGTATGACAAAATACATCTTGTTTATACCTTTACGTTGGTTACTTGTCATAGTGAGGTTTTAGTTTATATCTTGAGATATAACAACACATACAGCGAAAAAGTTTGTTTGAACGCGATAATCTCTGCAACTACCAGTCCGATTTGAAAAACATTTTTTACATTTGATAGCCCAATTCTAGGGGAAGGTATAGGCTATTCAACATCGCGATACGAGCCTTAGAAGCCGATGAAAAAAGAAAGTCGAAAAGCGGTTTTCGCAGGATACCGAGATACGAGCGAACAAAGTCGCGAGCTACACCTACTTTTGTGTATAATAATAAGATAGAGAATACACAACGCGCCGCGTTACCGGTGTACAAATCTGGTAACAATTAACGCATCAGCCTACAATTTATGTAAGTAATCACATCGATTCAGATTTCCAGAGAATATACAATGTTTTTATGCGATGATCAAAGAATTCTATTACCACACACTAGACGTGCATTCTAGATTAAATTTGGCTATTTTACGCTGATTTCTATTTTTTTTTTTTTTTTTAGTAATAAATAGTGTAAAAAATTGTATACAGTAATTATGCTAAATTTGAAACTTCATTAATATAATAATTGATCTAATTCATTAATACGAATACAGAAAAGTTTAACTAAAGTAATGAGATGGAGAATAGCTCTTGTCATTGCTTCCAAACTTTCGGAAGTTTGCAGACATAGATATTAAAGGGTTTTACCGATAGAAAATGGACATGCCTATGTACACATATTTATTACCGATTGCTTTATATTTTTCATCGGATTACCACGCAGCAAGCGGCTGCACATTTCTTTTTATGTTTTCGACTTACACTCGAAATTTTTTAGAAATAATCAAATGCTAACTTTATAAAACTTATATAAAGACAATCAATTTCCAAAAAATATATATACTCTCTCTCATAACAAGAGCCATACGGGGTAGGCAGGGAGACCTGAGTGCCACATGACACTTACACACCTCACTCGCTTCTTTAACGTTCACAGCTTTTCCATACACACTCACCGGTGCCTAGGCTCCTGACACCACCTTCTGATAACACATGGCCTGTTAATACAAGTACAATTACTATAAATTAATTAAGGAATAACAGATTTTATTTTGGTATGTTTGTCTATAATTACGTCTATTGTTATATGTATTTGACATAAAAACACGCATTGCCGGGATATAACTAAACCGTTATCAATGGAAATTTGTATTACATTATAACGAGAATGTGAAATATATACGAAAAACACACTAAAATTTCGCGAACTGTCTGTTTCGCCTATTATCTAGTCACTCTTATTTTAAGCAACGGAAAACGTTGATGAATAGCCGTGATGAATTATTATGTCTATCGTGGTAGGTACATGTTAAGCAAACAGTGTTATCAACAAAGACGCTGTCAAAGTTGTAAACAAATTGATAACGCATTTGATAGCAAGAAAAGTATAACACTAACAACAAATCCTAAAGTTATTAAAGGGGATACATTTATTTTCTATTTATTAAGTAAATAGAATAATCAAATATTGTTATTGATAAAAATATGTACGTAGGCACTAGTTGTGGTCAACGATTTGGTTCTTGTGGAGCTTGTGTATATATTTCAACGCCGTTCGAATTCCCAATATTTAAGTTCATACAGGACAATTCACAAACGAAGAGATATATTAATAATAAGTTAGTCATAATTTATGTAAAGATTCTACATTACTTCTAATAATTTCCAATTTTTACTTGTCAGATTATGAAATCTAGTAGTGACGATACTAACCTACTAAACATTGTTTTATAGATCCCCTGAACAGGACACGTTAACTCGTTTTGACTGTGATCGTCAGTAACAGGTGGCATTGGGCCTCTACAACTCGCAGTGGACCAGCATGACAGAGCAAGCTCCAAATGCCAGACAACAGTGGGATTAGATCCTATCGTTATTTTAATTGTTTTTATTACTAGACACTGAATTTCGGACAATAATGACTTAATACAAGTCCAGAACAATTATAGCAACAATCAACAAAAGGGGAAAAAGACGAAGATTCTAGATAACGAAGTTATGTGCGATTTATTGATAAATTGCGATATGTATACTTTTATCTTACGTTGGTAAAATTATATAACGATCGACATATACCTATTTAATAATCTAAGCCAAAAAACTGAGGGGATCTAATATGAAAATAAATTTTATGATCTGGATTAATAAACCTCAACTATTTTCTAAGTTCCCGCGTGCGTAATAGCGCCGCGATGGGCCAAAACGACGTTGACTAAAACGTGTCAATTAATTGCTGTTAAATATTCGAAAGTTGTCAAATTATCAAAAGTCATTATAAGTGTATTTAATGTTTCTCGAGAAATAATAGTTGACGTTCACTTCGTTACATTGGCCAGTATCGGGGTCTCCGCTATCGGAGGGTCATTGAATTTTTGATAAGATACCCTTTTAATAGTTCGTACAAGATTGTCTAAAGTAAGACAAGGTCGGCTCTAACTAGTTTTAAAACTGAATATGCGCCCCATTATTATTTCATTAAACTTATAAAATATGTGTATTGAAATTACAAACAAAGATTCGAGATTCCAAAAATATAAGAAAAATAAGTAATACATACCAGCGTAAATATGAAAAAATCTCTTATTTATCAATTAACAACACAAAACAATCACTGAACTTTAAACACAACACCAACCTTTTCTGTAGGAACCTCTTCCGAAATTCAATATAAGCCGACCGCCCTTTGTCAGTTTCATCGCCGATTCTGACCCGGCCGTGTAAAGGGACCCTATGCCCGGAGATGCCATAGTCCATTTGTAGGTCTACGACGAGCATGAGGGTGAAGAATACAAGTAGAGCGCTGATGGCGAGCGCTAAGCGCTCTTTTAGCTTCATGTTGAGCATGGTGCGCGCGTTCTGGCGGCGCGCCGCGATGGCACTGCGCGCATGTTCGTCAGGCGTTGGCGATCGCTTGCAATCGCGCGCGCACGCCGCACCGCGCCACCGATGTCGCCAACGCGCGCGCGCCCGTTCGCTGGCGCTGAAACAAACACCTCGAGGTTAAGGGTGGTTAGGCTGGCCTTACACGTAATGCCTTACTAGCTAGAGCGGTTAAAGCGTGGAGGCAGTCATTAGTGTGCTCTAATTGTTATATTAACGTGAACACGCTTCCATGTCCATTAGTCATATTTTAACAACTTAATTGTGTTGTTTCTACTACTGATGATTATTGATGTTATTGTGAAATCAATACAATTTACTTCAATTTAATATGTATAGCAATGTACATATAGATACTTATTTGGTAAAACTAGTTTTACTTCGGTATAAACTTTATGAAGAATTCTGAGTACGGACAATTATGTGCACAAGCTTTACACTTCGACCTTTGTACCGTCATTATAACATCATTCATCACATCAACCCTAACTCATCCCACTGCAGGGATACGTGTCTCCCTTCAACCGATGGGGTTTAGAGCATTCTCCACCACGCTGCTCAAATGGAGATTGGTGGAGGCCAGTGTTTTCTAGCCGCCCGAGGGCCACTGATTTTACTTTACGACTGTCATCTATCGACAACAGCCGGGATCGACGGCTTAACGTACCCACCGAAGCACGGAGAAACTCGAGATAGCTAAACCCACCCATGGATATGCTGCGGTCGAAGTTGCTTAACTTGCGTGTGTGTAGAATGACACGCGCAACGACGCCATCGAGCTCTCATAACATCATTAATAAGGCTTAAAATCGCAGTTCAAGTGGATGATCTACTCTTAGCTGTATCTATGTAAAATAAAGTCACCGGTATTAAAAACCTCTATGGACTATTTAAACGGATAGTTTAGCTAAACTCCGATCACGGTTATTGCTAGAAAATGACAATGAATGTCAACATCGTGACTTGATCTGCATGATGATCATGACTTTTTAATTCGTAGCACGAGTCGATTGTATTGTACCTACATAATAAACTGTTTACAATTTTTTAGTGCTTCTGAGGTGCGCCCCTCATCCGATTGTAATAAAGGACACATCATAATAATTAACTTTGTTTCATAGCTTTGTATATAAACATTAACGCGAAGCGAAACTCTCAAAAAAGTCTATCAAGTGCGAGTCTGATTAACGCTCGGATGGTTCTGTAGTTTCAAAACGTCGTCATTAAAGGTCATAGATATTTTTTATTCAAAAACATAAACATTCTAAAAAAACCGGGCAAGTGCGAGTCGGACTTCTCGGAAGGGTTCCGTACCATTATCTATATAAAACGACAAAAAAATTATGTCTGTTGTATGGGAGCCCCACTTAAATATTTATTTATTCTGTTTTTTAGTATTTGTTGTTATAGCGGCAACAGAAATACATTATCTGTGAAAATTTCAACTGTCTAACTATCACAGTTCATGAGATATAGCCTAGTGACAGACGGACAGCGGAGTCTCAGTAATAGGGTCCGTTTTACCCTTTGGGTACGGAACCCTAAAAGACAGGTTAACCAAGTTCTTGAAGATCTAAGTAGTTGGTAATATATTTTGACGCCCATGCGCTAGTGTACATATTTTTTGACCATGGACAGCATACTTACCACCAGCCATACCGTTTTACTAATTTAATGCTCTAAACTCATAAATTAATCTATCCTAAAATATGGTCTTGCGTGATCAATTCAAGACAGTAAAAGTCGATAATCTTTTCTGCGCGCAATTGGTATTTTAATACATACATACACGATTCTATCACAATGAAAACCCTGAAAACTGACTTCCATGAAGTCGAATCTTTTTCAGATTTATGATACTAGTTGTTGGTTGCAGCTTCACCTCTCTTTCGGTATTTTTTTAAATTTAGGGCAAGAATTGTAAATACTTCCGCTTATATTCTATGACATACCTTAATATTGTCATAAAACATAAGCTATCGTCGTGTAATTTTTTTTTCAAATGAGTTTAGCAGCGTTTGCGTGATGTGTAATCAACAGACAGACAAAAGACAATTCTGTGTATAAATTCAACACAGCATGATTATTATTCTCTTATTATCTTCTATTGAATAATCGGGGAAAATATACGAGTAGCTTAAAATTGTGAAGCTCGATAGCGTTGGTACGCGTGTCTCTAACAGAACACACAAGTCAAGCAGTGTTGATCACGGTCTATCTGTGGACGGATTTAATCGTCTCAATTTCCTACGTACACGGAGGGCACGTTAAGCCAGTGGTTTATGATAGATGATAGTCATTAAGCTAATCTAAGACAGGCTTACCTCTTTTTGGTTAGCTTAAAGACTAGAATTAATATCCTAGCGCATTAAAGCAGTTCAATTGGAGAAGTATCTCCACCTCACAGATAATTGCAGCAAAATAACAACTTCCAGGAAGATTTTTATATTCCTGCAAGGTAATGAGATTGCCGGTAAGCTCCAGATGAGTTGCTGTATTAGCAGCCGGGATGGCAACGCGTGGGAAACTCCTTATACTGCATGCAATCATAGGCAACGATAATCACTTAATATCAGGTGGGCCTATGCGTGTTTCCAGGCAAACAAACATAGATGCATGTAAAGCAGCATACGTCAACCTAATATAAAGTAATTACCGTAGCCTATAATTGCTTACAATACAAGGTCACGCGCGTTACATAAAAAAAAAATATTCGTATACAGAAAATGTAGCCGTTTTGAGAATATGCTCCGTTTTGCAGTCGGTTTAAAATAATAATGAATGACTCTAGAAAAATAATGATGCAGTCATCTAATTAGCAACTGTAACATTACCTACATTCAGCAGAATTATTATTGTTTCGCAACTGTATACACACAACGCTACCTTTGTACTGAAACGTAATATTTTAGAAATACGACACTAGCCTACAAATCAAGAAATGCATGATCATTGACATTTCAAACTCGCTCAAGTGAAATGTATTACAGAATTATTAGCTGCAGAAGGCCCGTTACTCAAAATAACACTTATGTGCCTTCTTCTGTATTCTTCATAAGCATGTTTAAGTTCTAGATATGGATTTATCGTATCTCTTTCCACTACATCTGGTTTTATTTATACGTTGACCAATAAAATATGATTTAATCCTGTATCACGTCTACACCCCAAAAAGCTCGTAAGCATATTTTATTAAATTAGTTATTTTAAAGACTTACAAGTGTGTCAAAAAAAGCTTTGGGAGCACTCTACCATACAACTTGAAGCATATAGTGACACTGCAAGCCGGTTTTTATCATTTATGCTATATACAGGTTATATTTTGCATGTAATCACTTGCTTATTACAGCTCTAAGTGTTATTATAGTGGTTCCCTATCCATTTGCATAAAATTTTAAAACATAATGTAACATGCAATACTTTTGTTTATCCTAATGATATTTACTCGTACCAGATTATGGATGGATTTTTAAGCATGTTTTGTCTAAGCATAACATTTAAAAGGATAAATTTATTTACGCATAATGACATTAAAACATATTTTGTATTTGAATAATAATAATTTACTTAGAGAAAAAGTAAGTTTTGTAATTTGTTACATGTATGTAAAACATATTGACAGCTAAAGGGTGGCCCTCGGGCCACCCCGCCGCACCTATTGAGACACTAAATTACACAAATATTAAATATGTATAGTCATTATGCCTAGTAACATTACGGGAATTAAAATTATGCCAAAACAAATTAGTCTAAAAGATAATTAGGTCAACATAAAATGTATGCCGAAAAAAAAATTACGGCAAAGTATTATTATACTAAAAAAAATATGCCCAAGTATATTAGAAAAAACCGGACCTTGGGCTCCGAAGCGAAAGCGTAGGACGCGACCGAGATTAACGCACGGATGATGATGATACATTAGAAAAAAGCATTGTGCGAAATGAACCCTATTACAGTATCACTGGATACTCGTTTCTGTACAATGGTATAGACAAAATGCATTGTAAAACTTATTTTTATGACTTATTGTACGTCCACTCTTGTAAATACATCGTTTTACGAAAACTGTCTATGAAAGTGATTTATAACTAAAAAAAATTAAAAGACAGTTTTAGAATAGCTATATATATAACTGACAATCGCATCAACTTTTCAACAGCGAATAGCTGCATAATATCTACGACTTAGGTTGTATAGCCACTAAGACTATAATACGCTCTAAATATCTTATAAGTTGGCTAATAAAATAAACACTTTTCTATGAATTAGAACATATTAAACATTTTTTAAAATACCTAAAGCCGTATCATGATTGTCAACTAAAATAATAATTACTATATCCTCGTGTCAATTGTTATGTTTTTTTAAATATTTTATTTTAAAAATCAAACGCTATTTTTCCGTGTTTTCTTCAGACTACATACTTTACGGTACGTGAAAATTTTATCGGGAACCATACACAGGTTCACAATAAATTTATGTCTGTACTTTCACTCTTATTACTATCAGATATCCAACAAATTTAACATTAATTCCTTTAGTTAATCTCAACATAAAATATCTGCATTAATTACATGTAAATCGCTATAACCTCACTCGCTCGTAGGAACACACCAAATCTCCAGTGAGTTGTAATTTGGCTGTGGCCTTTTTTGAGGTGGACATACTTCCCAGGTACTGTTAATACACCCAAAAAGATGCATTTTGAATATAAAAATGGCAGTGAGCCGCTTATACCTACTACAAGAATTGCACAAAGAGTAATTAGTGAGAGATAAAAAGGAATCTAGATGAGGACTGGGGATAATTGGAAACCGCATATGGATACAACAACTACAACTGCAACTCCAAGGAATTGTTATTTAACTGCAGTTTTCTCCGCTTTACAGAACTGGACGTACTTGAAAAGTCGAGTTGCTTCAATGCGTCCTACACTTATACTTTTCTACTAAGAAGATTTTGTATAAAAAAATATTATTACTCGTAGGTATAGGCTCTCGGACGGAAGGTGTTACTCAAGAGTGTCTCAATAAATTTAGTTATTCTGTGACCACAATAAACCGACCTCTATTATATATATATATATATATATGTATATATATATATATATATATATATACATTCAGTACAAAGCTGTGTGACTATCTGTAAACTTTGTTTTAATAATGCTGAGCAATATGTCGTAGATATGCATTTGTAAACAGGAAACGACCTTCTCCCCTTTCTAATAACCATGGTTTCCTGGTAACCTTGTGATGAGATATTTTATATCATTTTACGTATCTTTAAGTGCCAAATAAAACTATTTCAATCCTAAAATGAATGTATTCAATTCATTGAGGTATGCATAATGATCAACATCAATGATGTCATTATAAGATTTTATTCATTTTGTTACTTAGTATCTATGCCTTGATTTCGTTACACAATGTCTAAACATTACTAACAGTTTTGCACAATCAAAGACATAAAAACATAGCCTATATATGCATACAAATATATATATATATATATATATATATATCTTCACGCCAAGACTCTTACGTAGTAGCCAGACAATAACTGAGCGCACTTTAAGAGAATTCATTCATAATTTCTTTCTATCCTACGCACAAGTGTCATTTCTATGCGAATTAGGTTTTGAACTTTGAATGTAAATTCTTAGACTACTTAGGACTACTCCCTGAAATATCAAATGTTACAGGATTTCGAAGTCTTACTAAGCTAAAACAATTGATCTTGATGAACTTACTGTTAGGCATAGAGACGGCCTCACAGCCACCTCCGACTCCCATCGATAGCCTCCTAAACAACACTACATGTGCTGCCATTAGAACTATATACCAAATTTCCTACTAATTTTACCAATATAAGTGTTTTACGTTCGATTCCTTATGTTATATTACACGACCAGCCACAGCCTAGTGAATAAAGAACCAGTATATTAACAGACGCATATTAACGCATATTAACAGCATATTAATGGTTCGAATTTTGATTTGGGCATTACATTAATTTATGTATATATTTGTACTTATGACTTGCCCGGTGGCAAAGGAAAACGTGAGGACATCTGTATTATATTTCGAAAGACGTATGTGACCTAGCCTCTCTGGTTTTTCCTCTAGTTTGTGAAGATCTGACGATAGTTGTTTCATATCAAAATCAGTATCTTCTTCAAATACTTATGCTTGAGTAGAATACCCTGTCATTCCTAATAGATTGGGAAACTAGATAACGCTAAACTACATAATTACATACAGCTAAAACGAGTTGAGTATCAGCTTCCGTAGTTACAGTTGAGACGAATGGCACTCTAGAGGGGAGGCCAGTGTTCAGCATTGAACTAATACGGGCTAAGATGACGATGACAATGGTTATAACTATTACATGGAATTTCAACATGATCTGCTTTATTTTTATATGTAAAATATATTTATGGCTTATATACAATTCTAGTATCTCTATATGTATGTATATCTACATATAGGGATACTAGAATTGTATATCAGTCATTTACTGCACGTGCTGCATACATAGCAGTTCACAGGTTAACACAACATAATGTTACAAAGTTTATTAGATAATTTACATGTTGGTCGTAGGTACATATGGAAGTCGACGCAATCACGCGCAGATTCAGTGCGATTGAGTATACAAACACCAAGACCACGCAACGTGACGAAAGTTGTGAAATAAATATTATTTAATTTTGGCAAACACAATCTTTGCATATTACCTACATTTTGTTTAATAACAGTGACATTAAGTATAAATATTTTTGTATATTTTATGTATGTATTTTTTGTACCATATGTGTATCTATTTATTATTGCTAGAGGTCACCCCGTGGTTGAAGTTTGACCATAAATTCTCGATCATCGAAAAATTCGTCAACATAGTTTATATATGGGTCGATGAGCTCGCGTGTCGGTCCAATAGAATACACAAGTTAAGCAACCCAGACTGCAGCCTGTCTATGGGTTAAGCCATATCGAATTTCTACGACATAGGAGAACACGTTAAGGTTTTTACACTTTATTAACGTTAACAGAGATAAATAAATAAATATTGTCGGACAAATTACACAGCGCCACCTAGCCCCAAAGTAAGCGAAGCTTGTGTTATGGGTACTAGACAACTGATAAACATACGTAAATACATTTTTTTTTTGTAAATACATACATATCATACATAGAAAATACCCAGACCAAGACTAACAGACATGTTCATGCACAAAAATGATTGTACTGTGTGGGAATCGAACCCACGAGCGTTGGTGTCAAAGTAGTGTAACAAAGATAAAGAACATCAAAACAAAGGATTACGTTGCTGTATTCCTGCGAGTGAATGAAGCATCATTATGCTCCTCTGGAGAGTTACTATCTTAGCATCCGGAATGGCAAAGCGCGAGCAATACTACCTATATTGCAAGCGTTCATAGGCTATGGTGGCCACTTTAAATCTGATGGACCGTATGCTTATATACCTCGCGGTACTACGTGAATAAACAAACGCAATGAACCTCTTTACATATTATTTGAAGAACTTCATTCTTGGGATACTCTTCGAAGTTCATTCCACAGCCTGTTAAATTCGCTGGAGCACTCCCGTTCATCCACCATCATACCTCAATTTTCATTCCTATTATGTGTTACTAATGAGTTGCCTCCCATAGTAGAAAAAAAAATGAAATAACCGAACTTGGAAAAAATATAAAAATAAAGAATAGAAGAAAATTAAAACATAGGTACTTCCGCATTATCCACAAACATATCCCACTCGTGTTGTAACTTCAGTTCTCATCAAATTAATGGCTAAAAAAGTTTATAAAGCAGTATCAATTCAAACTACAATTACGAAGAACGTACGTTTCGAACAAGCCTTAATGATGGTACCAATTAACCAGCAATTAATTAGAGTGTTCCCTATTTTGGGATTGATTGTGTACTAAGAAATATAATACAATTGTGAATGGGCGCAACCCTTTTGTTTTACATTGTTCTGTTATTGCAAATGTTTATAACACTGCCATGTTTTTATATCAAAGGATATTTATCTATATGTACACACCAAATCTATTGAGGGATAGGCAGGGAAAACCGACTGCCATATGACTCGATATTTAGTGACTTCTTTAACATTCTCTTTCCGTGTGCGTTCGCCAGTTCCTAGGGGTCCCGACGCATCGAAAGATATGATTAACAAATTAATAGTCCAATAGATGAAAATGAACTTTAGCAGTGATAGCTCAGTGGAAAAAGAACTAGCCTATTGACCTATGTATATGACCTGGTTCGAATCCTGGCATGGGCATGTACCATTAAAATCGCTTTTTTTTAAGATTTTTGTGTACATATTTGTATGTAGTACTTACGCAATATTAGTACTTGGGCAATAGTAAAGAAAATGGTGAGGAAGCCCGCACACCCAAGAAATTATATTTCAAAAGAAGTGTGATCTAACCTAAAAATATTCTGATATTCTCTGTGAGTTTTGGAGGTCTGATGTCAGTCGCTTTATGTAGAAAATCAGTATTTCACCAAATTCTTAGGCTTGGGTAGCGGTACCCAATCCTAATAAATTAGAAAACGAAATAACGCTAGAAAGAAGAAGGTGACAATGTATCGATGGAATAAAATTATGTAGGTAAATGTGAAAAGAATAAGATTGTATTGCACAATTTTGCATCGAAATATTAATACTACATAACTCTCGATGCGTATTAAATTGCTTCGTATCAAAAAGAGACAAAAAATAACGCTTAGACGTTAATCTATCTGCTCATCTATTCGTACGAGAAATATACTTCTTCAACCTTACTATACTAGTTTCAGTTCTCCCCTCGTCATTGTTATCTACTCTCTGCTCTTGCCTCCGATATCCATTCTCTCTATCCCGAGAAGTTAAATTAAAAACCGTCTTTGGAGAAAAAGAAAATTCTGAAGCCAATTTCGACTGCCTCTTCTCTCTCTTCATTTTGAATTGCAGTACTTCCTTGTCTCTATTTTTCTTTCTTCCACTCTTATTTAACTCGTGTGATAGAATAGTTTTTAGTGTTTGTACCATCTGGATAAGATAGAGCACTCTCCCTTCCTGCTGTTCATGTCATTCTTTAGCCCCTTCTCTATCCTATCGACCAAACGAAGTAGCCAGCCAAAGGTGGTAGTGGAATCGGTGTAAACAACGTTTCGAGCGAGTTACCTGTCGTCACGTAGACATTTGCTTATAAATAACTTTACTATCAAATTTCTAGTTTTCTTTAATTATTTTATTATTTTTGTCTGCATTAACCCGTCAGGCCCCAAGGGCCTCAAAAAAGTAATCTTATATATAAAATTCTCGTGTCACAATGTTAGTTACCATACTCCTCCGAAACGGCTTGACCCATTTTGATGAAATTGTATATGCATATTCAGTAGGTCTGAGAATCGGCTACTATAAGTGATAAGGGTGGTCCACCGCAAACTTATTTTTTTTTTTTTAGCCAAATTTTTTTTTTTATGATGTGGCATACAAAAATACATACAACCCTAAATTTTCATCCTTCTACCATCAACTCCTATTTTTATAATACTAAAATAATCCTAGGAATAAGTAAGCTAGTATTTATATATAATTCGTAAATTATACTACTACGAGTATTACATACAATACAGCAACTTGTAGCCGCTGTATAATAATATAACCTGTTGGTATCAGGCAGTTACTTCTCTAATTACAAATAGATTAAAAACTTGATTTCATTTACGAAACAATATTACAATTATGTACTGCATTACATCAATCTACATACTCAGAAGATCGGACAAAATACCCGTGATTTTAAAGAAAATATTTTTTAACCATAATTAATTAAATTTTTCGAAAGCAAATACTAATTATTAGGCGTTTTGACAACTAGTTTTAAAATATATTTGAAAACTGCTTATGCTTTTAAAGAAGCAAAATTTGTTAATAACAGTAATAATATACCAATCGGTATTATAATGTAAAAAACAGTACTTTTCACGACATCCAAAATTGTATGAAAATATTTTTTTTAATCACAACCAAAATTAACATTAGTTTCACAAAAATGGAATAAGTAAAACAAACATATAATACCTTCTTCCTTTTAATTTATATCTACTAGAAGGATATCTAAATATGCCAATACTACCGGTGTATGAGTATATGAGTAGCATTAAATAACAACTCATTCGGTACATTCCTTATGCGATAGCAAGAAAAGTAGTTGATGTTAGCCGAATCGACTAACGTATGAGGCTTAATTGGACATTTCTAATATGTAAAACTAAATTTAACAAATGAAGCTGTAGCGAATGTGAGGGGGCCCATCAAAGCAGCACAACTGGTAAAGTAGCTTCACTTCACAGAAGTCTGCGGCCAAATAATAATTGCTTGGAGGGTTGCGAGAGAGTGACGGTACCGGTAAGCTCCCGATTAGTTTCTGTGTTAGCAGCGGGAACTTTAGTGTTCTAGGGTTAAATAATCTAGGGTTAAATAATAATTTTTCATTATTGTAGACTTCAAAATCCACAATTATACATCCCAGTCCATACTAATATTGTAAATGTGAAAATATGCTGTTTGTTTGTCCTTCTATCACATTGAAACTGAGCTCCTGAGTGACGTGATTCTTTGTATGGAGACGGTGGAAGGACCCGAAAGTGACGTACGCTACTTTCTATCACGGCAAATAACTCACTCCCATGAAAAAACACGTTTTGTTTCCCATTGAACACGCAGATGCTGCGGATAATAGTAAACTGTAAGTTACAGACATAAAAAAGCATTAAAAGGTTTTTTCTTATGGAATAAAAGGCGTTTTAATACTCTCTACAGTGATGAGTAGAGAGAAAATCGTGATTTGTGACTCGTACAAGGCTACAATATCAATATATTTTTACTGCTCTGCAGCAAACGTATTTTTAGATATGTTCTATAACTATTTCCAAACGTAAAATCAAATCTGTGTTTCAGCAATTTAAGTTGTAACGTCTAACAACAGATGCGGGCGTAGTTAAAAATTTTAGAAATGCTGAAATATTCTGAAACGGATATAAATATTTTATATGGTATTCAAAGTTATTTAGTTAGTTAACTTATATAGTTAATATTTAGAAGATTTTTTGTAGTGTGGCAAACAAGCATACCTCACGCGATTACCACGTCTTATGGATGCTTATAACAGAATCGAATTACTACTCGACTACTAGTCGACTCGCGGCTGCTTGCTCAGCAGTTTACTCGCGGTCATGGTCACGTGTAGAAAGACAATAACTATCTACGAAAATAATATTCTACTTCCGTCTTCTATAAGGTGAAAATACCCAATGAGGATGTTTCTCACAATCTTCAATTTATCTATACCCTGTCCCTCTTTTGCTAGTTTTCCTTTGGTAATCAGCAGCAGATTTATCTATATATATAAAAGAAAGTCGGATTAGTTACACTATTTATAACACGAGAACGTCTGGACCGATTTCTATGATCTTTGTTATGTTGGCTTTGTCTCCGCACCGAATAGCAGAATAACTACTACAAACAAAACATGGAAAAAATTAACGAAACAAAATTATGTAGGAAATTCATTTTCTCTTACGTTTTATATGAAACGTCTGTTTATGAGATATCAATAACGAATTGACATATCTAACTAGTTATATAAAAATAATACGTTATAATCCACTGCCGATTACCAATCTAATTAGGTACAAGACTTGCAGGGGATTTTTGACGAGTTCGGTGGCGCAGTAGTTAGTAACGCTACCTTAATACCAACGCTCGTAGCTTCGACTTCCAAACAGTACAAACATTTGTGTGCATGAACATGTCTCTCTTTCTTACGTTATCATTACGAAGTCAGCAAGCGTTATGCCACAAATTTTGTATATATGTATATACAGAATGCAGGAAGAAAGAATTACAAAACAGATATACAACGCGAATGTAGAAGAATGTAGGAGCCGATGAAGGCCCAGACTTACCTACCATGACCAAATTGATCTTGTTTTATCACAAGGTGAAATCGAAGAGCGTACGCGAGAAGAGCTACGAATGTTAAGGAAGTGAGTGAAATATATAAGGACCGATTCTCATGGCGCTCGGTTCTCTTTGCCTACCCCGCAAGGGACCTGGCGTGAAGATATAGACAGATAGATAGAATATACATTATTAAATTACGTATATCTAAATATCATTCGTAAATATATTTTTTGTAAATCACACATAAATCGCATAGTAAACACCCAAATATTTGTCTCATGCGGAAATCAAACTCACGACCCTTGGTATTAAAATAGTCGTCGGTAATCTATCAACACCAAGCACATCATATATAAGATGAGTATTATACCTAAGACATAAAACATGTTCAGAGATCAACGACTTTTCTATACGCCTACTTACTGTAACACTGAGGTAGTAACTACATAATTAAACATTTACTTCCTCTTTGAATGTTAGTAAGTTAACTGGATCCCGTTAAAAGGGAAAGTATTAAAAATCCATTGACATATTATTCAACTAATGCAGTATTTTTTTAGAAACGTTGGTACGAGTAATAAAGCGTGCATATGACCCACTCGATGTAGTTATCGTAAAACGTTTGCTAACATACCAATTCCTCAGGAGCTCACTGGTAACATCACTCGCAAGAACACAACCACCCTCCAACGAGTTTGTTAATTAACTGCGATTTTTGTAAGGGGTAGGTACTTCGCCAGTGGCCCTATTATAAACGCTCTACCTCTATTTACTTAGCTTTACAACAATGGCTTCTGATGCTCACCAAAGCATATATCCTCGAAATACCAATCCAACTATGGATAAGCTGCGAACAACACCGCTCTACTTGTTCGACTTGCTCGACGTGTTCGATTATTCATCAAAGACCATCAAAGATTCTTATGTAAACGGTACGAAACATCGTCGAGTCCGTGTAGCCTATGTTTCATAACTATATATCAAATTTCTAGTAATTAAATGATGAATAAAATATTTCAGGCAAAAATGTGGCACTAATTTCATTGAAGTCCACGGTCAGAGAGAATCAAGGGTCACGATAGGTTCTCGTATACATCTTACGGACGGACATTCACATTCATAATATTAGTAGGATATATGATCCTACTAATATTATAAATGTGAATGTCCGTTTGTTTGTTACGCTTTCACGCGAAAACTACTGAACAGATGATCATGAAATTTTGTACACATATTCTTGGAGGTATCAGAAGTAAAATAGGATACTTTTTATTTAAAAAAATATATATTTTTATCAATGCGAGTGAAGCCGCGGGTAAAAAGCTAGTTCTAATATAATCGCGACTCGCTTCACACTCGTCTAGTCCACTTGTGATGGCAGTACAAATATATAATAAACTACCGGAATTAATAAAAAAGGAAACTAAAGTAACTTCTACAAAAAAGTAAAGAAATTCCTGCAACAAAAGAAATATAATTTAATTAGGGATTATTTAGGGGAAAAGGCATGAACTATTTATGGACTTTTTTATATATGTACAAAAATTTATAACACAAATTGACGTAATGGAATTTGATAGCATATAATTCATAATGTAATTTGCATATTTTGTTCGTAATATTAACAATGATTTCAATTTATCTAATGTGTTAAATTTACATAATTTAGGTATGTATAACTTTAACACGTTATATTAATTGTCATTATAATTTATATTGCAGTGACCTATCAGGGTTCATGTTTGGAACAAAGTGTATGAACATTAGACCAATGTAAACAACATGAAAGCAATAAATACTTGAATAATAAAGCGGAAGAGTTGTTTTAACGCGCTAATCTCTGGAACTACAAGTCAGATTTGAAAAAAAAAATGCATTTCATAGACCGATTCTTGAAGGAGATTTTCAACATCACGATACGACCCCTTAGAAGCCGATTAAAATGAAAGAATTATATCTAAAGAATTATTGTATGTCATTCCTTTCTCATAGTTCTTCTTTTAACATGCCAAGTTTTTGAAATTGTCTATGGGCGAAAAAGAAATTCTGAAAGGAAAGTGTTACTGAAGTATGTTACAATAAATTTATGTTATCATATGGGTATCAGTAATGATGTTCACTTAACATCATGACTGTTACCCATATGATAACAAAGCAAAGACAAACGTATATCGGTGCTTGTGCTGAATCATTTCCAGATATCTTTGTCTGTTAGATATATATCAGCATTATACATAGTAAGCATTTTGGCAAAGGATATTTTAATGTATCTTTCAAATATTGTCATCCTGGTGTGATCATCAGTGAATTTCTCTTAAATCACTGTTACCAACCATAATATTTAACCAGTATAATTATTTGTAACTAATGTAAAACATGACGTGTTTGTTTGTTACATAAACCTTCAGATATGCTCACATATCATATCATAATAGGTTTATTAGCAAATTTCTAAGAAGTCGTAGGTGGCTAATAGCAGAGGTGGCATCGTGCAAGCAATACTTAATTATATTCCCAGCGTTAATGAGCTACGGTAACCACTTTACACCAGTCGTGCAGTCTGCTTGTATTCCTCCCTACGTTGTTTAAAAAATATCCTATAATAGTAGAGCCGGAGTCAACTTGAACTACTACATTTTTTTAAATATTAGCTCAGCATAGTGACTTCGCTTCGCCTGGTGGTCAGCGAAAAGAGGAGCCAAATCGCAGCGGCAACTGACAAAAGACTACAGTGTCCAGTCAGTTGATGCTGCCATGCTGGACCTCAAGGTGCTCCTTCACGCTTCGTTTGAAGGATCTCGTATTGTAGGAAGGAGGTAACACATGTGCCCGCAAGCGTTCCACTTTTTAATGGTACGACAGAGATATGGGTATCTCTATCAAATGTGTATCTTACAAAAGAAATGTAGAGACTTTAAAAGCTGCAAGTTACTATACTATAAAAAACCAGTTGAGAATGCGCAAGCTTGCATTGCCAGAGGAACACTGGCTAGTCAATTATATAACTTTTTTTTTTTTAATTTGTTGCCATTTTGACCATGTTCCCTTAGAGATAGGAACGGTGTTCCTGAACATTCCTATTCTACTTTTTTATGCTGAATCCGAATCTGAAGCCAAAATTCGAATATTCGAAAGAAGCGACAGGCAAACGCACAGACAAACATATAGAATTCATGTAGGAACGGTGTTCCTGAATATGCTGACACAAAATATGAACGAACATCAAATGCTCTACAGTTATTAGTCAAAGTGATTTCATAACATTTCTATTTGCAAAACAATCACAATTAACTACTTGCGCAATTATTGTTAGCTGTAAGTTACCTTTGAACAGCGGAAAGATGAGTCGGCATATAAAATACGAAAAGGGTGCGTGATAGATAATCTAGAGCACAGAGTTGAGGGACTGCACCTTTATTCGCAATGTTTTTATCAGGCCTATTTTTGTGAGAATCTTTCAGCGAATAAAAACACTTTTTCCTTAGTCTATAACAGCGTTCAAGTTTCGATCGTGTTCTTTGAAAAGGTTAAATGAAATTTATTGTACTAAGTTGGCAATCAAAAGAGTTAAGTATTTATTATTATATAATACGTAATAAATACATGTTATTTATGTACCGAGACTGATTTAAAACTTTAAGGTTGTAAATGTCAAACGTTTATATCTCTACGTCTTTTATACCACGAAGTAATGTTTATAAAAACCACGCACAACAATATTTTGATGAGCTCGATGGCGCTGTGATGACCTACGCTACCTACCAACGTTCGATTCCCACACAGGAGAAACATTTGTATGACATGTTTATGCATATCTATTTGTCTTGGGTGTTTTTAAAAGAGATAAGGCGCATCATGCCATCGCTTCTAGGAAAGTTACACTATTTCACAGAAAACTGCAGCCAAATACCATCTGTCTAGAGGGTTGTTATGTTTCTGCGAGTGAGTAATGTTACCAGTAAGCTGCTAACGAGGAGCTGTGTTAACATATGGCCGACCTCACCGGAAGCGGTCTCCGCTTTACATCAGGTCGCCCGTATGCTTATATACCTTCCGATGTTGTAAAAAAACCGAGGGGAGAAATATTTCCACCTTAGGGATGGTTGTTATATTCCTGCATGAGTGATATTACCAGTAAGCTGCTAAGGCGTAGCTCCTAGGAGGTGGCATCGCGTCAGTTATACTTAATGTGTTTCAAGCGTTCATACCTGATTTTTTCTATGTACCAAAGTATACCTGAACTTTTTAAACTTGATAAAATAGAAAACAAACATTCAAACAAACAAATCAACCTTTTCGGCAACCAGACACTCTTCCGTTTCCTAATCCCTTAGGATATGCGAGGTCCGCTATCCAAACTTAAGGATTTGGCAAACATACTGATTTTACACTGCGGTCAAATCTTCAAAACCCAGACCCAGAGGGAACATGAGACTTTTCTTAAGTTAAGTCATTCGGAATATTATTTTTGAGACGTGCGGGTTCCTCACGGTGTTCTCATTCACCGCAGAGCAAGTGATAATTACAAATATCCGAAAATTCTAATTTAGTGTAATGTGTAATGTACATGCCCCCACTAAAATTCAAACTGAGGATCTGTCGGTTAAAATCCCAGCTCTGTATCGACTGAGCTAACACTACGCTTGCAACCGCACAGTATTCTGTTATAATTCATATTTAAAAAATAGTAAATACAGTATTACAGTAAAAAGGCTCGATGGCGTGTTATTCTAACTAAACACGCAAGTTAAGCAATTTCAATCGCAGCCTGTCTGTGGATGGGTTTATTCATCTCGATATTCTCCGTGCGGAAGGAGCATTAAGAGGTCAATCCCGGCTGTTGTCGATAGATGACAGTCGTTAAGCTAAGTCAGTGGCCCCGGTGAATCCGCAGTTGAACAGTATGGCGTAGTATACTCAAAACCCTTCTGATGAAGGGTACCCGTATCCCTGTAGTGGCATGTGTTAGGGTTGGTGTAGTGTAGTTATAATAGTGTAGTAACAAAAGAGGGTCAATAACAAAATCTCTTCAATTTTCAGGTCACAAGTTTAGTGATCAAACTGAATACGCAATGCATATTATATAATTCTACAACCATTCATAGACTTATCTAATTATTATATTAATTAAAAAAAAACTCGGTTGCAGCAGCCGCAATACTCGTGTCAAGAGGCTGTTGCTATGCCATATACAAAAATCCAATTATCAAGATATGTATGCATGAAATTGAACAGTTTATTCCTGCCTCTGGAAGCTCGAACTGTGCTAATTACCGCCTTCATCGCTGACTACAATGTGTCGTATAATTGACATGTGACTCTAAAATGAATGGTAGTCAAAACCTCATTGGGGGTTGTTCTTCTTGTCTTTTGGTAGGGTAAATCCTACACGTTCGCGTCGGCAGTCCCTATAACTACTTATTTATATTAACGAGCTCGATGTCGAAGTGCTTAGCAATGCTATTTTAACACCAATGATTGTTGGTTCGGTTTCCACACAGGACTAATATTTGTGTGCATGAACATGTCTATTAGTTCGAGTCCTGGCGTGTACCACTAAATTAGTATTGTCGGATTTGTGTGCATATTTGTAATTATCACTTGATACGATGAAGGAAAACATCGTGTGGAAACCCGCACGTCCACGAAATTATATGACGTGTGACCTAAGAAAGGTATGGTTTACCACCTGGGTTGTGGAGGTATGACAGCAGTCGCTCCATGTATAAATCAGTATCTTGGCCATATCCTTAGACTTAGCGGATCCCGGATCCGGAACAGGATAACGCTAAAAGAACAACATGTCTGTTTGTCTTAGTCTGGATGTTTTTCAAGAGAGGTAGAGCACATGGGCTGGGTAAGTTTTTTTATACTACGTCAGACGGCATGCAAGCATACGGCCCACCTGATGTAAAGCGGTTACCATAGCCTTTTAATGCTTGTAATATACTAAGTATCGGTCACGCGATGCCTCCCCTGCTGCTTACACAGTAACTCCTTTGGAGCTTACGGGTGAACTCACTCATACGCAGGAACACAACTATAAAAAATGGTAGTCTTAAAAGTTACTTTTAAATTTAGGAAGCTAGGTGTCGTAATCAGCCCAGCTGAATGCGAGAGTTAAACTGCATCGCCCGCATCCTGTCTTTGGATGATTTATCCTGAGTTCCACCGTCGGAGAGCACGTAAAGTCCCTGGTATCGAAAAACGACAGTTAATCCAAATCTGTCGCTCTCGGGTCGCTTGAAAGCACTGGCCTTGGCCAATCAAGAATTAAGAGGTGTATACCGCCTTATTACACCTTACGAGGTCCCGTTATACCCTTTTAGATGTCAATCTCTATAAAAATGTAAACATGCACTTACTAACAACAGCAATTTATCTATTTTAAGCTAACTCGTTTCATGCAACGTTACACACAAGGACAAACAAAAGACAGTTAAGTGTATACGATTGTAGAGATACCGTGAAAGCGTATAATGTCTACAAAAGAAGCAAAGTTACCTAACAAATGGTTGTAAAATGAAAACCTTATGTGAAACTTCGGAATGCAAAGGGCGTGGAAGAGTGTATTTTTTATACAACGTCGGGAGGCATACAAGCATACGGCCTTTCCGAGGTAAAGCGATTACCGTAGCCTATGAACGTATGCAATACATTAAGTATCATTCGAGCGATACCACCTCTGCTGCTATCACAGCAACTCCTTAGGAGAATACTGGTGATATCACTCACACGCAGAAACACGACAACCCTCTGGGGAGTTGTTATTTGGCTGCGGTTTTCTGTGAGGTGGAGGTACTTCCCCAGACGGGCTACTTTAATGCGAGCTACCTTTCTAAAAAACCTTCAGACCGAGACAGACATATTCATGCACACAAATGTTTGTCTTGTATGAAAATGGAACCCGCGAGCGTTGGTGTCAAAGTAACATAACAGCGCGTTTCACCACTGCGGCACCGAGTTCGTAAAAGTGTAAAAAGCTCATTTTGCAAAAAATACTTTTTTACATCCTGTTTCTTAGATATTATATCAATAGTCACCATAAGTTATTATAGTTCTCTATGGCCTACGTATTGATACTACTCTGCGATTTCTCGAAGCTAGAAACCTGAAGATGACTGAATATGTCTTAATGACATACAACTCGAGAAATCAATTCAACGGACACTAAGTATAGAAACACGCGCGTGTGACGATCACGAGGAATAGATGTTTTTAGAAGTCGATGTAATTTAATGGTTGGTTAACATAAGTTTTTTACTGGCACAATTTAAATGAAACCAGGCAAACTATTTTGTTTATTTAAATAATTATTCTGTTACTTATTATTCTTAGCGTTATCCACTAGGATTGGTGGGGTCCGCTGCCTAAGCCCAAGGATTTCGCGAAGATACTGATATTTACATGTAGCGACTGCGGTCAGACCTCCGCAACCAGAGACAAAATCAGATCATTCTTAGGTAAGGTCTTTCGAAATATAATTTCTTGAACATGCGGATTTCCTCACGATGTTTTCCTTCATCGCCGAGCAAGTGATAATTACAAGTATGTACCTAAATCTGAAAATAAAAATTTTGTGGCACATGAAAGGATTCGAACCGAGGACCTGTTGTTCACTAGACCAGTTCTTTATCCACTGGGCTATCACTGCTCTAAATAATTGTTCTGTTACTATAAATATAAAATGCGTTCATACTTTAGGTTGGATAAATACTAGTGGTAATATATTTCAGTAGACCTAGACCTAGAAAGAAATGAAATTATTTTATTTCTATCTATTTTTAGGTACTATTATTTATATATATAAAACAAGGTGTTAAAGTTATTTAATTGTATCGATGTTAATTTCCAGCATTACACAAATCAAATTTACATTACATGAAAGAATGACGAAGCAGATATACAATTAGAAAGTGGAAGGATGTAGAAGCGGAGGAAGACCAAGACAAAGTACAATTACCAAATTGGTCGTGTTTTATCAGAAGGTGACGTCAGGAGCCCTAGGAACCGGCGAGCGTGCATGAAAAGAGCAATGAATGTTGAAGAAGCGAGTGAAGTGTAAGGACCGCATCTTTTGGCGCTCGGTTCTCTCTGTGCACATACATACAAATTTACATTTGCACATGCGCAGTCTCTTAATCGGGTATCTAACTTATTGAATAGGAAAGTATAGAAGTGGCTTGCACAACAGTGCGGTAGTGGATAACCATTACGAACCAAACACAAGGCATGCATTACTGTTTATTTGCCGCTTGCATGAGTATGCACCCGCGCATTAATACCTATTGTCCTAGCTGACTGAGCTCACTGTTTCCACACAAAACTTCCCAGGGCGGCCTGACGAAACACCCGTTATGTGGTTTCTGTTATTTTATTTATGTCGCAGTGATATGACGAAATTAGGAATTTAATTAAATATCCAAATTAGTTAACGAATTATTCAACACCATCTAATCTAATCCAGAGATTTGATCAAATATATATACGATTTGATGAATTTGCGTTGAAATGAAAACATTATTTTATCATTTTTCTAATTCGAAAATTTGTTCATTGTCTCCCTTGGTGAATAACGAAAATAAAATCACTGTCTGGATTTTGACAACAATGTAACCCTGTGTCTATTGTAATGGAAGAACGTTAGAATACTCAGAATGATCTGGGGGTCATAAAGTAACATAATATCTTAAATTTTGACAACAGTCTAGCTCCAGCCATAATTTTAATCTGTAAGCCTCATGTTGGTCTAAGTGGACTAGTCCTGGTTACATCACACGAAGTATAGTTTTATAATGGTATGAGACTATCTTGGCAATTCATATCAATATATAAATAACTGTGTTTTCATTATAACATTCTGCGAGATACTGATAAAATCTCTTAAATATTTGACCAAATCCCTAGTTCTATAATTTCACTGCGACATTTATACTAGGTCACCATATGTTATTGTTAGGAATTTCTGCATAGTTATGTTATCAATATGTAATAAGTAAGATTAACAAGTATTGTATTGGCCACCTTTGAAATTTGGATCCTAGAAAAGGTCTAGGAAAAATTAAGGGGTAGCAGGAGGTGTCAGATATAAGATAAGGTAGAAGGAAAATGGTACATTTAAAATACTTTTTTCACAGTGGGAGGATTAGTAGAAAGAGTGGGAAAGAAAGAAATATAGACGAAAGACGAAATTAGTGACATAGACCGTTTGAGGGGTCAGAGAAAGAGGGAGTAAATCAATAGTAGAAGGTAAAAAGTAGTAGAAGTAAAAATAGAGTCCGCTGGAGTTAATTGAATAAAATCAACAATTTATTATTATTTTTAATAGTTAAGACTTCAACAAACCTGATATTTCAGTGTACCTCACTCACACGCAGGAATACAGCAACCCTCTAGGCAGTTGTTATTTGGCTACGGTTTTCGGTGAGGTACTTCCCCAGATGCACTGCTTTGATGCGCCCTTCCTCTCTTAAAAACATCCAGACCAAGACAAACAGACATGTTCATGCACACAAATGTTTGTTCTGTGTGGGAATCCAACCCACGAACGTTAGTGTCAAAGTCGCGTCATTCACGACTGCGCCACCGAGCTCGTCATACTGCTACTACACCAACCCTAACTTATACCACTGCAGGGATATGGGTTTCCCTTCAATCGTGGTCGTTTAGAGCATACTCTGCCACGCTGTTAAACTGCGGTTTGGCGGTTTTCAAGTCACCCGAATTTTACTGACTTAGCTTAACGATTGTCATTTATCGGGAACAGTCGGAGTCGACGGTTTAACGTGCTCTTCTAAGCACGGAGAAGCTCGAGATATATAAACCCAACCATAGATAAGCTGCGTCGACAGGCGTCGACGCCATCGTCTAGTGATACTTTATTCATATAATATAAATTCAATTTGAACACTATATTTGATAATCAAGAAACTTATATGAAATTCAGTACAAACTTAGTTATTATGATTTAGACTAACAAGTACATATTACTTTGCCTATTTATATATCTTAATATACACCCTCAATTACTTCCATATGACTATCGACGTATCAAATTTGCTATGAAAGATATATGAACTTCGATCACAGAAAAAATGTATTAATAAACATATGAGAATGTCGAAATGATCACTTATCAAGTATTTCACATTTAATAAATACATGAGAAAGCCTCGATGATGATACGCAGTTACTCATCAACTTATTTCTATAGTCTGATAAGTAATTGCTTAAGAACCATTAATTTTTAGCAAGGAAACAAACATTACATAGCTTTATTTATAGTAGATAAACAGAGGCAACATACAAAAAGAAATATAAAAACCAAACATGAGCTTTCAGAAACAATGTTCTAGGCGAACATAAGCACGTAGAACACGCAATGATCAGTTTAGTCATTCACGAGAGACAAACAATGGCAGAAAATCACCGCTGATATCTTGATCGCGGCCTCCATTAGACAAATGTTCATACTTAATACATTTTATGTAACTATATGCTTTATAGTGTTCTAATTGAATTTGTATTATACAATAAATAAAGTATTAATACTCGATGGCGTCATCGCAGCTTGTTTATGGTTGGGTTTATATAGCTCGAGCTTCTCCGTGCTTAGAAGAGCACGTTAAACCATCGATTCCGACTGTTGCCGATAAATGACAATCGTTGAGCTAAGTCAGTAACCTTCGGGTGGCTTGAAAACACTGGCCACCGCTAATCCGTTGTTGAGCAGCGTGGTAGAGTATGCTCTAAACGACCTCGATCGAAGGGAGACCCGTAATCCTGCAGTGGCATAAGTTACGGTGGCGCAGTCGTGAATGACGCGACTTTGACACTAACGCTCGTGGGTTGGATTCCCATTCAGAACAAATATTTGTGTGCATGAACATGTCTGTTTGTCTTGGTCTGGACGCTTTTAAGAGAAGAAGGGCGCATCAAAGCAGTCTCTCTGGGGAAGTACCTACACCACACCGAAAACCGCAGCCAAGTAACAGCTGTCTAGGGGGTTGTTGTGTCCTGCATGCGAGTGAGGTAACCAGTAAGCTGCTAAGGAGTTGCTGTGTTAGCAGCAGAGGAGACATCGCGCGAGTGATACTTTATGTATTACAGGCGATTATAGGCCACGATAACCGTTTTTCATCAGGTGGACCGTATGCTAGTATGCCTTCGGACGTCGTATAAAAAAAAATAGCTACTAAGAATAAAAGGTCTTGAACATCGACTGAAAATAAATTTCAAAAACACACGCGTCCTTATAAAATTTACAAAATACCCTGTTGATGCATTCAAGTGAAAGAGAGCGGGCAATCTTAAATAAAAAATGTTGTTATAGTATACAGAGCCGATCACTGCTACGCCTAAAACATCTAGACCGTGGCGTAAAAACGCCTTATAATTTTGAAATAAATCCGTGTACACGTTTTTGTTCCTAGTGGACTAATAAACAGATTTCAAAGCCGTTCATTCTATTTAAATGGTTGTTAATAAAACAGTTTTCAAATACTCGTACAATCCTCTGATATATAAATTTGTTTCTTAAAACTAAGTTCAGTAATCTCAAAATAAGCATAACTCAGAAGCACAAAATAAGAAATATGTGATAGATTCTGTAGTGTTCGTTAAAGAAATATTGAATACGACACCCAACTCCTAACAGCACTATATTACAATCGCAAGTAATGTAAGAAAGTGTTTTATCACTTCGGTTTAGTGACAAAACCACTTTTAGAGAAATGTTCTAACTAAATATTCTAATATTTTTACTGTTCAACAATATTACAAGAGGAAAACAAATTTTAATACTTTGAAATTGGCAATTAAGAGGCATAAACATCCCGTAAATCCCGTTAATATAAAACGATGTATGTACAATGATTAATGTATATGGTAATTATATCATTAGGGAATACCATAGTCAAAAAGTACAATATAATAGTTATATTATAATACCCTAATAATTGGTTGGCAGTGCAAATTTAATACAAGGAAGGACAAACATAGGCGTGCAGGAACCCTCCTGTTTCTCTTGATCTAGATAAGTTTAAGGGAGGTAGGGCGCATGAAAGCAGCTAGACTGGGGGAAAACCTGTACCTCACCAAACAACGCATCCAAACAGCCACTCTCTGGTAGATTATTTTGTTCCTGAGAGTAAATGAGGTTATCTGTAAGTAAAGGGAGTTGCGGTTTTTGGTTTCTAAAAAGTTTCTGCGTTAGTAGCAGGGGTGACAACACGGGAGAGCTAGTTACCGTAATGCAAGCGTTCATAAGTTACGGTAACTACTTTATACCAAGTATGCTTGTATGCTTTCCGAGTTAATAAAAATATTCCATTATTATTTTAATAAATACTTTTACTTTTTAGTATTCCTTAGAGTATTTTTTTTATACAACGCCGGAAATCATATAAGCATATGGCGGGTATGTACCGGTATGCGGGTCGGTGGTATCCGGCTTTGCATACTGCGATGACGGCCCAGTTAAACGGCCTTACACGGTCAACAATATTGACGAGCTCGTTGGCGCAGTGGTGAAACGCGCTACTTTGACAATAATGCTCGTGGGTTCGATTCCCACACAGGACAAATATATAACATACTTAATGTATTATTCAACCGTTTTACATCAGGTGGGCCGTATGCTTGTATGCCTGCTGACGTTGTATAAATAAAATATTTTTAAACCTTTAGTTCTCCGAAACATACATAAGACTACTTATCAGCGACATACTGCTGGTATTTATATCAGAAAGTTAACATTTTAATCTAATAGTATTGTCTTAGGTTTTCGCGATTGTTACACATTGAATTAAACAATTTTTAACGGAAGTATCGCGTATTTTATTTATTTTGTTGAACCTGACGTTTCGAACGCTTTGCAGCGTCCGTGGTCGCAGGAAGACTAAGGTGGTATTTGTCTTACATTAGTTATTCAATTATTACATCTACCGACATGGATGGATTAATTATATATGTTCCGATTCACACAAAAAATCGCTCACAGTGTCCGAAAAAAAACTCTGCAGTTTGTGAACATACACTGGACCAGCCAAACCATTACATCCGGTTTGATAAACCACAAATCCTCGCCAAGGAGAATCGCTACATGCCGAGAATGTTGCGCGAGGCTATTGAAATAAGAAAACACCCCAATTTCAATAGAGAAGATGGTTGGCAAGTACCACCTGCTTGGGATCCAGTCCTAAAAATAATCAAATCCCAAACCCAAAGATCTAAAAAATGTTCGGACACTGTGAGCGATTTTTGTGTGAATCGGAACATATATAATTAATCCATCCATGTCGGTAGATGTAATAATTGAATAACTAATGTAAGACAAATACCACCTTAGTCTTCCTGCGACCACGGACGCTGCAAAGCGTTCGAAACGTCAGGTTCAACAAAATAAATAAAATACGCGATACTTCCGTTAAAAATTGTTTAATTCAATTTTAATCTAATGTTTCCAATGCAGAAGAGAAAAAAAGTGTTTACATTCCCGGCAACGCACGAGCGATGTTGATGTTGCACGTGTCCATAGGATATGGTAAATCCTTAGCATGGGGTAGGCCGTACACTTGTATTGAACAATAGTGTTAGAAGTTAAAGGGATTCAAAATATTTGAACTCGGTACGATAGTGTTATAACACGTGTTGTTTAAACGAAATAGCCTAATGAGAAAAAGTTTGTTAGTTTTTCAAATATATTTAAAAATAATGAAAGATTTCGCCAACTATACAAAGAAATGTTGGAAATAGATATTGAAACAGTGGCATACGACCTTTAGACTATCGCCGCTTCGTTTTCACTCTGCGGCAGTGTGGTTCGAGCTTTAATGTCACGCTGTCACTATAAATCACATAAGTATCTCATATTTCAGCCGTATCAATAAATACTACATCGTTATACGTTAATCGCGAGACTGTGAGCAGAACGCGTGATTCCGGTCCGGACGTCATGCCTGCAGGAAATTGGTATATCAATTTAATAGCATCTGCCCCTTGTACTGTACAAAAAGGTACATTTCGCATATATATAATGGTCTCAGATGTAAGTTTGTGCATTGAACAAATCAAAATTCTTCGTAAAGTTGGCTTCTGAGAAAATATTATATAAAAATAAATAAATATTGTCGAACAAATTACACAGCGCCACCTAGCCCCAAAGTAAGCGAAGCTTGTGTTATGGGTACTAGACAACTGATAAACATACGTAAATACATTTTTTTTTTGTAAATACATACTTATTATACATATAAAATACCCAGACCAATACAAACAGACATGTTCACGCACACAAATGTTTGTACTGTGTGGGAATCGAACCCACGAGCGTTGGTGTTAAAGTAGCGTAACAGCGCGTTTCACCACTGCGCCACCGAGCTCGTCAAAATTAACAGAATAGGACAGGTAACAAAACATTTAGAAATTTGGAACTACGAGTATCATACAATTGAAATATGCACACATCACATCGTTTCATGCACACTTGACAGTTCCTAGGGCTCCTATTATCGCCTTCTGACAAAACACACCTAATTTAATCATTGTAGGTGAAGCTTGTACTTCCTAGGCGTCTACGCTATTCCTCATCGAATTAAATATCTGTTTCGTCATTCTTTCCTCCTATATATATTTACCATAATTTAAGACATAGGCGTGTACATATTAAATTATCAAATAAATATCCGATGACACAAATGACATAAGATTTGCTCTTGAGATACCAAAATATTTATTTGAAACTGCGATAATACACGTACAAAACTCAAATTCATTTAATAAATGATACGCTAATTCGCATTTCTGATTTCCGTAGTAATCGGGACAGGCCCACCACTCATACCCACCACTGTGTCTCCTGTGTAGCCAGAATTAAAACAGCGGCGACCACAAAAAAGGCAATGAACAGTGAAGTCCATTGCCATTCCGGGGGTTAAACTACAGCTGACTTGGAACTCACAACGAATTTAATCAGAAGAAATTTGTAGGAGTAGGAAGTTTTGGAATTGACTTCCCCTCTTGGCAAAGTGAGAGACAGCAATATGACAAATAAGGCATTTAAAACCTCAAAGTGATGGCTAGTCAAGTGAAGCTCAACTGCCGTGTACCACGTGTAATATAGATTGCAGAACCGCCTAAACGCCTGGTAGTTCTCCTTTGTTGCCACCAAATCAGAATAGTATACTACCCCGGATGTGACACGCAAGGAATTTAACATATCGTCCCGCCCCCGTTGCCAGAGATCGCACTCCCAGAGAACATGATGTGCTTTTTGCTCGAATTCATGATTTGTCGTAAAACACCTACATAAAGGCGATGACACAAGTCTAAATAAAAAGAGCTTCGCCCTAAAGTTTCCATGCCCTGTTAAAAATTGCGCAACAGGATGATCGACTTCTAACTACTCTTTACTTAATCTGTCTCGCACTGATTGAAAGAACAGATACAAGAGGCGTCCTTTAGTAGAAGTTTCCCATCTTTCTTGCCATTCCCGACAGTAAAGTTTCAAATACCTCGTCAATTGGCTTGAACAATCTAAGTATTTTGTCAATATCGCGGCGTTTTAGAAAGTCAGGGTGTATGTTTTTAGAGGTGTAGTACATTGAAGCCCGGCGTTGAATTTCTAAGTCAACTGGTAATACGCCTGCCAGCACTGGTAGTGCCTCGGTACTCACAGTTCTATACGATTTACATAAGAATATTAAAGCGAGCCGCTGACTTTGCAGCAACTTACGACGCGCAGCACCTATGGTAGCCCTATCAGCCCATGCAGGTGAACCGTACGTAATACATCCTAAATATGTGGCTGTGTAAATAATTTTAAACGTTTTAAAAGTTAAGCCCCACGTGGTGGAAATTCGAGTTAACGCATAAAAGTTCTTTTTGGCTTTTTCCCCAACCTGCTTTATGTGTTCAATGTAATTAAAACCTTTGTCTAACAGTAATCCCAAGTATCAAACCGAGTTTTTATTTACAACTGATACTCCATGGCACAGGGCAGGGCACATATCTACCGCGGCCCTCACCTCGCGATAGTAGTCACTATCATTATCAGGGCAATCATCCGGAATTAAAGCATGCAAAAGTGCATCAGTAGTCTCCTCTATACCGAGGGTGTGGGTATTATCAAGTTTAAATATAGTAAATGTATATATTAAATTTTCTCGTATTACACAAAACTTGTGCTTGATTTAAATCTAAGCTAAACGGTATGGTATACACAACTCTTCCGAGTACCTAAGAAAATAAAATAATTAAAAAAATACTACACTGTTCGACTTCAAATACCTTAAAAATATCTGACAATTAATAGAGAATGTTCATTACTGTGCTTTAGAAGTGTCACTGACTGACAGCCTATAATTGACACAATTTTTTTAAACAGAGATCACCTCAGAAACAATAACAAGGAAAACCGCCAATGGGAAGTAGGTCAGTTTTTCTAAACTATAGATTCGCATCAATGCTCTGATACACTGTGCGACGTTATGCGAGTCCCATGATCATGTAGTGATAACTTACATAAGAATAAGAAAAGAGTTAAGTAATTAAATCTATTTTATCTTAAAAAGGCTTTTTTAGGGGGCAGTTTCTAGCGCCCGATTCATATGTGGTGAAGTTACATCTTCGCTGGAGTCAGTATTTTTTTAAATTATGAAAACTGTAATTATGTTATCATTTTTTATTGTGCATTTCCAATATTCGATTACTCCTCATTTAACTTCGGTGAAGTCATGGAATTAGATATTCACGTTTTTAAATTTTTGTAAATGTTATACTGTATTGTTATGTAAACGCACAGATCGAATAAAAAAAGTCGTTAAACTTTATATTAGATACGACAAACAAGTACGACAATACACATATCTCTATTCTTAATAAAACTTAGTATAAGATACGGAAAATATGTATAATGTTCATGGGTAAACTTTCAAAAATCGGCCTAATTGAAGGGCATCAAGAGACGTATGAATTCCTGCACTGATTTGACCATGATAAGGTAATTGTTTCCTATCCTGTCCAACTCAGTACCTACAGAATTCTCATAGACAAACTAACCCACGTAGTTAGTTTTAAACAAGGAGCAGAAATTTGTTGCGGTTACGATTTACCAACTCCAGGTCAAGGGTGGAAAAACGGGAAGATATCATTCGTTACTATTTTGAATATTTTAAATATTATTACAGTACCTATATACATTATGTTAAGTATTTTTAATTTTTTAATAACATCATACAATCTACCCAGGTTGGCAGGAGTAACAATCGACTTTTTATGTCGTTTTACCGATGAATCGTTATTCTGTTACGGGTGGTACCGAAATTGATCCTACAAAAATGTGATGTAGCTTAAATCTCAGCAGAATCAGATCCGAAAATGTTGTCAAAATCGATCTAGCCGTTTCGGACAGAAAATTCAATGTTATTTAATTGTATAGGTGCTAAGAGGTCAATTAACGTACTGAGTAGGGAAATGCTAGTAAACGCTAGTGAAAAACGTACCTACTTCAATCACCACATCAATTTTAATATTGATAATACTCGTAGTAAGACTTTCTGGAATAATTTGAAACAAAAGATAGGTAGATCCTTGTAAAAGTGACACCCTACCGAGTTGTTTTGATAATCCAGACGACATAAATAACCACATCCTAAATATTCCTAGCACGGCCCCAATTTCAAACTCTGATATGTCTTTTTACGAAAATCATCCTTTCGGTGATTCGATGTTTTATCTACATCCTGTCACTGAAGATGATGTTGCTCCTTATATAATGTCGAATCTAATGCTATTGGATACCATGGTATCAGCAGGGATATGATCTTGCTCGCACTTCCTTGTAATTCAGGCATTATCACAGAAATTGTTAACAGATCTATCATTAGTGGCGCTGTACCCCATCAGTGGAGAAATGGATTGGTTACTCCGTTTCGAATCCTGCTGATCTTGGTGATCTCCGACCAATCAGCATTCTGTCATTTCTTTGCAAAGTTCTGGAGAAGGCTTTATAAAGCCAGTTAATAAATTATATTGAAAGAAGTGATGCCCTTCCAGTGTGTCAATCTGGATTCTGTAAAAACCGTGGGATAACGACAGCTCTTTTAGATGTCATGGACAATATTCTTGCAGCACAAGATAGCGGACATGGCACAATTTTAACACTTTAGACTTTTCCCGTGCATTTGACTGTCTGAATATTCTGCTTCTACTTGCTAAACTATCTTATTATGGATTGGATTCGCACTGTGTCATGGTTTACAGTCTAGCTAACTGAAAGGTCGCAGACTGTCAAACTTTCACAGGAGAACGATCTTAGCCTTGTATCACCAGTCGCACCAGTGAATCGTGAGGTTCCTCGGGGATTCATTCTTGGACCGCTTCTGTTCATCATTTCATCATCTACAGCTCTGACATTGTAAAAGCAATAAAACATTATAAATATCACTTATATGCCGATGATGTTCAGATATATATTTCTGAAACCCCAAGCAGGATATCTGAAGCAGTTGAAAAAATTAATGAGGATTTAGCTACTATTTCTCGCTGGTCTGCAAAGAACTCATTGGTTTTGAATCCGAAGAAATCAAAATTCATGGTTCTTGGTTCGAAAAACAGGTTGATATTATAACATATAATAACCCAATCTTGAAAATTTTAGACAACACCGTTACACAGATACAGGAAGCATGAAATCTGGTCTGGTTTGTTTGGATGTTTATATATAAGTAATAATGCGTAGACGGCCCCCCACACGATGGACCGAGGATCATGTGAAGATCACGGGGAGCCGATGAATACAAGCGGCACAGGACCGATCGCTGTGGAAATCTAAGGGGAATGTCTATGTTCAGGAGTGGACGTCCTTGGCTGAAATGATTATGATAACATACATTGAGAACACTAGGTATTCTATAAAATGCCTAGGCATTTTATACAAACACAGCGAATTTAATAAGAATTTCTATTCTATACCTGTAAATATTTATTTCATCTGGACATACTCGTAGAATAAATATAATCAAAACTTGCTTAATATATTGCATAATTATATTAAGCTACTTATAATTAAGCGCCGGTTATTAGTAAATGTTTTAACCTCGAGGTTATATTAGAGGTCAATAAAATACTTGGTCGTACTCGAACGTTATCAAGATTGTATGAAAACCTTCGCTCACTTATTGTATTACATATAAATTAAATTAGTTAATTATTTGTTAGTATATGCATTTAAAATAATTAATAAATACAAGTAAATAAAAAAAGTATCTCTAATTAATTAACATGAAACTAAATTAACATTAAAAAAACGAAAGCCTAACGGTTGTATATTTGTTTGTTGTGATTAACTCTGAAACTGCTAAATCTAATCAATTTGTGTCCTCCCTAAAATTTAGGTACGTTATTTTTAAAAGGTAATCTAGGCAAATTATTGAGGTGATCAATCGCGAAAATGTTTGAAGTTACTGTATTAAATTTCTTAGGGTGTAAGAGCTTAATATCATTTTTATCGACACGTGTTTCACGACACGCGAGACGACCGGAGCAGCCAGGGCAACAACGGTGGCGGGTGCATGCGGTTCACATTTCAGATGGCGAACACTCGCAGAGACGACCGGAGCAGCCATGGCAGCGGCGGCATGCATCTACTAACGGTAGTGGGTGGGTGCCGGCCGGCAGTAGTTCGCATGAACTAATCGGGAGCGGAAGCACACAAAGTAGTTTGGATCAAATTGCCTGTAGATTTGACTTTCGCCAAGTAACGCCTGAATCTATTAACTATTTAATCGAACCTTATTTCACCTGCACGTTGTGCGCCCTATAAAATAGCAAACTGGCGAAACAGAGTAGTGCATGAAAATAACTCGACTGAGGAATTACCTCCCTCTCACAAAGACCGCAGCTTGGTCTCTCGAGGAATGCAGTGTTCCTGGCAGTGAAAAGGCAATTAACCTATAGATTGGTTCCATAATATTAATAGATATTTCCTTCGACCGTCGGAAGGAATCATAAACTGTGTGTTCTACTTGAAGGAATTGTCTTAAGCTTACTAAAAATGTTAATCTTTGAGCCATGTTCTGTATGCTCTCGTGACAATATCATCCAACAATCCTAATGGATTAGGAAACGGGATAGCGCTACGAAGAAAAAGTTGTGTATGGCCTAATATGTCAGAAAACATATAGATATATATATTTATATAAGTTTATATAGATAACTCAGTCCCTACACATCAAACATGCTATAAAATTCTATGCTCTTTTCATGGATGCTCGCTTTCTAAGGCTCCTAACATGGCCTTCTGACAAAACACGATTAATTTGGTCATGATAGATGAAAATTTTTTCAAATATATTACCGCACATTGGGAGCACATTGGTCTGGAATTCAATTTTGCATTCATTTGCAAGTCAATTGACGCGAGCTGTCTCAAGAAACTATAATAAAATTTCCTTCATGCGAGCCACTGGGAAGGTTGATCATTTCGTGTTACGAGTAGTTTGTCGAATATGCAAATCAAGCGACGTTTATCATATTTAAATGAATGGGTCTTTTTATGTACAACTTCGGGTGACAAACATTATGCCACACTGTTATTTATGAGATACTGGCTACCTCGCATGAATGCAACAACACTTGAGGGAGTTGTTATATGGTTGCAGACTTCTACAAGACGGAGATACTATCCCATCCAGCAATCTATAGTTGTGCCCTGCCGTTCAATAACTAGAGTCTCATTTCTAGTTTAAAGAATGCATCAGGTGTAAGTAAGGTCAGTTTTAAGTAGTTCTTCGGGAAATAATAGTCATCTAGCTACAATTGTCAATCGTGGCTGTTGTAGTTATGTGACGGTCGCATAGCAAAGCCTTCGACCTAATTGAGAAACTCTGCTAACCGCCAACCCACAGTGGAGCGGCGTGGCAGGGTACAATGTTAACCTCTTCGATTGAAGGAGGGCACGTATTCCAGGAGTGCGACCAGTATGGTGGAATGCTCAGAACCTCTAGAAACCAAATACATATAAGTACTATAGTGAGATATTTGTAACGGGGTGTAAGGACCGAGTCATGTGGCGCTCGCTCGTCACTGCCTATCCTGCTAGATTTGGTGTTAAGTTATAAATAGATAGATTTGTTTAAAAGACATAACAAGTTCTCATGTTTTTTCTGTCATGGTATATTTAACTTTATTACATTTTACTAATTATACTTTGCCATATACCTCTACCCCTACGAATGGCATAAAAACTGTTCTTCATGATACCTACAAATTAATTTACAATGAAACTTTTATCAGAAAGAATAATACATATTATACATATAATAAAAGAGTACACAAAAGTAAAAACTATCTATTTCCAAATAACCTTATAAACTATGAAACCACATTACATTTGTTGAACAATCAAAAAAACTGTACAAAAGTAGGTCAAATGCCGCTGCGAGTAAATACATATAATGTGACATGTCATGACAATAATTTACATGTTATTGGGTAACGCATAGACGTCGATAGTAACACCCACCGGCAGCCCACGTGCCCTCTCAATATTTCCAAGTGTCAACAAAATTGTACTTGAAATGTGAGATAGAGACCTCCCGTGTGGACCTCTAGAGATTTCGTAACTGATAGATCACTGACACTGGCAAAGGAAAATTTTTGACACTATTTGCTTATATACAGGTAAGTGCTATTTTACTCTTTGCGAGTAAGTAATCGAAGGTTTTAAGAGTGTTAGAATACCAATACAATGGCCGAGACTTGTACTTTCAAGCTAATAAATGACTCACTTGGCTCAATGACTTTCATCAAACAACAATCAGATTCAATTTGATCCAATATGTTTCGTATTCTTCCACCACCTTTGTTTTAATATTAGTAGAATAGTAGGTTCGATTAAATCCTACTATCCTATTATTATTATAAATGTATATGGATGTTTGTTTCGTTTTCACGCCTACGGTACTGGATTAACACATATGCTACTTTTTGTTCCGGTGATATGTTCCCGTGGGATAGTTTGGAAGTTTAGATGTTTGATTCTTACTAAATATGGGTGTTTTATTTCGCATTCATATCTCTACGGCTTTTCATCTACTACTATCCCACACTATCACACAGGAACATCACCGGGATAAAAAGTAGCCTTTTAATCATGGTGATGTGTTCCTGTGGGATAGTTTCGTCTCACGTACCAATGGTTTTTTTATCTACTACTATCCCACAGGATCATTGATGTCTTAGTGGGGTTCGTACTATTATGAATGTAAAAATGTAAAATGTGTCGGTTTGTCCATTTTTCAAATCAAAACGGAGTGATGGATTGATGTGATATTTTTTGTATGGAGATTTATTTTGTATAGAGGGCCCGACAGTGGCATAGGCTACTTTTAACCGCGGCAAAATATCTTACTCCCACAGGAAAACCCGCTTTGATTTCCTTTGGCCACGTGGGCGAAGCCGCGGGTAACAGATAGTAGAGTATAAATTTGACTTTCACAAAATAACGCCTGAATCTATTAGATTAACGTATGGAACTCTCACTATGTAATTCGTAATACTAACGTTATTTTATTATTATAAATATCTCAAAATAACTTCAAACTTCAAAGCTACCTCTGTCGTAGGCTAGCTGAGAATAGTAGCAGGTGACTAAAGTCCGACCAACAACTCCAATTAAATGGTAATAAAACTTACATATATTTTTAAAAATAGTTTAGATAAAATAAACTACATTATGAATTTTCGTGCGTGCGTTGCATGTTTGTTGTTCAAGTTAATAATTAGTTAAAAAATATTTTAAAGTGGCAGCCTACGCAGCTCAAATTTTTTTAAGTTTTGAAGACAAGAAAAATATATATTTACAGAACTTCTTCATACCTCACCAGCTCCGATTTATGTGTAGGATTAAAAAAATACTAAATTGCTTGTTTTAATAAATATTCGACTGTGGGTTAGCAATGCATCTACGCAATAATACCTACATTTAAGGATTATTGCGTGGATGCATTATAACTCATTTTGTTTACGAGTCACACGCCTGCCAGACGTTAAGACATACGGAGAGGCAGAAAGCAGAGTGACAGCAATAGTGTTCCTTTTGCCCTTTAGGTACGGAACCCGAACTACTACAATATTACATTTGCTTACATTTTTATTTAATTTTAAATATTTCGAAGTCTGTTTGTACGTCATATGAAATATATTAAAATACAGTTATAATAAAAAATATTCACAAATCCTTTTCCATTTTTGTCAAATTGTCTAATTGACAATAAAATCAGATTTTCCTACATCCTATGTTATATTCCTATGCATAGGATATTTGACAGGAAGATTAAATATATGAAAGAATAATTAACAAGGTTGCTTATGAAGTTAATGGCTAAAATATTTCAATCTAACTATTATAAATTTACCTTTAACTATTCCAACAGATTCGTTTATAAATTACGAGTATGTAACCTATACAGCAATGGTAATGTAGTAGTTGGACAAGTTTTGAATGCACAGGAATGATCTATGACACTTATTAATTCTAAAATAGCCAATGATTTCAGTGCAGTGAAGGTATTTTGACTGCATAACCTTGGAGGCCGTTTCCTTGTCTGCATCTATACACGTAATAAAACTGTAGCAGGGTCGAATTCGTACTCGAATTATTTTTTAGGGTTCCGTACCCAAAGGGTAAAACGGAACCCTATTACTAAAGCTCCGCTGTCCGTCCGTCCGTCTGTCACCAGGCTGTATCTCTTGAACCGTGATAGTTAGACAGTTTAAATTTTCCCAGATGATGTATTTCTGTTGCCTCTATAACAACAAATACAAAAAAATAGAATATAATAAATATTTAAGGGGGCTCCCATACAACAAACGTGACTTTTTTGCTCATTTTTGCTTGATATTAATAACGGCAACAGGTAGACTCTTGAAATATTCACAGAGTATTTAGTTATCTATTCACTTTAAGAATAAATAATTAAATTAAAATAAAACAAATATTTTAGGGGGGCTCCCATACAACAAACGTGATTTTTTTGCTGTTTTTATAGATAATGGTACGGAACCCTTCGTGCACGAGTCCGACTCGCACTTGGCCGATTTTTTTTATATATTAGTGACGCAACTGGATTTTTAAGAGAGGTAGGAAGTATCAAAATAGTCCGCCTGGAGAAGTATCTGCACCTCACAGAAAATCGCAGCCAGATAACTCCCTGTATGGTTGTTATGTTCCTGCGTATGAGGTCACCAGTAAGCTCCCAATGAGTTGCTCAGGACCAGAGGTACCATCGCGCTAGTTATACATAAAGTATTAGAAGCGTTCACAGGCTACGGTAACTGCTTTACGTCAGGTGGACTGTATGCTTGTATGTTGGACTCTACAGTTGCTACAGAAGTCTCCGTCATTTAAAAAAAATATGTTTGTCTGTCGAAGTACGCGCCTGGCGCAAACACTACTGAACAAATTTGATGAATTTCACACAGTGATTATAATATAAAGCCTACTTCTTATCTCAGAAACGTTTTTACGTGCTCTTCCACCTATGGATAAAACATGATGATGTAGATGATGAACCCACCGTACAACATGCTCTAAGCTGCTAAAGCTCGCAGAGACGACCGAAGTAGCCAAGGCAGTAACTAGAGCCGGGCATGCGGCGCCTATTTCATAAGGCAGCCAATTGCAGAGACAACCGCAGTAGCCCAGGCAGAGACATTTGGAGCAGCCATGGCAACGACAGCATGCATCTACTAACGGCAGTGAGTGGGTGCCGAGTGGCACTAGTTTGCATGAACTAATTGGTGGCGGAAGTAAACAAAGTAGTTTAAATCAAATTACACGTAAATTTGATTTTCGCAAAATAACGCCTGAAACTATTAACTAAGAAGGAAAATATGAGGTATGTATGCGAGCATATGTGTATAATCTATGGAAAACCCCGTGCTTATGTTTTTCGGAAATCAGTCATTCCGGAAAGATTTCATGATGCTTCTTTCTTTCGTTTTCTCCCTTACTAGTATAAATAATTCCAATTGGACCATTTTACTAATGCTGACCGCTATTTTGTGGCAATTTACAAAAGTTATACAAAATCAGACATATTCCTTTTAATCCATATTCCATAGGCAACAATGACTGTATACCATTTATATCATAAAATCACGCATGGATATTGGCATAGTTGTCGAGACTTAGCATAAAGGCTTCTTATGACAACATCGTATAAAAACCTGATAAGTCATGCCCTCTGAGCTCAGAGAAGCTTGAGATTATTAAACATCAACATTCAAGATACTCTAAGTTATTGTGTTGCTTAACTTAGATGATAAGTGCAAGTAGGTCATCAAGCTCTTAGAAACTGTAAAAGAAGTCATAATTAATTCAATCTTCATACTTGGCTTTGAGATGTATACTGAAATTCATACATAGAATACCCATCTATGCTAGAAAGCGTTTTCTTGTCTCGTATGAGATAGCAACGAGATTAAAACACCTCCCCTTGCATTTAGCTGACTTAAGAAAAGTATTTAAATGAAATGTATTGAGAAAGTCGCGAGCGGAAATGAGGTTCTTTCAGCCTGAGCTCATTCCCACTTTTGAGTGACTGTTTTAGAAGTCCGCCCTTACTTTTTTAAGTTTCTTTAGACGTCATTCCTCTCTGCGTGTTTAAGTATGACTAAAATAAAAGATTTTTAGTTAAAAAGTTCTATGTAGGACTATTTTCTTTGAATAGTGTTTTTTTTTTAAATCTTTATGTACATACCTAAGATTCTTTAGAACTTTTCCAAGTATTGAAAGAAACGATTTCATGAAAGCATTATTGAACATTGAATTCTTCTTTAGTTTTATAGTAAAATAATATTATTAAATATCTAACTTCACGCCAAATCCTTTGCGGGGTAAGCAGAGCGAATACAGCGCCACAGGACTCGGTTCTTACACACCTCACAGGCTTCTTTAACATTCATAACTATTCTCATGCAAGCTGGCCGGTTTATAGGGCTTCTGACACCACATTCTGATCAAACACGATCAATTTGGTCATGGTAGGTAAGGCTTGGCCTTCCTCGGATCCCACATTCTTCTACTTCTGTTATCGACTATTAGGGAAATATATATTTACTATTTATTGCTCTGTCAAAATTTAAATGCATTTGTCGACTATTCCACTTTTTTGTAGTTAGTTTTTGTTATCCGTATTCGTGTGTGTCAGCTTATCCCTTTTTTGCTCTTAGTAATAAGTCCGCCTTTTAGTCTTACTTCGTGGTCAAAATTTAAATAGATAATATTTCAGAATTACCATTACATATATGGACATAATAATTCCATTTATAATATTTCAATCGTCTGCACGAAGCGAATCCGTGACCGATAGAATTGTCGATCCCCACTGAATAGTTGACATTGATCTGTCGAAATTTGACAAAAGCCATGATTCAGTTATCGCGATGCAACAAAGTGATTGCGACCTACACGGACATTGGATCAAAGTCACATTTGTTAACATATTGGAAACCTTGTGATAGAATACAGGTCTCAAGGTTAACCTACATGTTCAAATTGTGTAGTAATGACACTAAATGTATTGAAGTAACGGTCTTTTTATGACTAGAACTATACCGCGACATTGTATACGTTACGACAAGTCATAATAATAATATATATAATATTGGATTCATATCCCCGCGCACGCCTATCAAATAACCGGGATTAAAGCCCGTGAGATAAGAAAAATATATCTAATATACATATATAAACCAGTTAAGAACGCGCAAGCTTGCATTGCCAGAGGAACACCTGCCTCGTCAATTATATAACAATATATTTTTTTTAATTTGTCGGCCATTTTGACCATGTTCCTTATGAGATAGGAACGGTGTTCCTGAACATTCCTATTCTACTTTTTTATGCTGAATCTGAATCTGAAGTCAAAATTCCAATATTCGAAAAAAAACGACAGACAAACACACAGACCAATATATAGATTTCATATAGGAACGGTGTTCCTGAAAAGTGAAAATGTAAATGATAAATGCTGAGAACTAAATAATGGTAATAATGTGGTGGCTAAGGTCTATATATATAATCATATGGCTAATAAATGAAATTTCAGGTGTTATCATGTCTCTTTCAACTCATTTACTAGTTATGCATACAGACAGATAAGACACGTAACTCTAAAAACTATTGTATTGTTAACCGAAGGAGAATGTGACCGTTTAGAATTGACAGCGCAAGTTGAGGCGAGAACTATTAGTCGAGGGCCTTAAACCAGTTAAGTATTCCGAATAAAATATTCCGTGGGCCGATTGAAACCAATCTTGGCGTAGTAGGGTAAAACATAAAGTCGGGAGGTAAAGCAAAAATTAAGTCTAGAAATACGAAGCTTTGTCAATGGGTTGGGAGGAATTTCCGGCTATCCAAAAAAGACGAAAAGGCAAGAAGCAGAAAGAAAGGGTCAGAATTTTCTAGAATATTTCTATTTCATCTATCTCAGCAGTCACTTAGTACACAAGAAAAAGAGCTGGAGATATAATTTTAACATAAATACTACGTATCTAGGTAACTTTCTTCCGGCTTTCTTCGGCTTTAGAGAAAATCCTCATTAGAATAAATGTACTAGCTATTTATGTATAATTTGATCGGATACGTTAGAGTTGAAGTATGGCGATGTTGATCCAAATTCAGTACCATACTTTGGTGAAAATATGATGATTAGTTGAAGAACCGACTTTCGAAAGTAATATTTTGTACACATTTGTAAATTAAGAATCCAGACAATACTTAATACACTATTAGAACTAGTTTTGACATGTGACGCTCTATGGTTTCTGAATGCATTATATAGGATTCACGCCATTACTAGAGATTTGAAGTGTAGATAAAATTATGTATAATGAAAGGGGATGTACGGATCAAGTTTTCGGGATCGGGGATCAATGTCAATCGGGGAGAAGCATCTGGCCATAGACTAGACGGTTTTCTAGGGTTTTGTGAATCTTGAAAAAGCATTTGATTGAGTTGTAAGAAAGAAACTGTGGGACATATTGCCGAGATATGGGACTGGATTCATCCACTTACAAGGATTGCTCAGCATGTGTGCGGTTAGATAGTAGCATGTCGCCCCGGTTTGATGTCAAAATTGGTGTTAAACAAGGTTGAATGCCATCTGCTAGTCTGTTTATTCTGTATCTCTGTAGTTATCTCTATAGTTGTCTGCAGAGTATAAGGTCAACGAATGTAGGATTGCGCATGGGTGACGTAGTGGTGAACTGTCTGCTGTATGCAGACGATGCCGTGATATTAGCAGAAACACCATCTGAACTGCGAACTCTGGTCACAATAATCACAATAAAGAAAGACGATTGTATGGATAATGGATTAGTATTGAATGCGAAGAAAACAAAAATAATGGTACTTATTTGAAACCATTAAACCAGAACCAATGTAATGATTAGGGTTGATGATGAAGTGTTGGAACAAGTGGATGAAATTCTATATCTTGAATGCGCTTTCAGCAGGGATAGAAGGTACACCACTGATGTGGACGAGTGAGTGCTGGGTATAGTGTGAATGAAGCATTGCGAAAACTTCTTGTCAGTAAAAACTTGAGCCAGAACGCACAGCTCGCTATACACAATACAGTGCTGGTCCCAACGCTTACTTAATAACACTTGTAGACCGCATTCGCAATGAATGGTGGATATTGGAAATAGCGCTGGTCTGAAAGAGAGCGTTGGCCTTAAAATAAGTAGAGGCACGCTTCGTTGGTTGTATGTATGGCACGCAGGATCCAAGAATGACGAAGCAGACATACAACGCAAAAGTGGAAGGATGTAGGAGCCGAGGAAGGCCAAGACTTACCATGATCAAATTGATCGTGTTCTATCAGAAGGTGATGTCAGAAGGCTTAGAAATCGAAGAGCGTGAATGCAATAACTGTTAAAGAAGAATGAGGTGTGCAAGAATCGAGCCACATGGCATTCGATTTTCTCTGCCTATCTCGCAAGAGACCTGACGTGAAGTTATAGAGATCAAATTATGTTTACCGCTGTATATAGTCAAGACACCAAAACATTTGTGTTTTTAAAACCTCACGTTATATTATCTATATCTGAAAGCATAACAGAAATTCAAGGTATTCATTGCTATACTATATTTTTATGCCAAGCCCCTTGTGGGTAGTCGGAGAGAGAGAGAGAGAGAGATGAAACGGCGTAAATATAATCCATAAATAAAATAAAAAAAACAGTTAATTTAAAATCCAAATAAAATTATTACTGCAGTTTAATTTAATTAAAATAAATTAAATTATATTAAATTGAATTAAAAAGAGAACATTATTTCATATTACTCTCCCCACTAAGCATTTCCATAATGGGGAGGTCTAATCATCTGCGATAATTTAAGGATGCTGTTGCCACTATCACGCGTTCTGTTTATCAGGGATACAGTTTTCTTACGAATTATGTCGTGGAAACCGTTAGTACGATAATGCGCAAACATCCCCGACGCACTACAGAAGCGCAGCAGTCCCAACAGCATTCTGAAAATATTATTATATTGGATACGTAGGGCATCTATCTTTTGGCATGATCCACCCATAGAGCCCCGGTATAAAACCTCTGACAGTACGCTTCAAAAGTGCTATATTCACTGTGTCGGTACACCGGGAGAATCTACGGGCAAACATGTTACCTCTGATCGCCAGAGACCTACGCTCCCTGTCAATGTCCATTACTTTACCGAAGATCTTAAGGACACTTAAGGTCTTCGGTAAAGTAATGGCCTAAGTATTTGAAATTAGATGAATTAGAATTAATACGAACTTAGCGTAAATAATTCAAATTCAATTGTAGTTAAAAATTGTATTCAAATAATTGTAGTTAAAATAAAATTTTATATAACAAAATTCAAGGCAAGCAGATCAATATCACAGCACAGTAGAGATATAAGCAGTAAGGTAACTTCAAAGTAGTATTCGAAATCGATGTTCTTTCGCAAGTCCGCGATTCTAAGCGAAATTGGTGTAATAATTGGGGCGTACCACGCTATCATCTTTGCAGGCAAAATTCTCACCTCACTGCACGTATTGTAGTGCTAATTACAAAAATCGGCCAAGTGCGAGTCCGACTCGCGCACGATCTATAAAAACGGCAAAAAATCACGTTTGTTGTATTCCCTTAAATATTTGTTTTAATTTAATTGAGCGTCTACCTGTTGCCGTTATCAATATCGAGCAAAAACGAGCAAAAAAAAACACATTTGTTGTATGGGAGCCCCCTTAAATATCCGTATAGGTATAGGTTCCGTTTTACCCTTTGGCTACGGAACCCTAAAAAAGACCCTCTCAAATGGGAACCTACCTCTCTTTTGCACATCAGAGCCTCTCATCTGGGCAAGTACCTCCACCTCGCAAAATATTACAGGCAAATAACAACTACCTGGAGGGTCTTGAGTGAGAAAGGTGGTAACCTTACTCATTCATACGAAGCAAGCTCCTGAGGTGGTGCTATGTTACGTGGCCTCAAAACGGCTAGTCGCATCTTACATTCTGTGTCGCGATCTGACTCATTGCTCGTAATCTTATTAATAGTGTCGACTCTAGCGTGCATTGGTGATTATGTCTAAAAACTTTAAGTGCGGTAGTTGATATACTCCTTAAATCTCTATACTGTGGCAATACCATAATAATACACTATTATTTCATCGTGTAGTAGGCAAAAACTATACTTTCGAATAACCTTAAATAATTTCCTTGTTATCGGTTTATCGGTAACAAATATGTACCTATTCGACGAGCGATTTAATTCCGCGGTCTCTACAAGAATTACGTTTGAGGAACTTAAGCTTTTTACCGATTTCTTCGACAAATTAACCGTTTTAATTACATTTCTTGTATAATTAACCTATGATTCCGTACTGTACCTAATGTACTAACAATGAGACATGGAACCGTTACTGGAAGAAATAGACAAATCGACAAATATATTTTTGTGGGATAGTAGTAGATGAAGAGCCGTTGATAAGTGAAAGCAAAACTATCCGACAGGATATAGAATCACCACGATAAAAAGGCTACTTTTTATCGTGGTGATGTTCCTGTGATCGGTGACTACTATCCCACACTATTCGTGTGCAATAGTACGAGTTCAATACGCGGGTTGTTGTGTTCCTGCGGGTAAGCGGGGTTACAAATAAGCTGAGAAGAGTTGATGTGTTATCAGCAGTACGGTAGCAGGCTGGGTAATTTTACATCATGTGGATCTTTTATATCATTGTATATCCCGACGTTGTATTAAAGAACCTTGAATTGTCGAATTTAGGTAGGCAATTGGTCCGTATGTATGCCAGTTGCTTAATAAGGCATGCAGTGGCTTCCAAACCCAGTCGTGCATGCTAATATACAAACTATCACTGGTTGTTTCACGGACGTGAGTATGGAAACCGAAGATGTTTATCGATGTCACGTTCTTTAAATTTAGAGAAAATACCGTAAATGGGTTGAACGGAATCGTAGTTTTGCGCGCGTGCGTATTTGATAGCTTTGTTTTAATTTTGGAGTGTTCTTAATTTACTGTAACTATAATAATATTTTAAATATGATGGTTTGTTTGTCATGGCTAAATGAGTAAATAACATCAAATGATATTTCGGACAAAGATAATTATATTTCAGTCATCTGAATGTATGTATATATAAAATTTATATATATATATATTTATATATATATAATACTCAGTCGATTTTTTCCACGGAAACTATGGGGTTCTTCAATACGGATGTCTAAAGAGGTTTCTATAGAATAGGTGTCTGAAACAGTTGGTGTTGCAAACATCTGTAGGCTGAGGTAACTGCTTTACCTCAGGGAAGCTGCATGTCTAGTTTTTTTTATACAATGTCTAGAGGCATATAAGCATACTGCCCACCTTATGTAAAGCGGTTACCGTATCTTATGAATGGTTGCAATACATTAAGTATCAGCAACTTCTTGGGGCTCTGCATAGCTTGAGATGTGCAAGACCATGCAAAAATAGAACTAACAAATTCCAATTAACTTCCTTAATTATACGCATTAGTGACATCCCTGGTGTTGCAAATGTCCATAGGCTACTTGGGATGTACCCCCTCAGGCAGATCGTATGCTTGTTTGTCACCTTAGTAGTAAAAAAAACTGACGTAATGAGTGAAAATCTGTCATCGTGTGTACAGATTTTTGTTCATTATATTGAGCATTTACTTCTGAACTATATCGTATCGTCAGTTGGAAGGAGAAGTTAGTTGGAATTTAATAGTATTTTTTCTTTTACCTCTAATTTTTAGGGTTCCGTACCCAAAGGGTAAAACGGAACCCTATTACTGAGGCTCCGCTGTCCGTCCGTCCGTCCGTCCGTCCGTCCGTCTGTCACCAGGCTGTATCTCATGAACCGTGACAGTTAGACAGTTGAAATTTTCACAGATGATGTATTTCTGTTGCCGCTATAACAACAAATACTAAAAAATAGAATAAAATAAATATTAACAAACGTGATTTTTTTGCTGTTTTTATAGATAATGGTACGGAACCATTCGTGCGCGAGTCCGACTCGCACTTGGCCGATTTTTCAACCTCCTTCATGACTCATACGATGCTGTCATTTTAATAATGTACAAGTTTTATTATAGAGCAGAACTGTAGCCCATACAAGAGTTACCTCAAATGTTTTGCCTCCAAAAAGAACAACTGAGAACAAAGGACATTGCATACTTGTCGTGATTATTTCAACTAAAGTCTGTTAAAAGTTGAAATTAGTTGGAAGTTGTTAGTTATCTTTAAGGTCCCGTATCCAAATGCTACTAACGGGTCCCTATTACAAAGGCTCTGCTGTCTGTCCATCAACCTATCCATCTGTGATAAGGAACTGTAATAGATATATACTAGAAAATGCAATACGATGACATAAAATAAAGAGCAGACGCTCCATGTAAACACATTATGTATCATGCGCGATGTCATGTCATGTTGCTAACACAGCATCTCCTAAGGAGCTTATTGGTGACCTCACTCACTCGCAGAACAACCCTACCGAAAGTTGTTACTTCGCTGCGGTTTTCTGTAAGGTACGGTAGAGGTACTTCCCCAGACTATGCTTTGACGGACGCACCTACCTCTCTTAAAAATATCCAAACCAAGACAAACAGACATGTTCTGCATACAAATGTTTGTTCTGTGGGAATCGAACCCACGTGCGTCGGTGTCAAACTAACGTTACAGCGGGTTCACCACTGCGCCACCGAACTCGTTACGTACCGAAAATAGAACGCCGATAGCGCCTAGTTGCAAAAAAAGCCCTCATTCAAGTAGCAAGTACTCGTCGCAATAAGAGTGCATATTCTATCACTCACTGATTAAGTTGTTCATGAGCAATCAGTCATCAGCCAACTGAATGATAGTTTTTATCATGAGCAGCATTTTATGGTAGTTTTTTGCTAGTTTTATACACTGGAACTACTTATTTCTATGTAGAAAATCCTCAATTCCCGAAAGAATTACTTATTTCTAAAATCCTTAATATAAAATCCTGAAAGCAAATATACGTAACAAATGAAGTAAATTCTTAGACTCAGCGTTATAATAGTATTAGAGCTTAGAATATTGTATTTTCCAAATATGATTTGGCCTAAGGGTCTGAGCCTTGTCTTTTGCCTATGTCTCTAATAAGTACCTACATTGTCTGAGTCACAACATCGAAAGTTATTACTAACTTATTTTTAGATTAATTCTATCTGAGAATGTTTGTACAATTCTTTCTAAATTAATGTACCTAATAGTACTACAGAATGGGAAATAATTATCTTATAATAGCAATTATTACAAGCCTATGGTATTAATACAAATTATCATTTTAATGACAAATTATATTTTCAGGGACACCGTTCCTATATGAAATCTATATGTTTGTCTGTGCGTTTTTTCGAATATTCGAATTTTGACTTCAGATTCGGATTCAGCATAAAAAAGTAGAATAGGAACGTTCAGGAACACCGTTCCTATCTCTTAAGGAACATAGTCAAAACGGACGATAAATTAAAAAAAAAATTGAATTGTTATATAATTGACGAGCCAGGTGTTCCTCTGGCAATGCAAACTTGCGCATTCTCAACTGGTTTACATTGCTCTATGTTGATTTTGATCAGTCACGGACATAGTACTCTGTTGGTTTTCATTTTCTATCAGTCGTTTGCCATAAATAGTGATCAAAAATATGATGATTACTCAGTCATTATATGACGGGTTTGTAGACAGGCAAAACAGTTTTATGCCCAAAAAGTATAATCCGTTACTTGTGTAGGTTGACATTATGGTCACAATGGTTACATTGGATTCGATACCAACTGCCGGGTCCATGACCCATGGCTACTCTATGCTACTTATAAATAACTACTAACTTGGTCATTGTTAACAGCTGACAGACAGACCAGCTTATCCAGAAGTAATTGATTAAAATAGGACAGGACGTAATGGGATGATTATACTTCGTGTCATAATAAAACTCACTTTTAATGACAGTACAATCAATCCCCTTTATTTTCACTATAACTTTTGGGTCATTCTGCACTGGTGTAAATGTAAGATTGCAATAATCTTATTTTTATCTATAGTTTTAAGCTAAACTGACGAAATAAAGTACAGCATACGTCGGCAGTCGTCGTTATATTACTTGTACTTATGATTATTTCAACTCTACGTAGCGAAAGAAGTTATTTTATTTGTTAAAATACGAGTATAATAGAAGGAGAATGAGGGTGGAATCCGTTGAAATGCTGTGGGACGCACAAGGAGATTTCCGAAATGGAAGGGGATGTACGGATCAAGTCAATCAAGCATCTGGTCATAGACCAGAAGGTTTTCTGCGGTTTTGTGGATCTTGAGAAAGCATTTGAAAGGGCTGTGCGAAAGGAACTGTGGGACATATTGCCGAGATTTGGGATTGACAGTTCGCTGCTCCGTGCTGTGCAGTCCACAAGGATTACTCAGCATGTGTGCGGATAGATGGTGGCATGTCACCCTGGTTTGATATCAAAATTGGTGTCAAACAGGGTTGCATGCTATCTGCTAGGCTGTTTATCCTGTATCTCGATAGTTGTCTGCAGAGAATAAGGTCAACAAATGTGGGATTGCGCATGGGTGACTTAGTGGTGAACTGTCTGCTGTATGCAGACGATGCCGTGCTATTAGCAGATACACCATCTGAACTGCAAACACTAGTCACAACGATGAAGGACGAATGTATGGAGAAAGGCTTACTACTGAATGCGAAGAAAACAAAGTTAATGGTATTTGAAAGAGAAGAATCCAGAACTAATGTAAGGATTACGGTTGATGATGAAGTGTTAGAACAAGTGGATGAGTTTGCATATCTTGGATACGCTTTCAGCAGGATGGAAGGTACACCGCAGATGTAGAAAGATGAGTGAGTGCTGGGAATAGTGTGAATGGAGCGTTGGGAAAACTTCTTGGCAGTAAAAACCTAAGCCAGAAGGCACAACTCGCTATACACAATGCAGTGTTGGTCCCAATGCTAACTTATAGAATCGAGAGCTGGGTATGGCAGAAAGAGCATGAAAGTAGAATAAACGCGGTCGAAACGCGAGCGCTGCACAAAATTTGTGGCGTAAGGCTTGTAGACCGTATTCGCAATGATGATGTTAGAAACAGAGTTGGGCTGAAAGAGAGCGTCGGTGTTAAACTAAGAAGAGGCATGCTCCGTTGGTTCGGACATGTAGAAAGAATGCAAGATGAAAGAATGACGAAGCAGATATACAATGCAAAAGTGGAAGGATGTAGGAGCCGGGGAAGGCCAAGACTTACCTACCATGACCAAATTGGTCGTGTTCTATTAGAAGATGATATCAGGAGCCCTAGAAACCGGCGAGCATGCATGAGAAGAGCAATGAGTGTTAAAGAAGCGAGCGAGATATGTAAGGATCGAGTCACGTGGCGCTCGGTTCTCTCTGCCTACCCCGCAAGGGGTTTGGCATGAAGTTAGAGATAGAAAATATTATACAGTAGGTAATATATATATATAAATCAAGCGAAGCGAATGAGAAAGTATTGTAATAGTATTTCTTCATCAATCTCGTCAAAATTTGAAGAAATTATTCAGGTCTTTTTATTACAGTAAATATTAATATCGATGTTGTTTGAAACTATCAATGTCAAATATGACAATAATTGCTGTATTGAAGGTTTTATTACGAGTATATTCTAAGGTAGATATTTTATGATTAGCTATTATTATAAACTGTTAAAAAGGTGAAGGTTCTTAGTTCGCCAGTATATCTTTCTTTTTTTTTTATATCTATGCCAATATATAACATAACTTCAATGTTCAACATTACACATGTAGGTGTAAATATAATTTTATGCATAATAAATATAATATCTAACAAACGAATAATATCAATCAAAGTAATCGCAAAGTACGGACAGCTTTGATTAAAGTCAAAATACGTATCAAAGACTATTAGTCCAAATCAAAAGGGGAGGTGGTTGTATACTCGTAAGCATAAACAAGAAACTTTTCATCGCCGTAGATGCCGTTTTTTTCTAATATTTGAGCTCTATTCGAGCTAAATTTGAGCTACATCTAAATGGTGCTTTGGTGTTTTTGGATTACGTTAGGCACAGGTTTGTTCTTTAGGTACACGTTTGGTCAATGTTAGGTCAGGGTAAAATTAGGATTACTTTTTTTTTGCCATTATAATAAGCAAAAAATCAATTTTCATTTGAATTGTGGCAATTTTTTTATGTATCTAAAATCATTTCTAAATAGGCAGTTATGTGGCATAAACGAAGTCGCGGGCACAGCTAGGGTAAAAACGTACTTAGTAATTGGCACGCCCCTACAAACTCAATAAGTGTCTCATTTATCATGGCACAGTCAACAAATAATTAATAACAGCTAGTACTCGGACAATACAAGTGTATACGTAATCAGCTGGTTGCTAACTCTGCAATCAATAGCGGAGGGTGGTAGAAATATGGCGCCAAAAAGACGCGCCAATGAGGGTAGCAAAAAATGATACGTCTCTCCACTCCCGTTGCCATCAATCCGGATAAAGCTGCACTATGTTAAATCTTTTAACATCTTGTTCAGCCAGTCCAGCGGGTTTAGGTCTATCTAGTACATTGCCACGCACGCATACCTACTAATGTTATTAACAACCTATTTTTCCGAGTCGCGGGCACGGAACAATAACTTATTGGCTAGGCTGTGACTGCGAGCTGAACCGCCTGCACGGCACACCCTTTCTTGGATAATAATGTTTTGTACGCTAAGTACAATTTATTCTAACATAATATACTCACAAGAGACAGTAATTGATTATTATACACGGGCCTCACTGAAAGTTTCGTGCTCATCAATGTTTGAATTTCAAATATTATATTTTTTAACACTAAATAGGGTTTTCAATTCTTTTTTTCCTTAGCTATGTATGACTATCCATACAGTTACCTACAAGAAATGTATCATCCCTTAGAGTATCACGCTATAGAGTACGCGTATCTCACCTGTCCATTGTGCTGATAGCAAGCATTTTTAGGGTTCCGTACCCAAACCTATTACCGAAACCCTATTACTGAGACTCCGCTGTCCGTCCGTCCATCCGTCCGTCTGTCACCAGGCTGTATCTCATGAAACTTGATAGTTAGACAGTTGAAATTTTCACAGATGATGTATTTCTGTTGCCGCTATAACAATAAATACTAGAAAATAGAATAAAGTAAATATTTAAGGGTGATCCCATACCACAAACGTTTTTTGCTCGTTTTTGCTCGATATTGTAACGGCAATAGGTAGACGCTTGAAATATTCACAGAATATTTATTTGTATATTCTCTTTAAGAATAAATAATTAAAATAAAATAAAACAAATATTAAAGGGGGGCTCCCATACAACAAACGTGATTTTTTACCCTTTTATAGATAACAGTACGGAACCCTTAGTGCGCGAGTCCGACTCGCACTTGGCCGATTTTTTATAGATACGTATCTTTGGTATAGAGTTATTGTAGTAAAGTTGGTGACGAAATTTCTAGACTATCGATACTTCAATACAGACATTCCTACAAGTCTTAAAAGACTTATATCTGAATACAAACACGTTTTACAACTGATGACAGCGTAATGTATTCGTGGTGTTGTTCATACATGTGCTTACGGTTCATACTTAGTAAGGCGTTCTATAGCTTGCTTATGTATACTCTAAGCGTCATCCGTAGTAAAAATAGAAATAACGAGAACAGATTTCAGAGTCACGATTTTGTTGTGAATACGTCTTTAAATTTGCTTCCATGATAAATGTTTGGTATTGTAGCTACATATCTATCTTTTACATCCAAAAATTAATTGCATCACTTGACAGCTAAATAATCCAAGAATTCGCTGCGTTGTGTGAGGACTGTGACGCATCGTATGCGACGGGAGAGAAAACGCCGTCATTTGAGATCATTTCGCTGCATCATACAATTTTCTTTAGAATAACTTACTTCCGTTTATTAGTTACGAAGAAGTGTTCATGTGAAACTCACAACCGTGTCCACGACACGGCGACACTCCGTTTTTTTTTATGATTTAAAACGTATTGTTTCTCTGCTAGTAAGCTCTATTTTTCTAATGATTTTGGCAGGGTTGGAAGGACCTCATCTGAGTGTCATAGGTTATTGGTACGCGGAATTGGAGTATTCCCCTGAGTGATGACATTCGTGAAGGTCGGTTTTCAACTGCGACCGCCGAGGAAAACGTTAAGTAATTGATGGAAATCGACGCATCTCCTTGTTGAAAACTATGTTTGCAGTTTTTAGTTTAAATATATATGTTTAGATAGCGCAATATGTGGTTGCAGTTGTAGTTTCCTCGGAATAATAAATTTTGTAACATCCTTTAGTGAGATATCCAAAAGTATCTTTACAATACGCAACCCCGAAACTATTACTATGGTATAAACAGTTCAACACATTGTCCAATAAGATTCAATTATATCTCTTTACGACTACAACACGCCAATTTCGGAAGATACGGAAGCACACAAAGCAGGTTAGATCAAATTCGAGGACATTTGAGTATCGGTATGAGTGTAGTTAGAAAAAAAATACAAAAACATTTTCAAAGTTCAATTATTGAGGAGCTCGGTGGCGCAGTGGCGAAACGCGCTGTTACGTTACTTTGACACCAACGCTTATGGATTCGATTCCCACATAGGACAAACATTTGTGTGCATGAACTAGTCTGTTTGTCTTGATCTGGATGGAGAGAGGTAGAGCGCATCAAAACAGTCCGTCTGGGGAAGTACCTCCACTTCACAGAAAACCGCAGCCAAATAACAACTTTGTCGCTGTATTCCTGCATGTGAGTTCTGTGTTCTGGAAGAGAAACCACATGTACCCGCCACCGCTGCTGCCATGACTGCCCTGGTCATCGCTGCGACGCGTGTTTCACCTCTCCACGAGGTATCCTCAGGCGCTCTAGATGTTAGTCGTTAGGATAACAAGCAAATAACGTCTGAATATATTAACTAAATATATTCCTGATTTATATATTTATGTAAATGTATGATAAAGTATATAAAGCAGATATAGACTAATGAATAACGAACGACCCTGTTAATCGACTTGTCTGTTGTACGGGTTTTCGGACTTACTTTCATATTAGTATTAATCCTAAACCTGCCTCCCCTGCTGCTACCACAGGAACTCCTAAGGAGCTTATAGGTAACCTCACTCATTCGCAGCGACACTATAATCCTTCTAGGAGTTGTTATTTCGATGCGTCTTTTGTAAGGTGGCAATACTTCCCCTATTATAAATAATAAATATTGTCGGACAAATTACACAACGCCAACTAACTAGCCCCAAAGTAAGCGAAGCTTGTGATATGGGTACTAGACAACTAATAAACATACGTAAATACTTTTTTTTGTAAATACATACTTATCATACATAGAAAATACCCAGACCAAGACAAACAGACATGTTCGTGTACACAAATGTTTGTACTGTGTAGGAATCGAACCCACGAGCATTGGTATCAAAGTAGCGCAACAGCCCGTTTCACGACTGCGCCACCGAGCTCGTCAAAATATTATATATGATGTCTATTATGATATATGATGGATGCGCTTTCTTCTTAAAATCACCCAGGCATAGACAAACGGACATGTACATGCGCACAAATGTTTGTCGTGTGTGAGAACTGAACCCTTGGTGTTGGCCGTGGTGTTGAAATAGCCATTGGACTCGTTATGCTAATCTTAACTTTTTTTTCATACGACGTTGGTAGGCATACAAGCATACGGCCCACCTAATGGAAAGCGGTTACAGTAGTCTATGAACGTTCGCAATACATTGAGCATCACTCGCTCTGCTGCTAGCACAGCAACTACTTAGGAGCTTACTGGTGACTTCGCTCACATGCAGCAGCACAACAAGCCGACAGAGAGTTTGTTACTTGGCTGCTGTTTTCTGTGAGGTGGAGGTAATTCTCTAGATAGACGGCTTTGATGGGCTCTATCTCTCTTATATATATATTTTTGAAATATGGTTTTTGCCAAATAACTAAAAAGCTATGAACACAATATGACGTACATCATCACGTCGTTGTGGATACCTTCACGAAGACATGGATAGAGAGAAGTATATCAAGATACATTTTATAACATAAGCATACATTAAATAGACATTGGTGAGTAAAGCACCACCCTCGCATTCCATCCGTTTGTATTGATCAAAAAATACCAATGTTGTGTTTAATATTGTATTAATTTATAAATTATGTACGATGAAGATTAAGTTACGAAGTACTAATACATTCCGTAGGCAACCAAATATTAAAATAGATAGGAAGTTCCTTTTGTCATATAAATGGAGTATATGACTCAACATCATCTTGCGCCACATGACTCGGTCACTTCACTCGTTTCTTTAACATGCATGACTCTTTTCACACACGCTCACCGGCTTCTAGGGCTTTCAGACAACACACGACCAAAAAAGCTCGTGGTAGGTTGGGCTTCCTCGGTTTTTATTTGTCTACTTTCGTATTGTAAACCCATTCGTCATTCTTTCCTCTTGCATTCTTTACATGTGTCCGAACCAGTGGAGCATGCCTTTTCCTATAACACCGATACTGTCTTTCAGATCAACTCTCTTCTTGAGATCTTCATTCCTACGAGAGACTGATCTGCACGTGGCGTATCTTGCTGATTGAAAAAGAGGCTCTCACGAAACTAAGCTCGTCTCCGCCGCATATGCAGTTAGGAGCATCTGACAATTGACAGATGTGGCTACTGTGTATAATAATAACCTAAGTTACCTTAAAACACTGGCAGGTAGCAAACACTTTCCATTTTAAAGGGTTTAAAAATCATATTTTTAAACTTCTAAAAGGCTACGGGTCAGTAGCTTTATTGCCGTATCAGTAGCCGCCATCAATTAATTAGCTATTCTAGCGGACCCTGCCTTACCTTGCCTCTACTCTGGCTTAGGATTTGGCGAAGATACTGATTTTGATATAGCGCCACTGCCGTACTTCCACAACCCTGAGGCAAAACCAGACCCTTATCAGACCAGATTAAAATGAAAATCTAATCTAGATCAAAACACACCTACTGTAAAAAATATCTGAATTGCTTCAGTAGTTCCAAAGCAAATAAAGCGCAAAGTTTTGTCTATCTACACGTGAACATACCCACATACACACACCGCCATTCTTAAAAAAAAGGGCATGTAAACTTAACACAAATCAATAAACCACTTGGCGCCGCATGAAGGTCCACTCACTCACCAAAACGTAGTTTTAGCGCTTACATATCTCAGCGATTCGACCTCTTAACCAATGGAAGGGTATTTTAACCAATGTATTGATAAGCAATGCAATATTAATCCGTGAACTAGTCAATAAGTGCTGCACGTTCTAGTTTACTCCCCACTAGACTCGTAGCGCTGAGTTTAATTACTACGCAAAATCGTGTCATCAGGTCTCTATTTTTCTCCATGTGTATTAGGTATTAATAAATCATATTAAGAATAATTAGTATCCTTACTTTTGGAATAATTATAAAAATACTACCGCAGCTACTCGACACGAGTTCATCGGTAATTCCTGCTGAGTAGCTGCGGTATACAACAACACCGGGACACATGCATATACCTGATGTAAAGTAGTTACCATATGTTAGGAACTCTTGCAATGCAGGAACTTGCTGCTAAAGCAGCAGTTCCTTAGGATCCTACTGGTACCCTCAGTCGCCAGTCGGAATAAGACAGCCCCCAGGGAGTCGTTATTTACTGGAGTTATTGTAAGGTGGAGGTTCTCCAGCTGCTTTAATGCGCTCTGCTAGAAACATCCAGATCAAGACACATTCAAGCGCTTATTTTTTCTGATTTCTACAGGTGGGATATCGTTACTAAATAAAAGATCTACTGTAATCGAATGTAATTAAGTAATTCTTCCACCTTATCCGTTCTTTCTTTAGAGTATGTTATATATGTTAGATGCTAGTGTTGCCATCAGTAAAAATAATTATATATGAGTTATGTTTGTGTATAGGAATCGAACCTCTGTTTCCCTAGTCACTACTGCTTGCAACTACTATCTACTCACTACTATCAGATTACCGGTGCCATGGAAGATTTTTCTATCCCGTGACTCTATCAATTGTTTTTGTTTTATTTAGTAGGTAATGACGAGATTAAGCAAAAAAATGGACACGTGCACATGGGAAATGCAATTTTCCTCATGACGCTACCTGTAGACAGAGCCACGAGAAAGAAAAATGTCCCAAAGCATATTTTTAATTATACATTACTAAAATTTACACAAGCTCACACAATTCTGTTCATCATCTGAATACTATTTAATATATGCAGAACAGGTTCAACTTTACGACTAGTTCAAGGTTCTACTATGTAAACAAGACGTAAAACAAATTGCAAAATAGTTCTAGGCGTCATCACGTCGTTGAAGTTCCGAGTTACCAAGTATACTAATAATATTACTGTGTTTCTATCTCTCTCACTTACTAGTGTTAAAATGAGATAAAATATTTGGAAACCAGCCAGTTGTTGAACGTAGAACTCTTGACCTAGAGTTACTTATGCCGAAATATTTTAGAAAACAATGCAAACGATTTCAATTTTAACATCTGAATTGGTCTAGTGTACCCAGCCCTTGTATATGCGGATGTAACTCTGCTTTAAAGTATCTTTTGTTACTTTGGCACAGCTAAACTGTGGATCTGTGGTATATATCACTACAGATGTTATCTGGGGCCTGAATGTAAGCTAAGCCACTGTCAGAAGCTGGTCAGCAATTCTGGGATGCTGATTCTGACTGTTAAATTCAATGTTTTAAACACTGTTTCTATGAAAATCTCACATCGATGTTTAGAACCACACCCAACCTTACGTCCACATGGTACACCGTACCGACTAGCAATCGCATCTCGGGTAAACGATAAGTTGAGCATAGCAATATTTAATCAGGATCATCATCATACCTGTATATTCCAAAGTTTTCGCTTCGAAGTTTGGGCCGCTCTCTAAGCCACACATTTGCCAAAAAATATGAGTTTCGAGGTGGAGCGACTTCTATCAAACCTCCACAATGCAGAGGAGAAGCCAACCAGACCTTTCTTAGGTAAGATCAAACGTCGAAATAAGAGTTCTTAGACGTACGGGTTTCCTCCCGATGTATTCATTACAAGCAATACAGCTACTGGATACTGTGACCTAGAATTCAGATGTTAATATTTGGCGCAATGAATGATGAGATCTGACCCACGCCTAGTTGCAAAGAAGACCAGTGGGAGTAGGATCAGTTGCGAATAGGAACATTTTGCGAACAGGACAACACTGCCGCTTGCATCTTTGTTGCAACTTTATTAGGTGTAAGACGAAAGTGTGATGGATATGGAGAACATTAATCCGGAATTGATACACATTAATCTTAAATTAATATTCAATTCTAAACTAGCCGATTAATCGATTAGTACCTGGTTTCAACCAGGTACTAATCGATTCTTGGTGAGGAACCACTGAATTCGTGTTTTGGCCCATACATGTTGGTAATTGTCACTTGGCGGTGAAGGAAAACATCGTGAGGAAACCCGCACGTCCTAGAAATTGTATTTCGAGAAACGTGTGACCTATAAATCTAATCTAAGAAATTTCAGTAGATCAATTCTACTAAAAAACGGCATCTGCATTGATGCGCGAAGTGCGAATATGCGGATTCTACTGGATTAGGAAACGGGATAACACTAGGAAGAAAAAGTTGGGCATTGGGTTCGAAACCCTCAGTGCAGCGTGATAACTGGTCAATTATATTATTTTTTTAGGTATAGTGCATTTCATCGTTAATTTATACCTTTTTACAGTGGCAGTATGAAGTTTAAGCAATAGATTACGAGTATAACAAAAATAAATCACCTACCATACGCAAGTGACGCCACGTCCGACAGTTGTTACTAACTGAAAATATTCATTCGGCTTTAGAAATGTAAATCAGTTCCAGATTTTTACAAAACTTCAGCTGAAGAAGTCACGCAGTGCGAATAATTTTTTACATTTCCTAACGTAATTGACCCATCAGCGAAACGACTGAGACAAGGTTTCGTAAAGTATTTTAGTTTTTCTTTCGCAGGTCATGGTTTGCTGCTTTCAGCAATAGCGCTGCCTATTCATTTTTAATGAGTAAATAAAGAATTATAAAAGATAAAGCATTCCGACGGGCACGAGGCTTCTATTTTTTTTAGAAATTGGCAATTCAGTTTCTTTTTTAACTGGTGATTCAAATTATAATGATCGTAATTTTATAACACGATTTCACGAACACGTATCGGCGTATAAAAACAATCGCTCAGAAAGGTCACACTTCGCCGAGCATCTCATAGACAAAGCACATAACTTATCCCCCACTAATACATATCAAATTTTACACACCATAAACAAAGGTTTAAAACGAAATATTAGGGAACAATTAGAAATTAATAAACATAAAAATTCTAAAATTACTCTCATAAACAAACAGACTGACGTAAACCATTCCCCACTATTAAATATCTTTTCGCTCCCACTATCCACCCCCACCCTCAACTTAATATAACGGACGGCACTGCGATGGATTTGTCACTTGTAGCATGTTATTCTTACGATTAACGTCTACAGCGCCTGATGATGCCTGGTGGAGAGGCGAAACACGTGTCGCAGCGACGACCAGGCCAGTTGTGGCAGCGACGGTGGTGGTGGGGGCATGCGGATTCTGTTCCAAATGGCGGACGACCACGGCAGCAGCCGAGGCAGAGACTACCGGAGCAGCCATGGCAGCGTCGGCATGTTGCACTTACTAACAGTAGTGGGTGGGTGCCGGCCGGCGCTAGGCCGCATGAACTAATTGGTGTCGGAAGCACACAAAGCAGGTTAGATCAAATTGCATGTAAATTTGACTTTCGCAAAATAACGCCTGAATCTATTAACTATCAAATTATAATGTTCTGTAACTAGAAGTTTTGTGAAATATTTGGACCAATTTGCTCTATTTTGATAAGACTGAATTCAATGCACTAGATAATATACTTAGATAAAACCTGCAAGATAAAAATAATCTTATTCGTCTCGACAATTTAAAGTAGGTATATCTAATAAAATCAATTCGGTACGTCGCACCAAAGCAGCCCGACACTGGGGAAGCAGCGCGGTCCTAGCCTTTGATCAGGGTAGAGCGAGATTGTCTTTTAGCGCCCTTTGGTCGACGCTTTCACTTCATGTAACTTGTACTTTAGAGGCTTTTAAAAAAAGTATATCCACCCATCAAAATTTTATTTTGTACTGGAAATTGTTTTTCGCATTGGGCATTTTGGAGCGACCTAAAGCGACCGGTCCTCTCGCTCTACCTCAGGGCCGGCGCTGTGGGGAAGTATCTCTACCTCATGGAAGACCGCAGTCAAATAACAACTACTTGGAGGGTTTGTCGTGTTCCTGCGAGTGAGTGAGGTTACCAGTAAACTTCTGAGGAGTTGCTGTGTTAGCGGCGAAAGTACCAATACGCGAGAGATACTTGTTGCAATGTAAGCATTCATACTGGCAATATTTTTGAACAACGTACCCAATGACAAGCTAAAAATGTTTTTCAAGATTTTATGTTACTTTTAGCCGGCGTGATTTATATGTATACCTATGCCAGGTCCGTGGACAGACGGACGGACATGGCGAAACTGTAAGGGTTCCTTGTTGACCCTTCCTTGTTGAAAATCGTATACTTTCATAGCTAAAGACCATAGTCAAAGACCGATTTAATAAAAGTAAGCAAATATACAAAATAAAAATTGAGAGCTCGATGGCGTCGTTGTGCGTGTCATTCTAACCTAACACGCAGGTTAAGCAACATAGACCGCAGCCTGTCTATGGATGGGATTATCTATCTCGAATTTCTCCGTACTTCGGAGGGCACGTTAAATCATTGGTCAGTGGACCTCGGGCAACTTGAAAACACTGGCCTCCGCCAATCCGCCTTCGGTTGAAGGGAGACCCGTCCATGCAGTGGAATGTGTAAGGGTTGATGTAGTAAGTAAAACAATTAATTAGTAGCTGGACGACTAAGCTTCACTCGATTTTTTTTTTGTACTTTTTGTGCAAAATCACGTCTTTTAAGAAAGATACCTATGTAGATACGCATAAAATGCAAAACATTAAAATATAATCCAAATCATTAGATCCGCTTCAGAGATACACAAAATATATTTATGTATACAGTATATAGTATAAGAATTGTTCATTTAACGTAATAAAATTGTCAACGCATAGCTTTTACTGCCAATTTGTCTGCTTTAAGACAATTTACCACACCCATAGGTCAAATTATCTCGGTAAGTAAGAAGGTATATTAAATCTACATTTATCACTCCTCCCCTTGTTGACAAGGTAACGACATGCGTCTATGCGAATTATTCCAATCATAAACATATATTTACGTAGTATATATCACTAATGAGTAATAATTAATAGTGACAATATGGTACAGTCGCCTAGGAATTTACTAATTGTATTTAACCAGGCTTGTAAAATGCGAAGGTACCATTGGAGACGTGTATGTGTTAAGCACCTATATTCACCGATATGTCAAGAACTGCCTAATCAGTTTAGGAATCATACATATACATATACATCATACTATAATCAACATTTTTAATGAGCTCTGTAACGCAGTGACTTTTATACCAAAGCTGGATTCGATTTCCACACAGGACAAACATTTGTGTGCATGTCTCTTTGTCTTGGTCTGGGAGTTTTTAAGAGAGGTAGGGCGTATCAAAGCAGCCCGTGTCGGGGCAAGTATCTCACAGAAAACCACAACCAAAATAACAAACTGGAGGTTTGTTGTGTTGCTGCGTGTGAGTGTGGTCAGTAAGCTTCTAAGGAGTTGCTGTGTTAACAGCAGACGTGGCATCGCGCGAGTGAAATTTAATGTGTTATACCTACTAGCGTTCATAGGCTACGGTATCACTTCACATCAGATGAACCGTATGCTTGTATGTCGACGTTGTATAAAAAATAAGATTTCGAGGAGCTGCATAAAGTGTTAATTTGTGTTCGGACTTATTATTTATTCGTAGGTTCGATGTAATATATAAAAAAAAAAAGATTACATTAAATTTATAGTAATATTTTGTGCGTTCTACTAATTGTACAGTGGGTTGTGTTTCGAGGAGTTGTTCGGCATGACGCCACTTTCTACTACAATCGCAACGCTCACCGACAACGGGAAATTCATCTTCGTAAACTGGATTTCCAATGATGTACGGTTCCGGAGAACTTTTCTCTTAAGAACTCTTAAGATGTGGAAAGCTCCCGGTTGAGGCGTTCCCAAGAGACTATAGCACGACACTCTTCAAAATAGACGTAAAGTGATTTTTTACAGAGTCAGCATTGCACAGTTGGTATCCCTACTGTTGCAAGTGTCCATATGCCTACAATACAATACATTGCATACGATATTAAATCTCAAATGGTAATTCAATTATATAATATATAATATAATTATATATAACCTATAGTGAAAAAGCGGTTCTATATTCATTGCGTAAGATGATAAATAGTTAGGTTAGGTCACGATGGTCCAAGTTACGACTCTAAATAAGTTATGTTTATTTTTATGATGAATGACAAAATAAAACATTGATCGTAAAAGGCTAAGTTTATGATCAATGTTTTATTTTTGTCATTGGTGGTGCTGGTTATTTTATTTAGAATCATAATTTTAAGCACCTTGATCGGGGAGTTACTAAATATTGCGTTGAGGAAGTCTCAAAAAACGTGCAATGCAAATGTCTGAAGCATTTATACGCGACGGCACTTCACACATTGAAAATAATATGCAACTGCAAAGTATCACTGGCTGGATTTAAATTACTCAACTCCAAAAAACTAATACGTATATAAAACTAGCTCCCAGTTGTTTTTCATTTTGATTACGATAAGTTCAGCCTTGTTTAATTAGTTTAGGATTGTTAACGTTAGTGCAGAGAACGTAAATCTTTTAACCCTTCGAAACCCGGGTGGTCGTATACGACCGCGAAATGTATGGGAAAACGTATATAACGGGTTCTGACTGAATTTAAAATCATATTTATGAGCTGTAAAATAAACGGCTTGTTTACTGTCTAATTTTAATTTACACGTAGAATTTTTTCGATGCATTTGACGGGTGGTATGTTTATTTGCTACCTTTTATCGATACTGAGTGTACAAATACTAATCACCCACACACGCCAGTCGTTTTGGCAAGCGAAGCTACAGCTACAGGTGTCGACGCCCTGTCGAGATAATTCCCCGTGACGTCACTTTCAGCGTCTCTGTCACACCCACATTTGTGAGAAACAAGATATGTATTTACCTCTCATATCGGTTGTTTTGTTATTTTTGTTTTAAATCGTGTAATATGCTTTTTGTCAAAAACGTTGTAATAATTCACCTCTCTGTTGAAGAAGTTGTTTGGTTATTTTCATAATAATCACGAAAGTATTATTATTAAATAAAATTGTAAGTATTTATAAAGCGAACGCAAGTAAGTGAACTAGGGCAATTGTCAAGTTTAAGTTGTATGTTGCCGTTCATTATCACCATTATGTACATTTCTTCATAGTACGCCGCTGCAGTAATTGTTGTGTCAAAATTGTGATGAACATTGCCTGCACAGGTCTTCTGTATTAAGTAAATAAACATTAACTTTATCAAGGCGTTTATTAATGCATAATCTGTGGAAAAACGTTTTCTCTTTTCCGGAACATTAATTTAATCGCAGTAATACTCGTATATTTATGGTTCTTTTTATCTTCACGCCAATATGCAGAGACAACCGAGCGTCACATGACTCTATTTTCATGCACACTAGCCGATAAATGGGTCTCTGATAAAACACAATCAATTTGGTCACGGTAGTCGTAGTTTATTCTTCTTCATCTTACCAGTTTCACGTTGCATATCCATTTCGTCGTTCTTTCCTCCTATATTCAATTTACATTTTCAAACCAACACAGCATGTCTTTTCTTAACACTGATAACTCTCTTTCAGATCAACTCTAATTCTTTCATAATCGTTGCGAGCGTGCACTACAGTTGTTATGCCACATGTTTTGTGCAACGCTCGCAATTCATCACGTTTACTTTAATGCTCTCACTACCATAACCAGTTCGATTTTGTCGTAATATTGGGTCGATACATCAAATATCACATAGATTTGCCTGTTCAAGTGTATTTTGTCATACTGTTTAGATCTTGGAAACTTTAATAAAATACGCTTTCTCTTTCAAGGACGAAATCTTCAGGAACAATTGTGATAACATGGAATTTAATAGAAAAAGAACTTCAGCTCACTAAAGGTTTTTAATCCAATATAATTAAGAATCATATTTCGGCAGTGGGACAAGTATGGTCTACTTGTGAAGTTGCAGTTAATAGTGCGACGTAAACTAAATTATAAGATCCTTTCATAACGCTATGGACATTTCTCAAAAATGTAATTATGTTTTTTTATACCACTAAGGTGGCAATCAAGCATACGGCCTGCGTGATGGCAAACAGTCACCGTAGCCTATGAACATTTGCAACACCAGGGTTGTCACTCATGCGTTGCCGTTCTTCAAGAAATGCGTGAAGAGACAAAAATCTCTTCACGCATTTCTTGAACAATACCATGCTATAGTCCCTTGGAAAAGCCTCGGTTGGGAGCTCATTCCACAGCATGAGAGTTCTTGGAAGAAAACTTCTCTGGAACCGCACAGTACGCGACCATTGCGCTTCCAGCGTGTGAGGGTGAACTTCTTACTTTTTTAATTAATTATTAAATTAATTATTTCAATTGAATTACTTCAATTGAAAGTTCCAGAAAAGTCATTCAGAGAAATTCATACTCTAAAATTAAATAACTAAATAATTATCTTCAGTAGGTACATGTGCACGTTTTACAACGGTTTTATGCACTGCAAAAACCTATGAATCAACATGAAGGTTTATAATTTAATAGATTATGAAAAATGTGGTCGAAATATATTTTACATATAAAGGCCAATATGAAAGCGAGTTATAGCGGACATTGATAAGAAATTGAAATTACACGGTCTACGGGTAATAAATAATACGGTCATATAATGTTGATTAGTAACGATAAAACATTAGTGGAGCATATGCAGGATATCAGTACTCAAGAGCTCCCATCAAGCTATGGAAATTTGACTCATTCGCCCCATTTCGTGCCGATCGCACCCCTTACTTCTATTACTAGCGACTTCGTCTTATGTTTAATTTGTTCACAATTTCATGTGTTTTATTAAGACACTACAACTTTATTTATCATATTAACATTCCTAAAGATGTAGTACTACATATAAAAATATTTCTTTTTACCACTAAGACTGCAAAGAAGCAGACGCCCAGCGAACATATAGTTTCTTGAGAAACCCTCAGCATGAATTCCTCGCTAAAGCATTCCCCTAAGAAATTCCTTTGGAACCACACACCATTGTGGTTCCTACTCGTAAATGTGTAGGTAGATATATTCCCAGTAGACGGTAAGTTGTAAGTAAGGAAGCTGTAAGCATTTTATCCAAGAACTCCTGTAAAGACTGAACAACTCATTGTGCAAGCGAAAGAACAAACCAAATTTAGACGATAAAAGCTCAGGTATTAGACTAGCTACACTGATTTTAAGATTTCGCCTTTCACCCAAGGAACAGACCAACTTTCATTTTCTACTCGAGAAACTCACTTAGGTCATTATAAAGTTCAACAGTTCATCTAACGTACCAACTTCATATTTACCAAGACTATAAAATCAATCTTAGTACCTTTTAGCCAGCTGGACTTCGAAAAGGTGGAACAAAAGAAAAAATGTATTTGTCTGATATTTGATTGACGCAAAAACTAAAAAACGTTTTTTTTGTGGGCATAATCGGAACAGTAGATTTTTGTGATTATGACAAAACGTAACTAGAAACAAGGTGTTTTATAATTTCATCTTACGGTATGATGTATTGTAACCAGTTGCATGAAACTCTAATCGTGGTACCAGATCCAACAGCTACCAACTCGAACGAAGCCATGACACGTGACCTCCATTATCCAAACCAAAATTACCATTGCCCATTATTACTAGACATAGAAAAATATGCAACAATAAAATAAGCTTAATGTACACACAGCGACACCTCACGCTAGACCGATTGACCTGTGTATCGTTTTTATGACACACACAATAAGAGTAAAATAAGAGTGGTACTGGTACAGTGTCTAATATGACTTGCCTCTGTGTAAACAGCCATATAACTATTCTGCCAGTACAAGAAAACGTAATCATAGTTTGAGACGTAAGAATTCAAACTAGGAGAGTCGATAATGCGAAAACGAGTTCTTCACAGCTATGTAACAGAAATACTCGTAACGAAAATAACCTATGATGAGAATATAACAACGTGTGCAGCCTGGTTCCGCTTCCGAACCTGCGCAAGAGTGCGCTAATGGCCGTGTGAATCATTTGAAAAAGATCATGTCATTTATCATTCTCCGAGCAAATGGGCCGAGACCCGAGATAGATACGATTTCGTCGTTAAAGATCAGTGACCCACAGCTAAATTGTTTATTTGATTGAAGTGATAAAAATACTTTTTTGCGACAGATGCTAATAAACAAGCGTAACATTGTAAAAGATTGCACTTTGATAGATACACGTTTTTAAGCATGTATGTAACGTATCAGTTAAAGCGTCATCTTACACTTCATATCAACTACCTCCACGAAGTTAAGTGGTTTAATGCCTACTGAATTGAGTGAGGCAGTAGGGCATCCAATCAGGAAACAAAACACAGCAGCACGTTTGATCAATGGGGTGAGGGAGCCCCGTTTCTTGGACCTTGCAATTCTAGTTGTGGAGTCTAAAAGGGCCTTACGGACGTACCGTCTGCATTGAGTCTATCATTTTTTTTTTTACGCAAATTATATTCGTGCTTGCGGTCGTTTCGTAAACGTCGTTGTGCAACGCTCGCAATTCGATCGCGTTTATTTTACTTTAATGCTCTCACTACCATAATCAGTTCGATTTTGTCGTAATATTGGGTCGATACAACAAATATCACATAGATTTGCCTGTTCAAGTGTATTTTGTCATACTGTTTAGATCTTGGAAACTTTAATAAAATACGCTTTCTCTTTCAAGGACGAAATCTTCAGGAACAATTGTGATAACATGGAATTTAATAGAAAAAGAACTTCAGCTCACTAAAGGTTTTTAATCCAATATAATTAAGAATCATATTTCGGCAGTGGGACAAGTATGGTCTACTTGTGAAGTTGCAGTTAATAGTGCGACGTAAACTAAACTATAAGATCCATTCATAACGCTATGGACATTTCTCAAAAATGTAATTATGTTTTTTTTTACCACTAAGGTGGCAATCTAGCATACGGCCTGCGTGATGGCAAACAGTCACCGTAGCCTATGAACATTTGCAACACCAGGGTTGTCACTCATGCGTTGCCGTTCTTCAAGAAATGCGTGAAGAGGCAAAAACCTCTTCACGCATTTCTTGAAGAATACCATGCTATAGTCCCTTGGAAAAGCCTCGGTTGGGAGCTCATTCCACAGCATGAGAGTTCTTGGAAGAAAACTTCTCTGGAACCGCACAGTACGCGACCATTGCGCTTCCAGCGTGTGAGGGTGAACTCCCCGCCGTCTGCGAGCGGTGCGGTTAAAAAATGTGTTATGTTATAATATAAGTAAGTTGTGCCGATACATAGACAGTAAAATTTTAGGAGAAATGGAGTAGAGAAACTGCATTTCTCTGAATTACTTCAATTGAAAGTTCCAGAAAAGTCATTCAGAGAAATTCATACTCTAAAATTAAGTAACTAAATGATTATCTTCAGTAGGTACATGTGCACGTTTTACAACGGTTTTATGCACTGCAAAAACCTATGAATCAACATGAAGGTTTATAATTTAATAGATTATGAAAAATGTGGTAGAAATATATTTTACATATAAAGGCCAATATGAAAGCGAGTTATAGCGGACATTGATAAGAAATTGAAATTACACGGTCTACTCTACGGGTAATAAATAATACGGTCATATATGTTGATTAGTTACGATAAAACACTAGTGAAGCATATGCAGGATATCAGTACTCAAGAGCTCCCATCAAGCTATGGAAATTTGACTCATTCGCCCCATTTCGTGCCGATCGCACCCCTTACTTCTATTACTAGCCCCCCCCCCATCCCGCGACTTCGTTTTATGTTTAATTTGTTCACAATTTCATGTGTTTTATTAAGACACTACAACTTTATTTATCATATTAACATTCCTAAAGATGTAGTACTATATATAAAAGAACAAACCAAATTTAGACGATAAAAGCTCAGGTATTAGACTAGCTAGTCTGATTTTAAGATTTCGCCTTTCACCCAAGGAACAGACCAACTTTCATTTTCTACTCGAGAAACTCACTTAGGTCATTATAAAGTTCAGCAGTTCATCTAACGTACCAACCTCATATTTACCAAGCCAATAAAATCAGTCTTAGTACTCGTACCTTTTAGCCAGCTGGACTTCGAAAAGGTGGAACAAAAGAAAAAATGTATTTGCCTGATATTTGATTGACGCAAACACTAAAAAAACCATTTTTTTGTGTGCATAATCGGAACAGTCGATTTTTGTGATTATAACAAAACGCAACTAGAAACAAGGTGTTTTATGATTTCATCTTACGGTATGATATATTGTAACCAGTTGCATGAAACTCTAATCGTGGTACCAGATCCAACAGCTACCAACTCGAACGAAGCCATGACACGTGACCTCCATTATCCAAACCAAAATTACCGTTGCCCATTATTACTAGACACAGAAAAATATGCAAGAATAAACTAAGCTTAATGTACACACAGCGACACCTCACGCTAGACCGATTGACCTGTGTATCGTTTTTATGACGCACACAATAAGAGTAAAATAAGAGTGGTACTGGTACAGTGTCTAATATGACTTGCCTCTGTGTAAACAGCCATATAACTATTCTGCCAGTACAAGAAAACGTAATCATAGTTTGAGACGTAAGAATTCAAACTAGGAGAGTCGATAATGCGAAAACGAGTTCTTCACAGCTATGTAACAGAAATACTCGTAACGAAAATAACCTATGATGAGAATATAACAACGTGTGCAGCCTGGTTCCGCTTCCGAACCTGCGCAAGAGTGCGCTAATGGCCGTGTGAATCATTTGAAAAAGATCATGTCATTTATCATTCTCCGAGCAAATGGGCCGAGACTCGAGATAGATACGATTTCGTCGTTAAAGATCAGTGACCCACAGCTAAAGTGTTTATTTGATTGAAGTGATAAAAATATACTTTTTTGCGACAGATGCTAATAAACAAGCGTAACATTGTAAAAGATTGCACTTTGATAGATACGCGTTTTTAAGTATGTGAATTATGTTAAAGCATCATCTTACACTTCATATCAACTACCTCCACGAAGTTAAGTGGTTTAATGCCTACTGAATTGAGTGAGGCAGTAGGGCATCCAATCAGGAAACAAAACACAGCAGCACGTTTGATCAATGGGGTGAGGGAGCCCCGTTTCTTGGACCTTGCAATTCTAGTTGTGGAGTCTAAAAGGGCCTTACGGACGTACCGTCTGCATTGAGTCTATCATTTTTTTTTTACGCAAATTATATTCGTGCTTGCGGTCGTTTCGTAAACGACATGTTCGTCAGGATTCGACACGTGAATATTTTAATTAATCACATACATATCCGCTTATAATGATTTACTTAAACTTTGCTGCAGCTTCAAAATTTCGGAACCTATTGCAAAGATTGAGTATTGGTGTCGAGATCTCCAGCGTGATCCAGTTTCGTAATCAACCGGATGGGGACTGGCAGCAAGAAATTTGGTGTGCTCAACAAACATCTTCTTTCTAGCGTTATCCCGTTTCCTAATACATTAGGTTTGGCGGGGTCCACTGTCTAAGCTAAAGGATTTGGCGAAGATACTGATTTTGAAATAGAACAACTGCCGTCAGACCTACATAACTCAGAGAGAAAACGAGAACTTTCTTCAGTTAGGTTACACGTCCTTCACAGCCAAGCACCCGAATTTAGTGGTACATGTCCACACCAGGTTTCGACTAAGAATAGATCGCTTCTTTATTTACTGGGATATCACTTGCTATCCAACTGTAAAACACCGCACTTAATAACTTAACTCTAAGTCTTCTACCTCCCCAACAACAACAACAAATGAAACCAAAGGTGTGTTCAAGAAACCAACTAAAATCAACTCGGGACATTCTAAAAATCGCGTTCTAAAAGTAGAAGTTGTAGAACTTCTACTTTTAGAACGCCGCTGTCAATTGTTTTTTTTTTAAGAATTTTCACCGTGATCACGGGAACGGCTGTTTAAAAATGAGTGTTGAGAATCTTTGACCATCCCAATCCTATACATAGTATTGTGTCCCTAAGTATAAGGAATAGCATTGAATCCATGCGTACAGCATCCTCTGATAAGTGCACCGCTAGCTAATTGACGTACTGTGTGTCAAAAGTTGTAAAGAGTTTTTACAGTGTCGTCCCCAAGAAGAATCAATGTGAACAATATTAAGTAGTAACTTAATTCAACGCTAAGGGTCGGTGCTTAAAGTAGAATGAGCAGCACTTATTGACTAGTTGGTGAACAACGCGGCACTTTTTTTTTATACTACGTCGGGAAGCATACAAGCATACGGCCCACCTGATGTAAAGCCGGTGCCGTAGCCTATTAACGCTTGCGATATATTAATTATCACTCGCGTGATGCTTCCTCCACTGCTTTGAAAGCAACTCCTCGGGAGCTTACTGGTGACCTCACTCACGCAGGAACACAACAAGCCTCTAGGGAGTTGTTATTTGGCTACGGTTTTCTGTGAGGTAGAGGTACTTCCCCAGACGGGCTGCTTTGATGCGCCCTACCTCTCTTAAAACATCCAGACCAAGACAAACAGACATGTTCATGCACACAAATGTTTGCCTTGTGTGGGAATCGAACCCACGAGCGTTGGTGTCAACATCGCGTCAGTCTCGACTGAGCCACCGAGCTCGTCATAATCTTATCACTTATCGGCTTATTGGTTAAAATATTCTCTCATATCAATGAGAGAATATTTTATGTGATTAGTTGGTTTCATTATTATTTTTATTGTGCACAAATGAAGCCTGCTGCCAATCTGTACAGCTTCAACTATCTATGCGAAAAAAAGTAACATTATTTCTAAATAGTTCCGATCACAAGAAAAACGCTTTAGGTTAGGTATTCTTGAACGGTAATGTCACCTACATTTTTCGGTTGGATTACACGTAGCTGCTATATATATAGAAAAACCTACTGATCACAGTAGGCTAGGATCGCTGAGATATTTAGGCGCTAAAACACAACGTTTTGTGAGTGTAGGGTTGCCTTCATGAACAATCAAGTGGTTTGTTGGTTTGAGTTTGTCCCTGATGATCCTAATATCCATAGGCTACAGTACCTGCTTACCATTTGCGTTTAAAAAACGATTAGTAACGTATATTATATGTTTTACGTTGGTATATAATATGTTGATGGTCGGTAAACTACCGGCGTGGTTGTTACTTACATATATTATCTTACATTTCCAATACTCAATCATTAGTCTGACACTACCGGCTAAAAAACAGCAATATTAGGTGGGATTATACAAACGTACGATCATTTGTCAAGCAAGTGATATAGAAAGTGGCTACTTTTGCAGTTCACTCGCACGTGTAATCACCGGCTTTCCCATTCCTGTGCTTAATTGACAGTCTTAGGTGGTCAATTTGACGAGCCTTGTTTCGCTGGCGATGTCGCTCGGCCGCGGCCAATAAGTGGTATTTGGATCGTGAAACTGGACTTATAAATAGGGGAGAGGCGTCAATTTCCCAACTATTTATTGGATAATTTCCACCCGACTAGTGTGTACAAGGGAGAAAGTGAAATATCACTTTTGTTGTTGTTAGGCTGTCTGTTAGGTTAGGTTAGGGTGCAGGTGCTTTCGGAGGTGGGAGGGGGACCTGGCGCAACAGAGGTACGGTGTACGTACCGTGGAGGCGTTGCGCCCGGTCCTAGCAAGCTGGATGCGCCGCAAGCGCAAACCTCTCACCTTCCGAATGGTGCAGGTGCTCACCGGACATGGATGCTTCGGTAAGTACCTGCACAAGGTGGCCAGAAGAGAGGAGGAGCCGGGCTGCCACGAGTGCGGCGCTGCCGAGGACACTGCTCAACACAATCTGGAGCAGTGTCTCATGTGGTCTCGGCAGCGCCGCGATCTGGTGTCCGTGCTGGGAGGTGCGGACCTCTCACTACCGAGCGTGGTCCGCTCCATGCTCGAGAGTGACAGGTCCTGGGAGGCAATGGCCTCCTTTTGCGAGATAATCATGTCGCAGAAGGAGGCCTCGGAGCGAGACAGGGAAGATGATCCTGAAGCTGTCCCGCTTCGGAGACGGCGGACGGGAGTGCGGCGTAGGCGCTACTTAGCTGCGCTACTGCCGCCTCCCTAATATGTGGGACTAGGGGTCAGGATGGGAACCTGGCCCCATAATGGTCCCGCCGCCGGAGGGGCTGTCCCAATTTGCGGGGATGGCCCCTAGAGAGAAGAAGTCCGGCCTCTTTTGAGGGGCTGGCCAGTCGCAGTGGTGCCCTGTTGCTGACAGATCCGGGGCACCACACCAACGCGGCCGATGGCATTTCGCGGGGTCGTTTAGTGGGTGTACCATTGGACAGCCGACGAGGAGTCCCACACTACCACCGGAGGCCACCCAGGCACCGGTGGTGTGCGTAAAGCCGCCCCACGTCACAAAAAAAAAATGGTGCAGGTGCTTCCCCACTCGGGGTTCTTACTACGAGCTACGCTTGCAATTTTAGTTAATTTTGGTCAGTAGACATACATATATAAGTTGAGTTACTTTACATTAGTAGATTCAGTAGCTATTTTGAACAAGTTAAATTTATAGGTGAGTACTTTGAGTGCGCTTCACTTTGTTTAATAGTACATAAAAATATACGCAAACTATACCAAGCTTCATAATACGCAGGCGCGCGCACACACATGTACTAACACACGGACAATGCTCGATCCCTGTAATAAACACTGTCTAATGCCTTCTATCTCATTCTGATTTTCACAAGCTCGGCGGCGCAGTCGTGAATGACGCGACTTTGACACCAATCCTCGTGGGTTCGATTCCCATACAGGAGTTGTTATTTGGCTGCGGTTTTCTGTGAGGTGGACTTCCCCAGACGGGCTGCTTTGATGCGCCCTACCTCTCTTAAAACATCCAGACCATTACAAACAGGCATGCTCATGCACACAAATGTTTGCCTTGTGTGGGAATCGAACCCACGAGCGTTGGTGTCACAGTCGCGTCATTCACGACTGAGCCACCGAGCTCGTCAAAGTCGAGAGTTGGGATAGGTGAGGGAAAGCAATATTTCTCTTTTAATATGCAGCGTGCAATTGACTAGAACAGCTAAAGTGCAGAAACTCTACGTGTATCCTACGCGTGTATCAGCTTAATAATAATCCTCTTGCGTTTTATTAGTCTGAATAGGAAAAAAGCCTCTAAAAAACTACTGAAGAGAATTCCTAGCTTTATCCCGTTTTCTATTCTATTAGGGTTGGCGGGGTCTGCCACCTAAACCTGAGGATTTGGTGAATATACTAATTTAGATATGGAGCGATCGCTGTCAGACCTCCACAATGCCGTGGGAAAAACATATCTATTTTTTGTAGGTTAGGTAACACGTCTCTTTGAAATATATTTTTTTGAGCGTGCGGATTTCTTCGTGATGTTTTCCATGCCGTATAATCAGTGATAATTACAAACATGTACAAGTTTACAATTTAACAAATTGGATATAGAGTTGATAATTAGGTACTTTAAGTACTGTAGGTACTAATTATCAAATATTCATCATATTTTTAACAAATTGTTCCAAAAGTTTAACCATACACAAACTATGATATAAAATTATGGCGGTGTTTTTTTACTTTTGTGAAATTTGTTTTGGTAAGAAAAGGCGTGCTCCTTTAGTTCGGACATGTAGTAAGAATGCAGGGTGAAAGAATGACGAAACAGATATACTTGGCGAAAGTAAAAGGATGTAGGAGCCGAGGAAGATCAAGACTAACCAACCATGACCAAGTTGGTCGTGTTTTATCAGAATGTGATATCAGGAGATCTAAGAACCGGCGAGCATGCATAAAAAAGCTACGAATATTAAAGAAGCGATTGAAGTATGTAAAGACCGCATCTTATGGTGCTCGGTTCTCTCTGCCTACCCTGCAAGAGATATGGCGTGTAGATATACGTACATACATACAAAAAAAAATATTAAATAATTAGCTAAACATCAAATATTCAACAAAATTTTAGAAAGCACAGTTCATATGATCAAAACCAGTGTAGCTATTTCCGAAATATCCGTGAACAGACATATAAAAAAAAAATTACGTGACGAACATGGCAAGAAAGAACTCGGCCGTGGAGCTGAGCAATAAAGTGATATATGGATTGACACCGAGGGGGCAGGCCGTGGGAGCAATTGTCGCACGCGAGGGCACTGCTGTGCGACCCAAGACAAGAACACGGGAGACGTGATCTCGATATACGATAACTACGAATATATACAAATGTATATTTAAATTTCTCAATAAGCACACAATGAACCTTGACTGGTTTGGCTTAGCATGCCTTAGTCATTCGCAGTTAAAAATACTTAAGCAATTTGTATTGATAATACATACGCGTATATTATGATGCAACATATTACATATACACACACATATATATATATATATAAGAACCAGTACATATAATAAACGCGGCCGAAATACGAGCGTTGCACAAAATTTGTGGTGTAACGCTTGTAGACCGATGATGTTAGAAACTGAGTTGGTCTGAAAGATAGTGTCGGCGTTAAAATAAGATGGGGCATGCTCCGTTGGTTCGGACATGTAGAAAGAATGCAGGAAGAAAGAATTACGAAACAAATATACAACGCGAAAGTAGGAGGACGTAGGAGCCAAGGAAGGCCAAGATTTACCTACTATGACCAAATTGATCGTGGTTTTTCAGAAGGTGATGTCACAATCCTTAGAAACCGGCGAACGTGTATAAGAAGAGCATTGAATGTTAAAGAAGCGAGTTAGGTTTGTAAGAATCGAGTCATGTGGCGCTCAGTTCTCTCTGCCTACCCCGCAAGGGATTTGGCGTAAAGTTATAGAGAGATAGACATACGAGTATAATAAAATAGTAGCAAGGTCATGTTTGTACAGCTAAGTGCATGTCGACCTTGACACTGACTTTTGTACTGTTTTTGCTTCGAACTTCGAGTGCTGAGCATGATTTGCTCTAAGCTGTACATTTTTTTTTTTAGAACAGTGATGCAGCGGAACTCTACTATAGACACATATGCTAAAACAATAAGTAAAAAGAATTAACATCTAAAGAACGGATATCGATTCCTAGAAATTATTGTTAATTGGAGCAACCCATTTTTTACACAATGTCGGAAGACAAACAAGCATGCGGCGTACCTGATGGATACAAGTAGTGAATAACAGCAACTCCGCAGGAACCTTATAATGTAAGTGGACCGTATTCACTAACCAATAAACAACTTGACTGCGCATGAAGGCACTCTGCACTCACAGAAACTTGTTTTTTTTATACAACGTCGGCAGGCACACAAGCATACGGCCCACCTGATGTAAAGTGGTTACCGTAGCATATGAAAGCTAAGTATCACTCGCGCGATGCCACCTCTGCTGCTAATACAGCTACTCTTTAGGAGCTTACTGGTGACCTCACTCACACGCAGGAACACAATTACACCCTACGGAGTTGTTATACTTGTGTTATAGCGCCTAAATATCTCGGCATCTCGAGTCTATTGAGCAATGAGATAATATTTTAGCCAATAATAATAAGCCGCGATGTTGAAACGCGAACTTACCAATAAGTACTGCAAATTCTACTTTACCTCTCGACCCATAGTGTTGAATTGAGTTACTACATAATATCGGTCTCATCTGTTCTCCATAGGTTATTCTTCATGGTCGTATGCTTGATTGCCTCCCGACGTGTATAAAAAATGGGTATTATATGTTTATAGTGTGTATTTGATTCTCAGTTATATCGTAGCCACTATTTGGATGATTTTTAAAAGCGACTTGTTCGAGAGTATTCTTAGCTTATTTAAGAAAGTATATTTTTCAGCTATTTGAATCAGCTGTTGTTTAGTTGATTAAGGTGCGTAAGTAACGTCCACATGCCTGATCGATTTGAAATCGATTTGACAAACTCCGTGACGCATTGGTTAGTAACGTTATTTCGACAACAACGTTCGTGTGTTCGATCCCCACACGCGACAAACATTTGTATGCATAAATGTATGTTTGTCCTGGTCTAGGTATCTTCAAGAAAGGTATGATGCACCAAAGCAACCCATCTGGGGAAGTACCTCCACCTCACAGAAAACCATAGCCAACTAACGACTCACGGGAGGGTTGTCGTGTTACTACGTATGTGTGAGGTCACCAGGAAGCTCCTAAGGAGTTACTGATTTTGCAGCAGAAGTGGGGCGTCACGCGAGTGATGCTTAATGTATTACAAGCGTTCATATCCTACGGTAACCGCTCCACATCAGGTGGCTCGTACGTTATGTAAAAAAACCGGCCAAGTGCATGTCGGGTCACGCACAGTGTAGGGTTCCGTATTTGCTTCGCTTCGCTTGCTTGCGAAAAAAATAGATAGTTGGCGAAAATAATAGGAAATCGATCCTACTGGATTTTTTTTAACATTCAAAACCAAACTTTATTACTTATAACTAAATATCTAAAGTTATATACAAAGTTCAACTAAATCTACGAATATGGTACGGACTAAGGACATGGGAAAGGATTTATAGGAATTAAGTGAATGAATGATTTACGATTGTGAATGATTTTTATGTCGACGGTTATTATAATTTTTATTTTTGTTTCACTTAAGTTAATTCTATATAATATAAATATAATGCACACAAAATACGTAAGTCAATTATTATGTTTATATTACAATGCAGTGGTGTTTACGCTTAGTTATGCATATGATAATTATTATCGCATTTACATAATTTATTGTTATTCGTATTACTGCATAACAGCGATAACATATTGTAATGCTACACGTGTTCACACATGCATAATTAGTGGCATATTTGGACAACAATGCGAAACGTCATATTTGGTGTTATTTCAAGAAATTTCCTAAAATAGCTGTGATCTTGACTTTTGAATTTCAAGAAAATGACTAACGGCATGGTTCCCGTATTACTTGTCCGATGGAATATCACTGGACATGACAAAACTGTCACTTACATTCTCATTAGATGTGAATACAATATATAGATAAACAAAATTAGAGCGTCTGTTTGTAATATTAAAATAACCGCTTTTTATTAAATGGTAGATACATATACCAAAAAAATCTTATAAATTTTTTTGGTAACCAAAAAAACTTTTTTACATTTTTTGTCTGCCTGTCTGTTTGTTGCGGCTAATCTTTGAAACGGCTGGACCGATTTTGACGGGACTTTGACTGGCAGATAGCTGATGTAATAAGGAGTAACTTAGGCTACTTTTATTTTAGAAATTCTATTTATTTTTATTAATATAAATAATAAAAAAATAACTATTCCGCGCGGGCGAAGTCGCGGGCACAGCTAGTGCGTTAATAAGTCTATAAGTGCGTTCAAATTTCCCTCAACCTGGGGAAGCGGTATTATCAATGCCACTCCTAAAATTGTTATGTCATGGAAGTTTACTTACGATTTACGACCTATCAGTATTTTGAATATATTCAACAAATAACGGAATACATCGAGGTGAATCACATGCTACATGTAGTTCAGTCTGGTTTTCGGAAGTACCGAGGCACCACTGCACTCTTAGACGTGAATGACAAAATCCGAACAGTTCAGTATGAGGACAAAAGGACCATTCTTATTCTACTGGACTACTCGAAGAGTTTCGGTTCCTTAAATAATACTCTTCTCCAAAATCCTTTTATTCAGAATGACATACTACGACTTTGACACATAGACACATAGACAGTGAATTGGAAAAAAAAACAGTGAAATAAACAAAATTGTTTGTTTCGCTGTTTTTTTTTTATAATTAATTTTAGAATAATATTATAATTACATATAGTTTTCTCCTTGCTTTGATCGAATTGGAAATTACTCGTAGATAAAAAAAAAATATTTGCCTTTAATTTTGCCTCAGGGGCACTTGACACGTCTTACATTCTCAATATTGTATCTTATTAATTTTTAATAGTTTGATTTCTCTTTATTAATCTACTAGCATTTCAAATGACTATTGGAGAAGAAGAAATGCCATAAGAAACTTGCCAATATAGGTTTATTTTCAAATTGTCAATTTATATTTCAATAAATTTATGACGTATAATGGTGACAAGTTGTACAGTTAAAGATATATTAATATCTACATATGCTGAATCATATCCAGACATCTCTGTCAGCCAGATATTCATCGATCCTGTAATATACCTTTCTTACATAGAGTATTTTTGATGTGCCTTTTGAACATATTTAATAAATAATAATAAATATGCAATTTGATCTAACCTGCTTTGCGTGCTTCCGCCACCAATTAGTTCATGCGGCCTAGCGCCGGCCGGCACCCACCCACTACTATTAGTACATGGTACATGCCGACGCTGCCATGGCTGCTCCGGTAGTCTCTGCTTCGGCTGCTGCGGTCGTCCGTCATCTGGAACAGAATCCGCATGCCCCCACCACCACCGTCGCTGCCACGACTGGCCTGGTCGTCGCTGCGACACGTGTTTCGCCTCTCCACGAGGCATCATCAGGCGTTGTAGACGTTAATCGTAAGAATAACATGCTACAAGTGACAAATCCATCGCAGTGCCGTCCCTTATATTGAATTGAGGGTGGGGGTGGATGGTGTGAGCGAAAAGATATTTAATAGTGGGGAATGGTTTACGTCAGTCTGTTTGTTCATGAGAGTAATTTTAGAATTTTTATGTTTATTAATTTCTAATTGTTCCCTAATATTTAGTTTTAAACCTTTGTCTATGGTGTGTAAAATTTGATATGTATTAGTGGGGGATAAGTTATGTCCTTTGTCTATAAGATGCTCGGCGAAGTGTGACCTTTCTGGGCGATTGTTTTTATACGCCGATACGTGTTCGTGAAATCGTGTTATAAAGTTACGACCAGTTTGCCCGATATAAACGTGTTCACATTCATCGCAGAACAGCTTATAGACGCCGGATTTTTTATTGGGCGGGATTTTATCTTTAGTGTTACAAAGTGACCTGAGTGAATTATGGGATTTGAGAGCAACATGTATGTTATTTTTTCTAAATATGTGAACTATTTTGTCAGTGATTTTACCCAGGTATGACAAACTCGCAGTGTATTTATTTGTCGAAATATATGGAACCGCGTACAATAGTCTGTTAACGATACTACTCGTTTTTCGTCGTTAACAGACTATTGTACGCGGTTCCATATATTTCGACAAATAAATACACTGCGAGTTTGTCATACCTGGGTAAAATCACTGACAAAATAGTTCACATATTTAGAAAAAATAACATACATGTTGCTCTCAAATCCCATAATTCACTCAGGTCACTTTGTAACACTAAAGATAAAATCCCGCCCAATAAAAAATCCGGCGTCTATAAGCTGTTCTGCGATGAATGTGAACACGTTTATATCGGGCAAACTGGTCGTAACTTTATAACACGATTTCACGAACACGTATCGGCGTATAAAAACAATCGCCCAGAAAGGTCACACTTCGCCGAGCATCTTATAGACAAAGGACATAACTTATCCCCCACTAATACATATCAAATTTTACACACCATAGACAAAGGTTTAAAACTAAATATTAGGGAACAATTAGAAATTAATAAACATAAAAATTCTAAAATTACTCTCATGAACAAACAGACTGACGTAAACCATTCCCCACTATTAAATATCTTTTCGCTCACACCATCCACCCCCACCCTCAATTCAATATAAGGGACGGCACTGCGATGGATTTGTCACTTGTAGCATGTTATTCTTACGATTAACGTCTACAACGCCTGATGATGCCTCGTGGAGAGGCGAAACACGTGTCGCAGCGACGACCAGGCCAGTCGTGGCAGCGACGGTGGTGGTGGGGGCATGCGGATTCTGTTCCAGATGACGGACGACCGCAGCAGCCGAAGCAGAGACTACCGGAGCAGCCATGGCAGCGTCGGCATGTACCATGTACTAATAGTAGTGGGTGGGTGCCGGCCGGCGCTAGGCCGCATGAACTAATTGGTGGCGGAAGCACGCAAAGCAGGTTAGATCAAATTGCATATAGATTTGACTTTCGCAAAGTAACGCCTGAATCTATTAACTAAATAATAATAAATATTGTCGGACAAATTACACAGCGCCATCTAGCCCAAAGTAAGCGAAGCTTGTGTTATGGGTACTAGACAACTGACAAACATACGTAAATACATTTTTTTTGTAAATACATACTTGTTATACATAGAAAATACCCAGACCAAGACAAACAGACATGTTCATGCACACAAATGTTTGCCTTGTGTGGGAATCGAACCCACGAGCATTGGTGTCAAAGTAGCGTCATTCACGACTGAGCCACCGAGCTCGTCATATTGTTAGGCAAGGACAGAACTGTTTCAGGTAATTTATTATAAAATCGAGCACAATTTACAACAAAAGGTCTACTCGTCTTAGCAAGCCGATGTATACGCAATCTATTTCTGCTTCTAAGAATTTCACTAAATTTTGAAAACGACTTTATATTTTACGAGCATACATTATGCTCTCATAAAGAGGTAGCCGTGAGGATATTTTAATGGTTAATTAAAAAATTAAAAAATATGCAATAGTTCTCTAAGTGATTCCCTAATGTCCATGTTATAAATAGAGTGTTGGAAACTCGGGAAAAATTGATGGATTGCACCCTCTAACATAAATATCTCAGGTGTAATTAGTCAGTTTATTCCCTTGGTTAACAATCTATCTATATCCGTCTGTCAGTCTATCAATTGTGCATGCAAAATATTTTAAACCTCTGGTCAACATTTAGTCTACTTTTAAACCAGAAAATATTTAGGGCTACTGCTTAAAGTTTAAAAATACAAACTTCACACGGAGTAAATGTAATAATGAATTTTATGGTGATAGGTTTTTTTTTCTTTTATCATTTCGGTCCTACAGTGAACATTAGTGTGTAGAATGACCTAGTTTTGACCTTACCTTCTAAGCCAACCTGTTTTCAAAGTTAAGTAAATAAGAAAGAAGTGTCTAATTTATTGAATATCCCGGTGGTTTGCACTTAGCGCGAGTGCAGTCTCTTGTATTCATATTTAACACTTTCTATTACTTGTTATTTTGCACTAAGTAGATAGTAGGTAACGACTTGCCCCTACTCGGCTCGACTTAGAATCTTCAGCCGGATAAATATCCAACTTTTTATATAACTATATAAATTCCTGTAAGTGGTATGAAAATTCATATTCATTCACATTTTTTTACAAGTATCATGGTAAACAAACGTACCTACGATATGCCTGATAGTAAGCAATTTCCTTGCACTATGGATACTTGAGAGGTTTTTTTGAAGAACCATATGTAGTCCGTTGGAAAAATTTCTTCATGGAGTTCAAATTGTCATAGTTTTGCACAAAATATTCTTATAGTTAAGCCTCTACACTGTATAAAGATCAAGAGTAATATAATTAAATGGTATACTACACTATAACTTCACGCCAAATCCCTTACGGGGTAGGCAGAGAGAACCGAGCGCCACGCGACTCGATCCTTACATACCTCACTCGCTTCTTTAACATTCATTGCTCTTTTCATGCACGCTCGCCGGTTTGTAGGGCTCCTGAAAACATCTTCTTTAATTAAATGGTCCTCTAAAATAATTAGTGTGTCATGAATTAAGTACTTATATTAGAAACTAGCCGTCCTAAACTCCTCCTGGGGTCATCCTACCCCGCTTTTTCCATATAGGAAGCTTTCAGACACAGCTGCTATCGACTCTGTGTGGCTTGATCAGTTCAAAATTCCACTTCCGCTTATTGAACCTTAGAGCCACGTCTGTAATTCTAGTTCCACTGCAGATTTACCCATTCCTGAATCTATTACATAAATATATTCCGTGCATAAATAGTTCTCAATGTATGTAGCACATATGTTTATTTCACATAGATGTAGTGAAATTAAAACTTACTCAAAACAAAAGTACAGAGCAGCACCCAAGTTCCTGAAACAAGAACAAAAATATATATTAAAAACATAATAATTCCCTCGAATCACTTTGTAACAGTAAAAATAAAATCCCAAGTTGAAAATCTTAAATCCCTGTAGATATTGACGATCGGTGGCTCAGTCGTGAATGACGCGACTTTGACACCAACGCTCGTGAGTTCGATTCGCACACAGGACAAACATTTGCGTGCATGAACATGTCTGTTTGTCTTGGTCTGATGTTTTAAGAGAGGTAGGGCGTAGCAGCAGAGGAGGCAACGCGCGAGTGATACTTAATGTATTACAAGTGTTGATAGGCTACGGTAACCGCTTTACATCTGGTGGGCAGGCGGTTACCGTATCCTATAAACGCTTGCAATAATGTAATATTAAGTATCACTCGCGCGATGCCACCTCTGCTGCTAACGCAACAACTCGTTAGGAGCTTACTGGTTACCTCAGTCACACACAGGACCACAACAGTCCTCTAGAGAGTTGTTGTTTGGCTGCAGTTTTATGTGAGGTGAAGGTACTTCCCCAGACGGGCTGCTTTGATACGCCCTCTCTTCGAATACAAGCTTGTGAGCCACTTATACCCCAATAATATATTATTTTGAACAAAATTGGATTCCTTCCAACGATGGACTAAATCGATGCAAGCGAATCATCAAATAATTCTATTATAATAGCGCGGGTCTATTTTAAAAGCAGTACAACACCAAGTAGTCATTATCAATGTCAACTCGACCATTGGCTAATTTATGTCATTGTGAAAATCTTGCCAACGGTAAACGTACGAAAGCATTATGATACTATATTATATCTTTACGGTTAGTTACTTGCGGGGTAGGTAGAGAGTACCAAGCATCACATGACTCAGTCCTTACACACTTGAGTTGCTTCTTTATTACTATTATTTATACATAGAATATTTTTTAGGCATAGAAGCATACGGCATACGGTTACCGTAGCCTTTGAACGCTTGCAATGTAATAAGTATCACTCGCGTGATGCCACCTCTGCTGCTAACACAGCAACCCCTTAGGAGCTCACTGGTGACCTCACTCACACGCAGGACCACAACAATCCTCTAGGCTAGGGAGTTGTTATTTGAATTGCCGTTTTCTGTGAGGTGGTAGGACTTCCCCAGACGGGCTGATTTGATTTGATTGTCCTAATCAGAAAATACCCAGACCAAGACAAATAAACATGTTCATACACACAAATATTTGTCCTGTGTCTGAATCAAACCCAGGAGTGTTGGTATCAAATAAACGTTTCACCACTGCGCCACCTAGCTCGGTCTTATTCATAGCTCTCCTCATGCACTATATCTATATCCAGAAAAAGCCTATATCAAATAATTAGACTCGGACTGACAATCTTTTTCTTCCCTGGCTGTGTACATCCCATATCACTTATGGTCAGACCTCACATGCGTAACACAACTTGCTCAGTGACCAATTTATGACAGCCTGCTCGAAGCCGCGTGCCCCCACATACACAAAACTATATCTGGTTTATATCCATACCCTTATTTTTGAACACAAACATTACATGAAATATTTTAGTAGATTTAGAAAGAAGTCCATAGTAATATTTTTGCTAGAACCTAAAAGTTTAATCATACAGAAATGTCGCTTTTAATTCCGGAGTGGAACGCCCGGGTTTAATTACGCAAATGTACTAAAATTCAGCAATACGGCTTATTGTATCGCTGCATCTGACGTAGGAGCAAAGGTTTCATAACTGGGGTCAAAGCATTCACAAAGATTAAGTTTATGAGTTTAGCCGCTTTGAGTCGCCCTATAAATTAATTTATAATGATGGGCCGTACTTTGATCACTTATAATACTTTATAATTTTTGTATACAGTATTTCATTAAAAGGGTGTATAAAGCTAAGTGGTGCCCTCATTTTATTTATAATAACAATACTGTAACCAATTCCCAAAAACTTTCAATCTGGCACTGTAGAACCACATTTATTTATTTTTGAAACATATCTTGTACGAGTATTTATTATCTATATACAAGTAACCAAAATTTTAATTACTGCTTATTGTGGCCACAATAATCAAAATTATGATAGATATATATATGTTCACGCCAGGTCCCTTGCGGGGTAGGCAGAGAGAATCGAGCGCCATAAGACGCGGTCCTTACACACTTTACTAGCTTCTCTAACATTCATAACTCTTTTCATGCACGCTCGCCGGTATTTAGGGCTCCTGACATCACCTTCTGATATGGTGGGTTAGTCATGGTCTTCCTCGGCTCCTACATCCTTCCACTTTCGTATTGTATATCTGTTTCTTAATTCTACATGCCCGAACCAACGGAGTATTACTTTTCTTATCCTAACACCGAGACTCTCTTTCAGACCAATGTCTCTCCCTTACGTCATCATTATGAACGCGGTCAGCAAGCTACAAATTTTGCACAATTCAATTTTGCAAAATCCGTACATTTTGACATTTCGTTAAGCGATCTGACAGCAGCGACGTTTAACGAAACGTCAAAATATACGCATTTTGACACACGCCGCACTGCAGTGCAGTTGCAGTTTTTTAGTAGAATCGGCCTACAGGTCTCTCCAAATCAGCGGTGTACATTCCATCGCTAAAAGCACTTCCAACATATACAATCTCATTCACTTGCTCCAATACTACATCATCAACCGTAATCCTAGTGTTCGTTCTGGTTGTCTCTCTTTCAAATACCATTACCTTGATTTTCTTCGCATTCAATTGTAAGCTTTTCTTCATATAATCCTTATTAACAAAAACAAAATTAAGGCGCCACTTAGCTTTATATGCCCTCTTAAGAGAACTATATGGCGTCGATGCGCGTGTTATTCTAACCAAACAAGCAGGTTAAGTAATGTCAATCACAGCCTGTCCATGGACGGGTTTACTTACCTCGAGCTTCTCTGTCGGAGGGCACGTTAAGCCGTCGCACCCGGCTGTTTTATATGGATGACAGTCGTTGGCCTTCAGGCGACTTGAAAACACATTGGCTCCGCCAATCCGCAGTTCATGACCGTGGTGGAGTATGATCTAAACCCCTTTGGCTGAAGGGAGACCCGTATCCTTGCAGTGGGAAGAGTTAAAACACCAATCCTTACTCTTCCCGCTGCAAGGATAGGGTAGTAGTATTTCATTTATGTCAGTATACAATGTTTAATCTGTTTCTATTATCCATGGTAATTATTAATCAACCACCTAAACTTACTTTTTATTGCATATTTATTTAAAAATTACTACATGTCATCCCAAAGCTACATAGCACCACTACCTAAAGTTGTCCCTCCCCAGGTTGCCTTCCAAAATGGTGAATTTCATTTGTAAGAAGAATTCGGCCTTCAAACGAACCGAATTTCAATGCAACTATTAAAATGCGTTGAAGTTAACATTGATATTTAAATATTATTCATTTACTAAACGACCAAAAGAGACTTGCTCCTAGCATTTCAAGTTAAAGCTAATGGACAATGTTTGATTTTAAATATCTACAATAATGCACTATGAGATGAACTCCATTTTAATTCCATTCATGTTTCAAGCCATTTGAAGATCATGCTTATATTTTGAAATTTAGTACATATTTCTAGCTTACGGTATCCTCATCATCGTGATAGTTCTTTTTTTTACAAAATTATTATATTCTGTTACCATTGTCCTGAAAACATAGACCCGAACTGAAATATGTAGGAAACGCAAACGAATGTGCGTGCCCGGACTTATCTACTTTGTGTCAATATTTGAAAAGCGATATGAATGAAAAGGGCTATTGAACGTTACTATGAGGTTGGGAAGTAAGGAATTTACGAAAGATTATAATTGTGCATTCAACACACATGTTTAAATTTCAAATATAGAAATAGTGATAGAAAAGAAAAAAGGAGTGAAGAAAATCTTAAGAAAGGTATCATTGAGAATGGATTAAGAAAAAATATATATTGAGTCACATTGCATGGGAAACATTTTTACAAAATACGAATCACGCCTAAATCTGAACTGCGTAAGCGCAACGGGTTATAAATATGACCGAATACGTAAAACCAGGACACTGATGACGACGGGAACTTAGAATATTATTTTATATGATATGCTTAGCTTGCTAGCTGGTTTTGTTTTCATTACGTCGTTCACCCTTAGACTAATCCGTCCGTAACACGCATAAAGAACAAGAACAGTGGTTTTCCCTCTGGGTTGTGGAAGTCTGATAGTAGTCGCTCCACGTCAAAATCAGCGTCAAATTCGCCAAAACCTTATGCTTAGATAGCAAACCCCGCCAAACCTAATGAATTAGGAAACATTATAACCCTAGGAAGAAGAACTGAAATAAAAAAAAATAACGGAGGCCATCACGGGATCGGGTATCCCAGCAGACGTCAAACATCTCAGTGAATATTCAAATCATTAATAAATAAAATCAAAAATCATCGGATAGATATAGTAAATATGCAGAGAAGTAACGAAGTGTCCAGTATGCGCACGCAGACACACAAGGGAGTAGAGAGCGGAGGTGTAGAGAGGGCATAACGGCATGCGAGAGCGTCATGCCATTTACCGTCACGGTACACGGTTCGTATTACTGCCAAGGCGCGCCAATAGATGTTTCACATCAATAAAACAGAAACAAATGGCGGCAGTTACATCGACAGGAGCGCAGCTTTTAAACTATTAGAAAACATATTCCATATTCGTAATTCTGTTATACGGCTATCTCCAGTACTATGCGCAATACGTCTATAAACTACTATAATTTCCTTTAAAACTCCAATCGCCAATAAAGTCCAATATTGAGCGTCCAATTAAAGGCTATATCGAAATGGTTTTGCTTATAAATATTAATAGCAGCACTAAAATATCAATAAGTAGCGAGCCATCACCATTAGAGGGGCTCTGAAGGAATCAGTCATTAAGGGCGAAAAACGTTGCAAAATCAAACACCAACTTGTACTGACAGAGCTGGAAAGTTCGCTCCTAATTGCCGAGTCCTTTGAGCCACTTAAAACAGCCGCGAAATAAAATTGCCAACATTAACAAACAGAAGTAGATTTGTTTAAAATTTATGTTTTTAACATTTTTTGTTTTGTTAATGAGTTCATTTTGTTAAATTAGAGAGGTTCTCTAAAGATGAGCACTTTTTTAAACAACGTCGGGTGACAACAAACTATGGCCAGCTTGATGTTAAGCAGCTGCTATAGCCAAAAGAATTACAATACAAGAAATGGCAACAATATAAATAATAATAAGTATCATAAAAACATGTGATATCAAATTGATTTTGCGCGTTTATCTGTCTCTCTCGCCACATAATCTCAATCACCGACTTACAATTATTCAAAGGATTATATTTAATAAAAAAAAGTAACACAACGTAAAAGTATTGATAGTAAGGCCACCCGTGCGGAACAATATTTTTTACAAAAAGTAAGCGTCGCTTGAAATTCGAAATGCAGTTTGTCATGTACAGTCATCGTAACCTCAAAATGCGTCAACGCCTTGTGCGTATTGACAAGTTAAAAAAACATATTTTTTAATTACTAATTTAATCTGATTACGCTGAAAATTTAATCACTGTTATATTATCTTTGGAAAAAATGCAGCTCAATTCCTCTAGCAGTCCGGAACAAAATTTAATACAAACGTTTGTTTACGTACCCACACGTAGTTCTTAAAACTCTAAGGGGGTAATCGTAAATAACTGTTAAGCAAAATGGAGAAGAATATAGACAGGTACCAAAGTAAAAATTAATATAACTACATACAACAAACAAAGTTTTAACACACACATGCATCCTCTTAAAACTGGTATGCAGCGGCACAGGAGGCCTTGAATTATTAACAAAATTTTGTACCTCGACTTTTGGGGCAGTTTTGCTCTTCGGTTCTATGCTAAATGTCGAACATAGCAAACATTCTTTCGTTGGAAATAAATACATATTATACGTATTAAGCATCCAGTCAACGGAAGACATTATTTCATATGGTACCAAAACAGCGGCTCCCTGATGGTAAGCTTCATCAGGGGCATCATTGCTGATCCGTAAAAATCTCTTGCTATTTCGTAGAATCACAGTCAGTAGTAGGTATCTTGGAAAAATCTAGGCAGTGAGTTCTTTCCTCTACCTAATGGTTCTCAGAAGAAAACTTCTCTTAACGTAAAGGTTCTCGGAAGAAAACTTATCTGAAAGCAGTACGCGACCATTGTGGATCATGAATTCTCCGGTGAGGTGGCAGCGGTTGTAGAAGAAGACATTTGGCATCGTATCGAACCCATTGTTCAATCGGTAGAATATATAAAGTGAGTCAAAGTGGTATAACAGCAGTGGAATAACTTCAATAAAACATTCTAAATCATATATATCTCGACTAGTCTTTTTTTTATCACGAAAATTGACTTCGTTTTGTATTATGTCACTAGTTGCTGCTACGGTCTTCAGTGTTAAGTTTTACACAGGAAATATTTTTGGAACGAATATAATAAAAAAATAGCTTACATTAATCTAAAACATACTCTATTTGTGTGCTAAACTTTATCTAAATCCCTTCAGCTATTTGTAATATTTTAAATTTATAATAATACACTCACTTGCACAATAAAACGGCCAATAATATTTCTTCTGTTCATTTTCGTAGTCATTTTGAATGAAATGTTTCCATGTTCATGTTTGTAAACACAATTATAAAATTGAATACTACTGTAGTAAAAACAGGGTGTAGCCAAAAAGCTAAGGTTTTGACTCATTTCCAAAATTATAATTTTGATTATGATTGATTCAATAATTTAAATATGTGTCGAAGAAGAGTAAAATGTGACGATATTACGCGACTATGTAATTTAAAAGTAAAATTGAGTTCATCGACAACTTTTCTGTACGTATCGGTTAATATCTGCCCTTTTTTGCAATAGGGTTTATTATGATTGCACAACTAGTTTTTATGAAATATACTGGCGAGCTCGGTGGCACAGTGGTGAAACGTGCAGTTACGCTACTTACACACTAACTTCTCGTGGGTTCGATTCCCACACAGGACAAAAAATTGTGTGCATGAACATGTCTGTTTGTCTTAGCCTGAGTATTTACTAAGTATATATAATAATCATGTATTTACAAAAGAAATGTTATGTTTATCAGTTGTCCAGTACCCATAACACAAGCTTCGCTCACTTTAGGGCTAGACGGCGCTGTGTAATTTGTCGAATAATATTTAGTTATATCTACCACATTCTAGTTGTATGCCGGTGGTAATGACCTCATGACGGTAAGGTTATATTTAATAAGCTAGCAATTGTAGCAGGAAGCTATGGTAACAGTAATTAGGTTTTTCAATATTAAGTATAGGATACGGCGTAATATTATACAGTTTATAAATAAGTAAGTTTAATTTCAATGGTAGCAAAAATATATCTCACAATCAGCGGAAATAAAATGACCTTCATGTGACAGCTTAACAATAAACAAGTACAGTGTAGTTATAGTATTTGCTTTATTTGAATTTATTAATTGTTTAAAACTATCGCGATATCCAAAGCGCACCCACCTGATGTAAAACGGTTACCGTATCTCATGAACGCTTGTGATACATTAAGAATCATACTCGCAATGCCATTTCTGCTGCTAACACAGCAACTCCTTAGGAGCTGGTGACCTCACTCTCACGCAGCAACACAAACCTCCAAAGAGTTGTTATTTGACTGCGGTTTTCTATGAGCTGGAGATATTTTCCCAAACGAGCTGCTTCGATGTGCCCTACCTCTCTTATAAACACCAAGACGAACACACATGTTCATGTGCCATTCGTGTGCACACAAATGTTTGTCATCTATGGGAATCGAACCTACGAGCGGCGGTGTCAATGTCGCGTTATTTACCGCTACGGCACCGAGCTTGTCAAAAGACGTCGTCTAGGGTTCCTCTTGATAATAATTCGAAACCAATGACAATCTTGGAAATTTATCTTCATTGGAATTAGAGGCTGAGGTGAAGCTTCCCTACACGGGCAACTTTGATATGCCCTACCTCTCTTAAAGTTATCTATATTATAATACCTTCTATTAGTATTAGTTGTAAAATTATTGTTAAATTTGTGGCGTTAGGCTTGTAGACCGTATTTAATGATGATGTTAGCAACAGAGTTAGTCTGAAAGAGAGCGTCGGTGTTAAAATAAGAAGAGGCATGCTCCGTTGGTTCGGACATGTAGAAAGAATGCAGGATAAAAAAATGACGAAGCAGATATACAATGCAAAAGTGGAAGGATGTAGAAGCCGAGGAAGGCCAAAACTTACCATGACCAAATTGGTCGTGTTCTATCAGAAGGTGATGTCAGGAGCCCTAAATACCGGCGAGCGTGCATGAGAAGAGCAATGAATATTAAAGAAGCGAGTGAGATATGTAAGGATCAAGTCACGTGGCGCTCGGTTCTCTCTGCCTACCCCGCAAGGGATTTGGCGTGAAGTTATAGATAGATAGTATTAGTTGTATATCTATAAATGAATATGTATCTTAAGAAACCTTTCGTTTTGCACGTTTCTCACCTTTGCTTGCGTGGTGTCTCATTATCCACGGCAGTAAAGGAACTGTGATGTATTCGACTTATTAAAATAAACCATATGAGCACAAACTCAAGTGCCTACTGAGCCATTGCAATGATTCAACATTCCCCTCCTGATTCTAACATTGATGATGATTGACGGAACAAAATTATTGTATTGTGATTATACACTGTATTACACACATTTGTGAAGTTTCCAATAGATATCACAATTAAAAGTTGGTTCATTTCGATTTCCAGGGAATTGAGCCAAACACACTAACAGGTGAAGTTAAGTAGAAGGGGAAGAAAATAGTAGCTTGAAATAAAAAGTAAAAATATGCTATGTCGGGTGGTGAATGTTCATACGATTCGTCTGACATAACAATTACATGGCATAATTATAAATGCTTGGAACACAAGGAGCTTCGTTGCGCATTGCTGGTGGAAATGGTTTCGTCTGTACTTTGTTTTCTCTTCGATCTGTTTAAATCCAAGCCAAATCTACCTGCTAATGGGGAAACCTATGTTCAGCAGTGCACATCTTTGGGCTGATATGATGACGATGATGACCTGCTAATGTAGCAAGCAGTGTATTTTTTTTATATACCACTAGGTGACTTTCAGCGTCTTTTTACATACGGAACCATTCGCGTGCGATTCCGAGTCACACTAGATTTTTTTTAATTTATATGTGTAGACGTTGTTGAAAATTCAACAATCTTGGTTTTCAAAAGTATCACCGTAAAAAATATATAAGAAATTTGTGTTGGCCATCCTCGCTGCTTAGACAACAAGAAATTCTTGGTAAACTCACTCACAATAACACAACATTCAAGAGATAGAGATCTTCTACAATATACTTCCCCTGTCAAGCTTGTTTTATATCGCTGTGCTATGTCACTTAGGTGGCAAAAAATTGTACGGCCTGTCTGTTCCTGATACCAGAGACATCACTTACGCAAACCATTGCTTGTCAACCATGCTTTTATATACCACTAAGGTGAAGAGAAAGTAGGTAACCTACCTCTGTGCCTAGTAAAAACTTAAATATAAATTTATACCATTGTGAAACGAAAGTAGGTCTTTTACCCGTACCTATCTCAATTGCTGATCGGCAGGGGGCACCGCGTGCAAAAGAGCGCTTTGTTACGATTTTAATTAATTAAGGCAAATAACGCCACTTTCACAGAACTATTTGCCTTATACAGCTAGTTTGCCGCTTGAAAACTGGTACCGGTTTGTGGCGATTCCAAGGTCACAGACAGGTTTGCGAGACGTCTGCGTCACATTCGGTAACGCTGCTATTTCATCACGATACATAATACTAGACGACACAGCTGGCCTACATTTGTTTGAAATGTAAGAAAACATAGACAAATGTAAACATAGCCGGTTGGAAATGAGAAAATTGTAGAAATACATGCTAACTCTTTGATGTATTACCTACCTATACCTTCACGCCATATTCCTTGCTTCTTACATACCTCACTCACTTCTTTAAAGTTCAAAGCACTTTTCATGCACGTTCGCCTGTTTCTAGGGCTCGTCCATCTTCTGATAAAACTCGATCAATATAACGGTGCGTTTGCAATTTCCAAAAGCTAAGTATTAGTCATACCCTGAGGTCGATAGCTTTCACTCTACAGATTATGTTCTATCAATATACTACTATCAATATACTACTATCAATATGCTACTATCAATATACTACTATCAATATACTACTATCAATATACTACTATCAATATACTACTATCAATATACCTACATTGGTACCTAGTACCAATTCCAGTAGGGTTATTTTGTTATAGTCGGGAGTCGGGAGGCATACAAGTATACGGGCCACCTGATGTAAACCGGTTACCGTAGCCCATGAACGCTTGTGATACATAAAGCGTCATGCGCGCGATGCCACCTCAGCTGGTAACACTGCAACTCCTTAATAGCTTACTGGTGACCTCACTCACACGCAGGAACACAACAACCCTCCAAAGAATTGTTATTTAGCTGCGGTTTTCTGTGAGCTGGAGATACTTTTCCAAATGGTCTGATTCGAACTATTAGAGACTACGAGTAAAACTACAAAATCAAAGCTAGATACATTCGTCTTCGTTGTTAAAAATTGTTCACAATGCCATGATGCCACCTCTGCTGCTAACATAGCAACTCCTTCGAAGCTTACTGGTGACCTCACTTACACGCAGGTACACAACAACCCACCAAAGAGTTGTTATCTGGCAATGGTTTTCTGTGAGGAGGAGGTACTTCCCCAGACGAGCAGCTTTGATGTGCCCCACCTCTCTTAAACATATTACATTTGACATCGATGTTTATACAAATAATAGTACGTTGGGCGCCGCGTTTAATCACTGTAGTTTAAAAACGTGTTTAAATAGAATAAAAAGACACGTGATATATTAAAGTTACGTTACGGGAAATTACGGAAAGTCATATATTTATATATATATATATATATATATAATCTTCTGTAATTTCCCGCTGTATATATTATATATAGGAAGCCTGGACCGAAACCAGATATTCTTATAGGAATACAATGATGTTCTATATTTGCAGAGCTGCGTTAGCCAGCGAAGCTTTATAACCGAGAAAATTGTGATGGGGAAAACTCGAGCAAAATTTTTAAAATACTGCGTCAGTCTAGCCACGGCTACTATAGATCGGAAAAAGCAGAGCAGCTCCACCTAGGACTAATATTGTATGCCTCGGCTATAAGTATAGTCGATGGTATTGCGGTGGTTGGGTGGAGCTGTGAAGCTCACTGTTGCCCGTGTCTGAACTGACGTAGTATAGGGAGGGAAAATTGGAAATAGTCATAAACGTTTTACCGACGTTCTAAAATGGGCCAAATCAAAAAAAATCTTGAAAACAGAACTGAAAGATGATGAATGAAAGAGGAATTGTGGTATGAAAGAGAATGTGATGGATGAACGTGTATATTGTATTGTGTAATTTGATTAATAATAATAAATTTTGTATGATAAGTACTTAGCCATAAAAAGAGCCTTGCCCATGGCAGGGGTGCAAGAATTAAAAAAAAAACCGAGAAAATTATCTTTTTTGCAGTTTGACGGTTTTCGACTGTTACACGTAGTATTCCTTCAGTATAGAAGCTAGAGAGCTGATTGTTCGACGTGAATGTACCTTAAGTATTGTAGATTCCCCTAAAATAGATTAATTTTCGATTAGCTCAATAAAGGATATCGATAAGTGATGTTATCGCCCCAAAAACCATTCCAATATAAAGTCAATTGGAGCGCGTATGGCGAGTACTGAAAAACAACAACACTGGATCAAATTAATTGTCAAAATATTTATTGACACAAGGGTTAGGGTTAGCAGCTCTGCTTACGCAGCTTGCTGTTATTTACTTATTGTGCAAAAGCAGCTCTGCCAATGCGCCGCAGGCCCAGCTCCCCTAGTTTATTAATGTGTATAGATATATGCATATACTATACGTATATGCATATATCTACACATGTTCACTGTCGAGTAAGCTTAATATATCGAGACAGTCTTTGGAGTTTTTAAAATATTATCCGTATTAATCTGTATACTGAAATGCATAATTACGTTCGCATATAATTGTCGTAAAATTGCTATAAATCATTTATTTATGTCTACGTTTTATGAATCATAAATAAAAATATTTACGTGCTATGCTAGTGTGTCGCTATAAAACTTATAACCATAAACATGTTAGTAAATTTCATAACTAGACATAGTTATGAAATGCTAACGTGTTTATTTCAAGCCAATGTTATATTACTGATTTATTTGGCTAGTATGTCATTTTTTTATATAAACGTCAGGAAGCATACAAGCATACGACCTACCTGATGTAAAGCTGCTCCTGCGTGTGAGTGAGGTGACCAGTAAGCTCCTAAGGAGTTGCTGTGTTAGCAGCAGAGGTGACATCGTGCAAGTGATACTTAAGAGGAGCCATAAAGCTAAGTGGCGCCCTCATTTTGTTTTTCGGCTCGCCTTATGTAAAGCGGTTACCGTAGGCTATAAACGCTTGAAGCACTTTAAGTATCACTCGCGCGATTCTACTGCTGCTGCTAACACAGCCACAGGTAACTGCTGGCGGAACAAGGTAATATATTATAGACTAAATTGAATATAAATGATTATGACAAAGCTTTCATTGCATATCTCTAATTAGTAACATGGGACAGATTTTGACGCGCTCAGAGGTGCAGTAGTTAGTAACTAAACTAACTAACGCTACCTTGCACAAACGCTCGTGGGTTCGATTCCCACACAAGTTAAACATATGTGTGCATGAATTTAACTGTTTGTCTTGCTTTGTGTGATTTTATGAGAGGTAACACGCATCAAAGCACCCCGACTAGGAAAATATCTCCATCTAAAAAAAACTATAGCCAAATAACAATTACCTGGAGTGTTTGGTTCCTGCAGATGGAGTAGTTTTTCAAAAAGAAGAATAACTTGCCCGTTAGCTTAAAATACTAGCTAGAACAGCGACCTCGATCGCGTGTATCCCGGCTTTTTCTATTTTCTTTATTCTCGGCTCAGAATACAGAATAAACCAGAAGGAGCCTACAGCCGATAATATATGCGGTCCGCTGTGTCCAGAAACAATTCGCAATCCCCCGCACTCCTCATACTTCCCACCCGTACAGTGTTGCTAGCTTAGTGAGAGGTCGCCTCTTTTAGGGTAAATTAAAAGTGTTATATTAATATTAAAGATGTTATATTAATATACAGTTATGCATAAAAAAATGCTTTAGTAAAATAAAACACAAGTAATTTACAAAAAATATGTCTTTACTTAGGTACATTTTGTTGTACTAATATTGCCATTTTGATTCTGAGGTAATCAATACATTTTTACGTTTCAAAAAATGAAGAAGTCTTACTCTTTGCTTTTATAATTTCATCAGTGGGGAACTGAAATTCCACGTATAATAATTAGAATAGTTTTACACAAAACATTTTTGTAAAAAAACTACTATTTACACAATTTCACATATGCAGACTATATACCAAAAACATTAGTTAATAATATTTCAATGATTATTATTAAGTCAATAATTATTATTTATTTCAGGCAATATTTATATTAAAAGATCTCAAATAATGTAAACATAGGCTCATATCGTAAATACCTTAAAATTCAATAAATGTATTTACATATTTCATCAAATTATTTTTTAATTACTTAACATGCATTTATTATTTATTTCATCAATGTCAACTTTATAAAAAAAAGTAGGGAAAAGAAACCAGTAAAACTGGCAATATGAACAAAATGGACTCGCCCAAATTGTTTACCACTATCAACGAGTAAAAGAAATTTATTATTTAAATAAAATGAGGTGTAAATGCGCTAGTTACACATGAAATGTAATCCCATCTTGTTTTTTTATGCTTCTAACTGCATTCTTGCAGATGGGAACCGCACAAGACGGCATTATTTAATAAAAACTATCGAGAAATTTTTACGCGTAAGAGACATGGTGGCCAAATACCTATATACTAATCGTCCAAATCTCTCAAAGAGAGTAGTTTGTATGGCTTCAGTGTTGGGCGTGTTCGCGGTTTCTGGTTTATTCTGTATTCTGAGATTCTCGGTTTCTAAGGATGGTATTGTGAGGGTATAGCTTACAACTTTCCTCAAGAAAGCAAACAGATTTTTTCAAAACCAACTGGCGGTTCCAGAAACTAGCGCGTTCGAGCACACAAACAGATTCTTCCACTTTATTAATTATAATATATAAGTTATCAGGCAACAGAAGCCCTAGAAACAGGCGAGTCTGCATGAAAGGAGCCACGGATGTTAAAGAAGCTAGTTAGGTATGTAAGGACCGAGTCATGTGGCGCTCGGTTCACTCTGCGTACCCCGCATGGGACTTGACGTGAAGTTATAAATAGATAAACAATATAAGTTATATGCAGGTGACTGTACAGCTATTCGAATTGCTTGCATTGACACACAATGTTTACCGACTTCTAGTAGTTCAAAGGTGAAATCGAACAAACGGCGAGAGTTGCGACAAGTGACAATCGTACATAATATACACACATATATACATAGTACGTACAGATAAGCTACCTTATGATTTAAAATTTGATTTGTTGATTTAAACTGAACTTTATCATTTTTACACATTTTTTTCATTTATGTGCATGAACATGTCTTGCAATTTGACTTTCGCAAAATAACGCCTGAATTTATTAACTATTTAATGAACATGTCTGTTTGTTTTGATCTGGATGTTCTAAGCGAGGTAGGGCTCATCAAATCAGCCCATCTGAGGAAGTACCTTCACCTCACAGAAAACCGTAGCGAAATAACAATTCCCTAGAGGGTTGTTGTGTTCCTGCGCGTGAGTGAGGTCACCAGCAAGCTCCCAAGGAGTTGCTGTGTAAGCAGCAGAGGAGGCATCGTGCGAGTGATACTTAATATATTACAAGAGTTAATAGGCGACGGTACCCGCTTTACATCAGGTGGGCCGTATGCTTGTATGCCTCCCGAAGTGAAAGCTTGTTATGCACGTTGGGCACTTTTGGAGTGGGTAAAGTACACTGAACTCGTGTAAAAATTATGTTACCTGTAACTGTCAGTTATTTTCTGAATTTCTCCAATGGTAGAGTGTAATCTTAGGGATTCTTTTTATTTTATGCTATCTATCTATCAATAATTTCACGCCAAATCCCTCGCGGGGTAGGCAGAGGGTACCGAGAGCCACATAACTCGATCCTTACAAATCTCACTCGCTTCTTTAACATTAATGGTACGCTCGCCGATTTCTTAGGCCCCTGACTACATTTTCTGATAAGACACGATCATTTTGGTCATGGTAGGTAAGTCTGAGCCTTCATCGGCTCCTACATCCTTCTACTTTCGCGTTGTATATCTGTTTCGTAATTCTTTCTTCCTGCATTCTTTCTATATGTACGAACAAACAGAGCATGCCTCTTCTTATTTTAACACCGACATTATCTTTCAGACCATCTCTGTTTCTAACATCATTATTGCGGATACGGTCTAAAGCGATACGCCACAAATTTTGCACAACGCTCGCATTTATCTTCTACTTTATATTATACTTTTATGCTCTCTCTGCCTTATCCAGCTCTCGCTTCCATAAGTTAGCATTGGGATCAGCACTGCATTGTGTATAGCGAGTTGTGCCTTCTGGCTCAAGCTTTTACTGCCAAGAAGTTTTCCCAACGCTCCATTCACACTATTCCCAGCACTCACTCGGCTTTCCACATCTGCGGTGTACCTTCCATCCCTGCTGAAAGCGCATCCAAGATATACAATCTCATTCACTTGTTCCAACACTACATCATCAACCGTAATCCTTACAATGGTTCTGGTTTCTTCTCTATTTATCTATTTTATGCTTATTGTCTATACCTGCTGAGCAGTGATAGCGTGATGGATAAAGAACCACCCTATCGACTAACTGGTACCCGGTTTGAATCCTGTCATGTACCAGTAAATTCGTGTCTTCGGATTTATGTACATATTCGTAATTACCACTTGTTCAGCGGTGAAGGAAAACATCGTGAGGTATCCCGCATGTCCAAGAAATTATTTTTCGAAAGGCATATGACCTAACTTAAGAAAGGTCTAGTTATCAGTCTGGGTTATGGAGGTATGACCCCAGTCGCTCCATGTAAAAATCAGTGTCTTCGCCAAATCCCTAGGCTTAGGTAGCGGACCCCGCATATCATAATGGATTTGGAAACGGGATAATGCTAGGAAGTGAATTATTGTTTTTAACGTTTCGTCGGATAAACTAAATATTTTCTGTGTTCATTTTATCAGAAATTAACAAGTTAATAGTTTATTTAAATAACTTTATATAATAAAGCAAGACTCAGTAGATAACAATGATTTGATTAATTTAAATAACAAACTTCCTGTATGTACAGGATTATTCAATTATTTTCAATTATCGCTAGACCAATGACCGCATGACTTCCTTCATTAAGTAGGTCTCGAAACGAATAGACAGGATATTGTAACTGGACGCAAATAAACAATAAATAACATGTTAATACACAAAATTCGACAAAGTGATTTTTTATTACCGCAGAATTGATGACAAAGTGTGTTGTATAAAAAGAGACAGACACATAGATACATCCTATCGTCCCCGTCTGATTTTTTTTCTATAACGAACACATACAAGGTATTAAGAGCCCTACCTGGGTGTATCAAAGCAGCCCGTCTGGAGAAGTTCCTCCACCTCACAAAAAACCGCAGCCAAATAACAACGCCATAGAGGGTTGTTGTATAACGAGGTCATCATTAAGCTCCTAAGGACTTGCTGTGTTAGCAGCTGAGGTGGCATCGTGCAAGTGATACTCAATATATTACAAGCGTTCGTAGACTACGGTAACCGCTTTACATCAGGTGCGCCGGATGCTTGTATGCTTCCCGATATCGTATAAAAAAAAACGCAACACATAAAGTATTACTCGCGCGATGCAACCTTTGCTGGTAACACAGTTTACTGGTGACCTCACTAATTCGCAGGAACACAACATCCCTCCAGGGAATTGTTATTGGCTGCGAAATTCTGTGAGGTTACTTCCGCAGACGGGCTGCTTTGATGTGCCCTACCTCTCATATAGTCAATACGCCACAGTAAACAATACGTGGGCACGGCCACTCCCTGGCACTCAGTTCTCTGCCATTAAATACTCTAGTCTAACTGAAACTCAAGGATATAATCATTGTCTTGGAGACAATGTTATCCATTTACATCATACTTAAAACCTACTGCATTCTTCGTCACACTGCTCAATTACTTCTTATTTACGTAGGGAGGCAAGCAAGCATAGACCATTTGTGAATTAGCGTAGGAACGAAATAGAGAGCTAGATTTTATTTTATTTTTATTTTATTTTTACATTTTTGGGATACTTACGTCTAATTTACAAACAATATTACAGAAGTCTATTGGACAAGATGGACAATTACAAGTTTCCGCAGATAGAAATATGAGTATAACTTTGTTACCGTTTAGACGGTCAATTAACTTAAAGATAGTTAAAAGAAAATGGTGTTCAAAAGTTTGTTATTAAGAACAAAAATATAACTTACTTAACACTCTTTTAACATAGTATACACTGCTATTATATAAATCAAGATCACAACTATGCGATATTTCGTTGAAAGTTCGACAAGCACGTATTAAGTATGAATTTTGTCTATAATTGGATTTCACTCGTGGAACATATAATATAAATATGATAATGTAGATAATATAATATAAATAATATAAATAATATAGATAACGTTGTTGTGCGTGTCTATTCTAACCGAGCACCTAAGTTAAGCAAAGTCGGCCGCAACCAGTCAATGGCTGGGTCTAGAGATTCTCCGTGCTCAGAGGGCACGTTAACCCGCGGGTCCCGGCTGTTGTCGATAGATGACAATTGTTAAACTAAGTCAGTGGACTTCGGGCGGCTTGCAAACACTGTCCTCCGCAAATCCGCAGTTGAATAGCGTGGTGGAGTGTGCTCTAAACCCTTTGGTTGAAGAGAGACCAGTATCCCTGCAGTGGGATGAGTAAGCGTTGGTGCAGTAGTAGTAGCCTATGAAGGCTTCCATTATAAAAACTAACACAGGCGTTTACTGGTAACCTCATTCACTTGCAAAAACAGAACAATCCTCCGGGAAGTTGTTATTTAGCTGCGGTCTTCTGTGGGGTAGAGCAACTCCCGTCGACTTCATAATTTTCAATAATTACGTAACGAGAATCGGCCTCTTTATGAAGGGGACAGATGAAACTAAATAATAATAGTGCCAACCGCCAATCCAGTGGCGGGCTCGCAGATGAAACTAAATAATAATAGTTGCAACCGCCAATCCAGTGGCGGGCTCGCAGATGAAACTAAATAATAATAGTGCCAACCGCCAATCCAGTGGCGGGCTCGCAGATGAAACTAAATAATAATAGTTGCAACCGCCAATCCAGTGGCAGGCTCGAAGGGGTCATATGGAAATAAAAGCTTATCTCATGATTGCGAGTCACTTCCACCCAAAAATTGGCTCAGGCTCAGGCCAGGTTTATTATGGTGCTTAAAACCAGTACTACGCCGAGTACTATTTAATTTACCGAGTAACCGAGTATTACTAGGTTTTATCTTTACCGAATCAAATATTCGGCCGACTTACTCGGTTCTTGCGTCCCGAAACCAAAACAAGGAGAGTGCTTAGTATTCTTGCGTCATAACTTGCCCCTGTTAAACTTTCAGTATTAATTTATAGAAATCATACCATTTTCCATTTCAATTATTCAAATAATTAAATACCTAAATTTAATATGCTTATTTACTTCTATTATTTCCACGATGAGAAAACAATATTTTATCTATAAATTACATTGACCGAGTAAACAGCATTTGAAGCGTGTTACTCGGCCGAGTACGAATAAGCTATAAAACGTCGTAAAGCCGAGTACCGAGTAATAACCCAGTACTTTGCGCATCTCTACTTAAAACCATTGACTTAGTTTAACTATTGTCAACTATCGATAACAGTCAAGATCGACAGTAATGCACATCCAAGAAACACAACAACCCTTCAACCTGCGTTCAATATTATTATTAATTTTTCTGACATTATTATTCGAGTTTATTGACATTAAGATATCATAAATGAATGGCTTCATCTATCAAATGTTTGTAAGCCACCGAGGCAAAGCATGATGGACTCTAACATTCTTCTTCTTCTTCTGATTGTCCCGTTTTCCTAATCCATTAGGATTGAAAGCGGGGCCCGCCGCCCAAGTTAAGGATTTGGTAAAGACAAAGCTCCATTTTTACATGGAGCGACTGCCGTCAGACCTCCACAATCGAGAGGGAAAATCAGATCTTTTTTGGGTAAGGTCACACGTATTTCGAAATATAACTTCTTGGACGTGTGGTTTTCCTCACGATGTTTTCCTTCACCGTCGAGCAAGTGATAAATGTGTACATAAATCCAAAAACACGAATTTAGTGGTACACGTCCCCGTCTGGATTCGAACCGGGGACCAAGTGGTCAATAAGCCGGTTCCTTATCCACTACCCATAACACAAGCTTCGCTTACTTTGGGGCTAGATGGCGCTGTGTAATTTGTCCGACAGTATTTAAAATTTAAATCTAAAATAAAATATTAATACAACAATTTGGTAGTTTAATGTAACCTATGTGTTAATTCACAAAAAAAGAACACGAAAGCTCCTTTTATTATAATTTTTATACCACTAAAGCGACAAACAAGCATACGACCTGCCCCATGATGAACAGTCACCGTAGCCTATGGACATTCGCAACACCAGGGGTGTTACTCACTGTGCGTTGCCGACCCTAAATATTCTATTGTTTCTAATTATACTCATTTACAATTCCATAGCTACGTGTTAATTTGCTACAAATCGTAATAAATATACGGAACAATAATTATTGGCTCATCCGATAATTTAGTTGTGTTTGCCCAAATGTTTCAACCGTGAAATTTGGTTGTAAACAGTGAGGTGGCGATGCGTGAGCGTGCTCCACTTGCATACAATTACCAAAAAACTCAATGAAACCCAACAGTATATTAATGCTCTTTTCCGTAATGCTAGCTTCTATTTTACGTCATAAGGCCCAGCTGATATAAAGTGGTTACTGTTGGCTATGTACGCTTGCAATGTGAAGTATCACTCTCAAGATCCCATGCTTGCTATAAAAACTCCTTAGCTTCCTAGTGACCTGATTTTTTATGCAATATCGGAACGCATACAATACCTGCCAGATGCATACCGATTATCGTAGCCTATAGACGCCTGCACTGCAATACCTACGTATCACACGCGCGATGAAACATCTCCTTCTAACACAGCAACTCCTTAAGCATACTGGTGACACTCACACGTAAGAACACAACTACGCTCCAAAAAGTTGATATTGGTCCGGGGTTTTCTGTGAGGTGGAAGTACTTCACAAGACGGTTTGCTTACATGCGTCCTACCTCTCTTAATAACAACCAAACCAAGACAAATAGAAATGTTCCTGCACAAGTATTTATCCTGTGTGGGAATTAAACCTACAAGTATTGGTGTCAAAGTATTACTAACCACTGCGCCACCGAGCTCGCTAAAATAACAACCCTTAAAAAAGTTGATATTCGTCTGCGGTTTTCTGTGAGGCAGAGGTACATCCTCAGTCGGGCTTTATTGCCCCTTACCTCTCTCTTAAAACCTCTCTTAAAAACATCCAAACCAAGACAAATCGACATACTCATGTGTTCATGCACACAAATGTTTGTCTTGTTTGGAAATCGAAGCCACAAACCTTGATGTTAAAATAGCATTACTGATCATTTCACCACCACCACCACCGAGCGCGTCAAAAGATTATCTACGGTTTCGCCCGCATGGGGATCCTTTTGAACTGCTAAGAAGATTATGATCCTTTTAGCCATTTAGTTGTAATAACCACACAGATAGCCCAGTGGATAAGGAACCAACCTATTGACCAACTGGTCACCGGTTCGAATCCAGGGAGCATTTTAAATATTGTCGGACAAATTACACAGCGCCATCTAGCCCCAAAGTAAGCGAAGCTTGTGTTATGGGTACTAGACAACTGATAAACATACGTAAATACATTTTTTTTTGTAAATACATACTTATTATACATAGAAAATACCCAGACCAAGACAAACAGACACGTTCATGCACACAAATGTTTGTACTGTGTGGGAATCGAACCCACGAGCGTTGGTGTCAAAGTAGCGTAACAACGCGTTTCACCACTGCGCCACCGAGCTCGTCCACCACAGAATACATGTCTTCGGATTTGTATACATATTTATTTTCTGCTCGGCGGTGAAGGAAAATGTCGTGAGGAAACACAAGTCCAAGAAATTATATTTCGCAGGCCGAGTGACCGAGCCGAAAAAAAATCTGGTTTCCCCTCTCGGTTGTGGAGGTCTGACGGTAGTCGCTCCATGCAAAAATCAGTGTCTTCGCCAAATTCTTAGGTAATGTCTTAGGTAACAGACTTCGCTAAACCTAATGGATTAGGAAATGGGATAATGCTAAGAAGAAGAGTTATAATAGTCACACTATTTTTCTATGTATAATAAGTATGTATTTACAAAAAAAAAAAATATTTCCGTATGTTTATCAGTTGTCTAGTACCCATAACACAAGCTTCGCTTACTTTGGGGCTAGATGGCGCTGTGTAATTTGTCCGACAATATTTATTATTATTATTATTTTATTTTTATTCACGGGTATTATCCCGGTCATTTGATAGGCGTGCGCGGGGATATGGATCCAACGCGTAGAGGCCCTTTTAAGAAGATTCATGATATGTTGTACACCCACCGAGACCCCCTCCTAAAAATATCGATAGAACCATATATCTATGAGCAGGTCACGGCAGGTATTGGGACTATTGCGAATGTGTAGGAAATGATTAGTCTATTGTAATGAGGTCTGGAGGGATTATTGGTACTGGGTTATTGCAGAAGAGGGACGGACACCTGCCATAACTATCATATCTGACTGTTATTTTTGGCAGGCGGTGGCTCGCCACTCACTAGATGGACCCCCGAAATGCCAGAGAAAGTCGGCCGGGGGCAACACCGGTGTGAGTGACTCAGGGGTGTCGAGAGGTGTGCTGCGCTTTCTCTGAAGTTACTCGCGGCGTTATGCCCTTTAACACTTCCACCCCTGGAGTATATCACCTGCTAGAGCAATATACTCTATCGACTCCTCTCTGGACGGCCAATGAAGGCAAGCCAGAGCTGAGAGTCCTGCGGGCCTTCTTGGATTTCCACTCCGACCGACGAAGACACGCCGGAGACGAAGGCCCTGATCGACTCTCTGGAGCACTCGGGTACCCGTGGTGTCGTTACGCACCAACAGCTCGCCACAAGCTGCCCTGCGGGGATTATTATTATTATTATTATAACTCTTCTTCTTAGCATTATCCCATTTCCACACATTTCACACACACACACACACACACACACAAAACCATGAAATACCGATTTGAATGATATGGTAATTTCACAAAATTTATATTGGACCAATCGCCTAGATCCTTCCAAATAAGAAAGTTTACAATTGGCGAATTTAAAGAGAGGTAAGACACAGCATGGCACAGCCCTCAACATTACCTCCATCTCACAGAAAACCGAAGTAAAATAACAACTCACTGGAGGGGTATTGTGTTCCAGCGAATAAGGTTACCAATAAGCTACAGAAGATTCACTTTGGGATGGTTGATGTATTGCCAGTGTTCATAGGCTACGACAACCACGTTACTACATCGCGTAGGCCGTACTATTCTGGACTTTGCGTAAAAAAGAGTACTTATATATTATCTATACTAATATATAAAGCGAAAGAGTTTGATAGTTTGTTTGAATGCGCTAGTCTCTGGAACTACATTAGGATTTGAAAAAATCTTTTAGTATTTGATAGCCCAATTCTCGAGGCAGGTGCTAGGCTATTCAACATCACGACACGATCCTCAGAAGCTGCGGAAAAATAATTAAAGTACAAAAAAACCTTTCCTACGGAACGCCGGGACACGCTCGAACTAAAACGAAGCTAGTATATATATAAACTAACATAATCAATTCTCTGTGCTTTCAATATTTGATTGGTAGAGAATCCAATCAGCAATTAAGTTCACCAATTAAACTAATTTGTTTTAGTCCATAAAGTTCACTTAATTACGTAAATGTATTTGTATGAATAGGAAGCAGTAACCACACATAACCCACAGCGTTGGATCATAAGGTCATATCACTTGTGACGTGTGCCAAATTGCGAATCTTTACCTTGTATTATATGCTTATGCAGTCAGGGCTTGTGACAGACGGACGGACGGCCACTGACTGTGAGTATGCAAAAATGTGTAAAAGTGATAGATCATGCTAACATAAAAAATCGGCCAAGTGCAAATGTCACTCGCACACGAAGCAGCACGAAAGATTCTTATATTTATGTAATTTAAAACTTTTTTATATATTTATTATTTGTTGTTATGGCCATAATAATATGCACTCTGTAATCGGCCGTGTATATATTCCTGGAGGGCGAATAAGGTTTTTGAGTATATACGTGTTTCTTTGTGTTTTTCTGTAGCTTAACTTTTAACGGCCTTTTTAAAATAATGAGGTTCTATGTACGTCGCTTACTTTGTTTTAATATATTTCATTTATAATGTATTTTATTAACAGATATTTCGGAAAGGAGAGAACAGCTCCACCAACTCCCGTTTTAGTATAGGCATCATACACGTCAGAAGTATCAATGATGCTGCTTTTATGGCAAAAACACCCGCGTAATCCTAACCTTTGATAGCAGGCAGTAATAAAAGTCATGATTACACAAACATTAGCGCAGCAGTATCTCTCTCGTTAGCGCCCGCATTATATATAATTTTACTATCCGACCTTCGCAATACATTGTCTTGACAGTGATTGAAATATTTAATAAGCGTTTGCAATTACTAAACTATTTTGTATTATTAGAACTATTGTCTCTCCTAATAACCTAAATTAGATTCATTTCATAATTCATTCATCATTCGACTCATTATTGAAAATCACTATCTACTTTACTATATTTATTTACCAATAACTTCTGGCCAAATCCCTTGTTGAATAGACGTAGAAAACCTAGCGCCACATGACTCAATCCTTACACTCCACACTCGCTTCTTAAACATTCGTAGCTCTTCTCATGCACGCTAGCCGGTTTTAATTTTTTTACTGATAGTTCGTCCATAACTAATCACAAAAGAAAAGAAAATCGGTTGACAAACATAAAAAAAATAAACAATTCTCTATTTGATATTAGACCGTTAAGGCACTTAGACACATCTTCTATTTATTTAATAAAATCACATTGTATTTTATTACGGCATAGTAGAAAAAGTTATTGAACTGTAATGTTATTCTCTATATATATTTAGAACATAAAAACATCTTGACTCTGTTATTTCTGGATAATGAAAATGATTTTGCAAAAAATAATTGCATTGTTTTGTAAACAAGAGAATACAGTATCAAAACTACCTTCATTTATTGGTACCTTCATTTACTTTCGTTGCGCAAAATGCACTTGCATTATTATTGTTGTTATTTTATTTGAATATTCAGCAAACAAATGTCTTAAACTTTCTAAAATGAAAGAAGATGTAAATACATTACCTACACAACAGCACCAAACAATACTGCATGTACTTCATCCCAGAAATAACATAAACACAGAAACACTTGAGATGACACGGTGTCCCACTGAACTGTCACATAATAAGATGAAATAAAAAGCCAAGAGTTTTTGGTGTAAAGCGATCCGCGAACGCGAGTCGAGTGTTTTGAGCAAATAGTGTAGAGAAAGACTGTGCGCCCACGCATCTCGTTCTATTACGAGATACTCCGCGTGCGCGGCCCTGCGAGCAAGGTTGCCTGGAATAATGATACTCGCCCGCCCTATTTTGTCACTATAACACGATAATAGTAACGCTGGTTCCTATTTTTTTTTTATACAACGTCGGAAGGTATACAAGCACACGGCCCACCTCATGTAATGCGGTTACCGTAGCCTATGAACGCTTGCAATACATTAATGCCTCCTCTGCTGCTAATACAGCAACTCCTTAGAAGCTTACTGGTAACTTCACTCACATGCAGGTTTTTCTGTGAGGTGGAAGTACTTCCTCAGACGGGCTGCTATGGTGCGCCCTCCTCTCTTTAAAACAAAGAGACATGCACGCAAAATGTTTGCCCTGTGTGGGAATCAAACCCACGAGCGTTGGTATCAAACTCGCGTCTTTCGCGACTGCGCCACAAAAATAAAAACCAATCAAATAGGAATTCCATTCGTCGTATGTTCCTTGACTTTTCTTTATACAACTTCTCCTTACGAGATTACTCGTACCCTCACTCACTCGCAGAAACACAACAATCCTCCAAAGAGTTATTATTTAGATGTGGTTTTGTGTGAGGTGAAAGTACCCAATCGGGCAAATTGGATGTGCCTTACCGCTGTTATCTAAGTTCGATAATGTTTCGGTATCTCAGTAGTTCACTACACATACAAAATGGAAATAACCTATAGAGAACCGATCAGACCAATATTGCGTAGTAACTCAATTCACTGCTACGGGTCGGGGAGTAAAATAAAACGCGCCGCTCTTATTGCCTAGTTCACGGAACGGCATCGCGGCACTTATCAGCTTATTGGTTAAAATATTGTCCCATTCTCAGGCTAGAATAGCTGAAATATTTAACTACTACTAGGCGCTAAAACACAACGTTTTGTGAGCGCAGGGTGCAGTCAAGTGGTTTACTGATCTGTGCCATCACTTTTAGAATCAAAGTCATCCTCGCCTGTACCTGGTGAACGTTTCTGATTAACAATGAAAGAGACGCAGGGCACATCAAAGCAGACGACCGACGAGTCATTTTATCAAAGTATGCGCGACCGTGTTCAACGTGATAACTGACATTTTTAAATAACTACTGAAATGTCGGTTTTAACCGCATCAGTATTGAAATAGGAGTTAGCGTGCAAATATACGCTTTCAAAACAAATACCGCAGCATCAATATTCACACATCAACAAATTTCATACTATTTCTAATATTTATAAACTGAAAACACAGAGAAAATATTTTCACCAAGTTAAAAATTTTATAAGTGCATTTTATAGCAAACCAGCGATATTGATTTTCCAACGGAGTATCGTAAAATTCAAATGTAAATGATAAAGAAACTATTGGGCTCCATCTACATACCTATACATAGGTAATGCTGTTTGCTGAACCTTTGTTGAATAAATGTTTAAAATATAGGAAGTTTGTTTATTTAGGGCATTTTTCTACGAATAAGTGCTGAATTCCTTGACCCCTTTTTTATTCACCGTCCAGAGTAGTGATGTACCGTTACCATATTTCCATTACCAGTACTTTACCAAACGGAAATATTCCCAGTATGTACTCGTATATGTATATCTTCACGCCAGGTCCCTCGCGGAGAGAACAGGCAGAGAGAACCGAGCGCCATAAGACGCGGTCCATACACACTTCACTCGTTCGCATTCATAACTCTTTTCATGCACGCTCGCCGGTTCCTAAGGCTCCTGACATCACCTTATTTTATTTTATTTTATTTTATTTTATTTAGGACAACAAACAATTGTACAAAGAGCTTAAGATACATACGTATTACTAAGAAAATTAAATAAGTGCACAACCAACACCGTTGTCCGCTAAATAATATTAAAAAATGCACAAAAAGTATAACATATAAGTATTACAGTATTACAACTTCTACGAGTATGATTAAAGATTTGATGCTAAATATTAAACATAAGAACAAGGGACAGAGAGAAAAATAATAATATTAAAATCGAATTAGGTACCTAATTACAAGAGAAATCAAACAAATAAGTCAGCACCAAACAATCATTGATTATTTTCGTCATCAAAATTTTCGATTAGCTTCTCAACCACGCATAACCTGAACCGTCCAGACGGTAGCATAAATAAGTCAATATGCGTGAAATAGTCATTATATAGCTTCATGATGCGGTGCAGCGGCGCACGTTCGCCCGCATTCGTTCTGCACAGCCTGGGTGCGAAAAGGCCGCGAGCATGTGCAGCGCGTATACGTTGCGAACTGCTCGGAATTTTTAAATATATTTGGTTCATTAATTGATTACAGTCAAATTTATTGTGGCAGATATTATATAGCATTGACATGTCTATCAACCATCTTCTCATTTTGAGCGTTGATAAAGAGAATTTTACCAGTGAGTCGTGATAAGAGATTTTTTTGCGATAACATCTATAGTTTACAGAACGAAGGTACTTACGCTGCACTGCTTCTAATTGATCACTGTATTTGGTATAATAAGGATTCCACACAACCGTGGCATATTCCATCTGAGGTCTGATCAGTGACTTGAGAAGCAGCAAGTATGAACCTGGCTTCCTGAAAGGCGTACAAGTGCGCATGACAAATCCATACATTTGATAAGCTTTATTGACTATAGAACCAATATGAACACCAAGATGTAGTTTTGAGTCCAGGTATATTCCAAGGTCTTTAATCAGCGTTACCCTCTCCAGCGCGTTGTTGGAGAGGAAATAAGTTTGATTCCTAACATTAAGTTTTTTTGTAAAAGTTATTGCTTTACATTTATTAATGCTTAGCTGTAATTTATTCTTAATACAATATATAGATAGTCGGTCCAGGTCTTCCTGCAACTTATTGCAGTCATTTTGAGACTGAATATCACGATAAATTTTTAAATCATCAGCATATAAAAGATAATTAGAATTTTTAAAACATTGACCAATGTCATTAATAAATAAAATAAAGAGCAAAGGACCTAAAATAGAACCCTGGACTATACCAGAACTGACACGTACTACGTTAGAAAAGAAACCATTTAGGACAACTCTTTGCGTTCTATTAATTATATAGGACTGAAACCAGCGCAGTAAATTACCACGTATGCCGTTAAATGCAATCTTCCCCAGCAGTATTGTGTGGTCCACCTTATCAAAAGCGTTGCAAAAATCAGTGTAAACTGAATCCACCTGCGTGCGATTATCCATAGTTTCGAATAGATAATTGATGTAAAGCAATAAGTTGGTTACAGTGGACCGACCCTTCACAAAACCGTGCTGTTCGGGAATTATAACTGTGTGTAGGTGTGGATATATTACTCCGTGCACCAAGCGCTCAAGCACCTTGCCCATCGTTGACAGCAAAGATATGGGACGGTAGTTAGTGACGTCAGACTTGCATCCACTCTTATATACTGGAGTTACATTAGCAGACTTCCAAACCTGAGGCATTATGCCGCATTTCAGACTATGATTGAATAAAATGAATAAAGGAATGCTAATCGCGTCGGCAGTATGCTTTAAAAAGAAAGGGGGTATAGCATCTGGACCTGCCCCTTTGTTTATGTCTAGAGATTTGAGTTCCTTTACTATCATATCTCTGCTAATGTCTATATCAGAAATGTTTATATTGCATTTCTGAGACGAAGAAAGAGAATCAAGATCCAAGTTCACGGGATCACCTTTCTCGTACACGGAACTGAAAAAATCTGAAAAATGGTTGCAAATCTCGAGTGGATTATCAGATGTCGTATTATTATATACCATTTCGCTAGGAATTCCGCTCCTATCTTTGTTATTATTTACAAACGACCAAAAAGACTTAACATCGTTCCTCAACCCTTTCTCGATAGAATCAATGTAATTTTTAAAACACTCAGAGCAAGCAGTCTTGAATCTATCGCGCAAAATTGAAAATGTTTCATAATCTTGGATATTTTTATATTTTTTCCATTTAACCCAGGCTTTCTGCTTATTTCTAAAGATATGAATAAGAGGCCTAGAAAACCATGTAGGGTATTTTCTATTCTTAGTAGGACGACGAGGTACGTGTAACTTAATAATATCATAGATTTTATTATAAAAAATCGTAGTCGCTTCATCGACTGATAAATCTTTGAGAACATTGTTCCAATCTATGTTAGAAATATCTTCATTAATTTTAATGTAGTCACCCTCCAAAAATCGATATCTCATATCCTTCTTCTTACCTTACCTTCTTACCTTCTGATAAAACACGATCAATTTGATCATGGTAAGTTAGTCTTTTGTTTATATTCCCAGTAATATTCTAATATTACCAGTAATATTCCCTGACGTTGGGAATATTGTTTAATATCGTCTTGTTTAAATCATTGCAAAAAAGCTACGAAAAATCTGTTATATTATAGTTGATTATATTGTTATAATAGATGTTCAGATTTTGAAAATTTATCCTGTGACTTGTGTGACTTTTGTGACCAAAAAAAATATTTTATGAATACTGGAACGTTGTGATGGAATTGATGCAATGAAATTTAATAAATGTTGATTAGTTTGATGTATTTTTTACTCATAGGCTTGAAGCTTACCATGTATGTTCCCAGAAAAAATGAGAAAATACCCAGAAAGAGTCTCTATGGGAAGTTACTCAGTAAGTTTCTCGAAACTTGCTCTGTAGGGTACTAGGAATATCGAGAAAATAATATTTAAAATGAAAATTATGGTTGCATTTAAACTAGAAGTGGTCGAACCGTAGAAGTCTTATCGGTTCACTAATAACCACAAATAAAATTTAAGAAAATAAAAATGTTTTTCCCTATCGCGTTAATGTTAATACTTGCACTTGTACAGATTCCACTTCACAATTTTATTTAATAATTATTTTTACCGACCGGTTTCGCCTTTACGGCATTATCAAGGTATTTTATCCCTATGTAGTTTTTCCCTATGTTTCCCTAAAATTGTATATCTACTAAATTACTATTTTTTAGATATGTTACTAGGAACATTACTGGTAAAATATTCGACTGGAGTAAATTACTGGTAACCGGAGGCATACGAGCATATGGCTCACCTAATATAAGTGGCTACGTAAGCTTGCAACACGGAATGTAACTCTCTGCATCGCCATCCCACCCGCTTATTAACGGCAACTGTTTAGGAGCTTACTGGTAACGTCACTCACTCACGTGAGCACAAGAACCCTCCTGGAAGGTGTTATTTGAGTTTTAAGGATTTTTCTGGGTTTCTTCCCAAGTCGGGCTGATTATTGAGACAAATGGATAACATAATAAAAATAAAATTATGTTATTAAATATTAATAAACAAAGTCAATTAATCTCATTTTCTTGTTGCCTACATTGCAAAACTCTTGGCATGAAGATATGTGTAGATATAATAAATAGACTCATATGTCTTGGTACTAAGAACCTAACGTACGAGTATATATATTGATACCAAATCACTCTTAAGTTGTTTTGTCTAAGCATACTTTTTTTGTTCGATGTAGCGGGATATTATATAAACTGGTATTAATTGCTAGCTATAGATTGCCAGCTTTAGGTCAGAGTAAGTCTCACGGCCGTTAAACACCGTTACAGAATAGTAGTCTATTATCATACGTGTGAATAGGATATTTACTTAAAGATATTTTTTTCCACGCCTTAGAAATATGGAAAGCGCTCTTTATTTAATAAAAAGAATCCCAAGATTCCGTTTGCCAATGCAATATACTCGTATTTTTTATAGTAATCTTTTTCCACTCATAAAAGTATGTACTTAATAGCTGCACCCAGCGACTCTGTTCGCGTATATCTTGGTATCGCGTGGGAACCACTTTTTCTTTCTTTTTTTTAGACTTCTAAGGGTTGCATTGTCATATTGAACAGCCTATAACCTTCCTCTAGAATTGGGCTATCAAATGCAAATGCATTTTTTTGTAAATCCGACTGATATTTCCAGAGATTAGTGCGTTCAAATATACAAACATTCCTACAATATGTGATCCTGCAAACGAAGCGTGAAGAAGCACCTTGGGAGCCAGCATGGTAGCGTCAACTGACAGCACACTGTAGTCTTTTGTCAGTTGCCGCTGCAATTTGAGCTCCTCTTTTCGCTTACCAACAGGCGAAGAGAAGCCACTATGCTGAGCCAATATGAAAAAAAAATCCTTTCGCTTTATACATCAGTATACTCGTAGATATCTGTATAAGATAGGAAGTGAGCGCGTGGATTGTGCGATACAAAAATGCATTCCATATTATCCAACGAATTAAACTTTAAGTAAATAAGTATGTGAAAGGCGGGCATTGTTTAATAGTTTGCCTTCCCTTGCTAAAATTCGTTCACTGTAGACGTAGGAGGTGACCGCTGTTGAACAGCGGCAGCGAATTTATGGAAGGGAAGAACCAACTGTTAAAAAATGCTCGCCTTCCAAATCTGCAATATTTAAAAGTTTGGAAATTTTTAGGAGGAGAAAAATACACATTGCTGAACAGCGGCTACCTTCCAGACGACCACAACTACCAGTGTTACAACAGAAGGGAAGAATAAATTGTTGAACAATGCCGACCTTAGACATCTGCAATTATCGGTTTTCAAGAAAAGAAGGATGTTTGAACAAGAGCCAACTTGGAGGTGTACAGCAACTGGTGTTTAGGAAGAGAATTATGAGACATGCCCTTCTACAATAATCCATTTAGCGTCTTGTATTTGCTTTACAGTGTTGATGACAACAACTGTCTGTCTATATAAGCTAACTCTACATCTATACCAATTCACACCAATATTTTAAAGAGGTAGTGAAATTTGTTTGGATATAGGGATAATATCTGGAACTACTGATTGACTGACAATTCCTAATACTAAGCTACATTGTCACTGAGTGCTATAGGTGTTTTTTTTTTTTGAAGAAGAATTTCTCTGTAAAACTTAAAAACCCTAGCTTCTCGTGGCGGAAACGCAGACAACAGCAAATATAATATTAAATGTAAGCTCCGTGTCTTTTTTTTAGAAAACTGCGAGAAAACAAGCGTAGGTATGTCACGCTGTCGCCGTATTCGATATGATGTAACAGTTCACTTGCAATATTGGGACGAGTCGCGAAAGTTGCCCGACTGGTTCGTATTGTCGCGGATGATCGCCTCTGTACTGCTACTAACAGGGCCGCGTCGGCGCGCGGCGCGTCGACAAAAAAACAATATAATTAGTAGAAATAGGGCTGGGTCATCTATACTTTCTTTCCATATTTATCGCTTCATTGTACAATTTTGATTATTGTAAAATTTATTTTCTAGTAAACTAATGGCACCAAGAAAGGCATAAAAATAATTTATACTATTTTAAAAAATACCATTTTCATAATTTACATAATTCCAACTTCATATCTACCTTTTGGACCAAAATCGGCTTATGCACTACGGATATGAAAAACATATATCTTATATATAAAAATCTCGTGTCACGGTGTTTGTGGTCGTACTCCTCCGAAACGGCTAAACCGATTTTAATGATTTTTATGTATATTTGATAGGTATGAAAATAGGTCGTATGAAATAATTTATATGGCAGAACAACGTTTGCCTGGTCAGCTAGTATTATATATTTTAGTATTACAAAACAAGTATTTTACTTGCAAAATTTTATATCAAGTTCATAGTAGGTGAAGATTTAAAGTATATATGTATATATATAAATCCATATATATTGTTTTATATAACGCATATAACTTTTCTTCGTGACATCAATTTATTTAGTTATTTTGATACTGCGTAATTGTGATGTAATACATTTTTACTAACGTCACGTGCGTATCAACGGTATGACGAAAATAACATGATAGCTGTTTATAGCGTAAACAAAATACCTGAGCAAGATGGTAAAGAAAGGCCAATTTATTTTTGTATATAAAGGATTGCTGGGAATTCGACGTATATCCGGCAGGAGGTGATAGAGGGGTTCAAAAGCAATAAATATAACCCTCCATATGTATGGCCGAAATTCGGTAGTTTTCGAGATAATTGATGTTTAAGATTTTCTTGATATTTAACCAGAATTGGATAGTTGATTCCAAAGTAAAAAAAACTACGAGTTGGATGGGCTCCATTCAAATTTCATTTCGTACCTGATATTTTAACTAATCTAGTACAATTATTTAAAGTACAAAATTATCACAAAAAATCAAATTATGAGCCATAACAAACATAATTCTTGATAAAATTTTAAATTTCGGCTACAAAAAATGATGTCTCGCTAAAGAAAATACTACGGCACTAATCATACAAATAGCTATAAAGAATTGCTATATCCTAGTCTATCTAAAAAAGTATCAGGTATGAAATTGAATTTGAATGGAGCCCATTCAACACGCAGTTTATTTTTTAATTTGGAATCAAGTGCCGAATTCTGGTTAAATATCAAGAAAACCTTAAACTTCAATTACCTAGAAAACTACTGAATTTCGGCCATACATATGGGTTATTTGTTGCTTTTGAACCCTCACCTACTGCCGGATATACGTCCAATTCTTAGTAACCCTTTATAAACAGGTAAAGATAAAACAGATCACTACCTTTTTCTATACAAAATCACACCTTTACTGCTACACAACATAAGAAACATAGGTTATGCTTGATTTATGTACATAATTGCTCAACTTTAGTGTCGAAGAACTGGCTTTATAGAGACGCAAATATTTCAGGGTCCAAACATTTCCACTGGTGTTGAATATATTGAAAGAAATCCTATATATTTTCCTACACAATCTGTGTAGGAAATTAAAATAATAGGAAAAATATGTGAAAGTACTGACTGACTTGTTTACCTTCAGAGGTCCTTAAAAATTAATATAAATATTTAAAAAATTACGTATAATAAAGTAAAACTGCGGGAAACCAAAGATTTTGTCTATATTGGGAACCCTACACTGGCAACGCACTTCCAATAATCGGCCATCGCATCGAGCACCGTGTCATTGGAGCACGACAAATGAATAGCGTTGAATCCCTAATTACCATTACGTTTACAAGGAAATTTACTTACTCCATTGTTGTTGCTTTTACTACGACTTACTTACTTACCACTCTTCGTACCGTGAACATGATTGCAGTATCGCTCGCACATGGCATCCGATACTAGATAAATATTTTTAAATAACACTGTGCAAGTGGGCGTATCTAGTATATTAGTCGTTGTAAATAGATATATGTTGGGTAGCTAGGTGGCGCGGTGGTTAGTAACGCTACTTTGACACCAACTCTCGTGTGTTCGATCCCTAAACAGGACATACATTTGTGTGCATAAACATTCCTGGTTGTCTTGACCTGGATGCTTTATATAATTTAAGATTATTCTTAGTGTAAAACGTTCAAAATATTAAAAAAGTAATGATACTAATAACTTTATATCACTCAACTACGTTAATACATGATGAGCTCGGTGGCGCAGCGGTTAATAAAGCGACTTTGACAGCAACGGTCGTGAGTTCGATTACACACACAGTACTAACACTTGTATGCATTAACATGTCTTGGACTGGGTGTTGTTAAGGTGTTTTAGGGGTAAGATGCACCAAAGCATCCCGTCTGAGGAAGTACCTCAGTCTCACAAAAAAACGCAGCCGAATAACAACTATCTGGAGGGTTGTTGTGTTCCTACGTATGAGTAAGGTCACCAGTACGCTCCTAAGGAGTTGCTGTGTTAGCAGCAGAAGTGGCATCGCGCGAGTGATACTTAATGTATCACAAGCATTCATAGGCTTTTATTATTATTAGGTTGTACAAACAAAAAATAAAAAAAAAAAAACATTGTGTATTGACGGCGTTAAGGAGGTAAATTATAAAGGACTATTTAGAATATTACACTAGCATCTACGTACATTTCTGAGATTGAAATTTTTATCAGAAACAACCAACACCATTTCATGACAAATCCTATTGGAAGTCATCGTGCAGGCAAAAGGAGGATAATCCATTCATATAATACCATATACCAGGATAACAAACTATTTTCTAAATTTTCTAAATGATAAAATGCCCTCATAATTAATAATATAAATAATAATATTGTCGGACAAATTACACAGCGCCATCTAGCCCCAAAGTAAGCGAAGCTTGTACATACTTATTATACATAGAAAATACCCAGACCAAGACAAACAGACATGTTCATGCACACAAATGTTTGTATCGTGTGGGAATCGAACCCACGAGCGTCGGTGTCAAAGTAGCGTAACAACGCGTTACACCACTGCGCCACCGAGCTCGTCAATTAATTGGTGAATTATAAGTATTGTGAAATTTAATTGTGTACCATTCTTTTTGACTTATTTTGAGTGTGTTTCGTACATCTTTAATTTTAACGTAACGTTTAATTTTAAAGATTAGTAATACCTATTTATTATTAATAACTAATTTCATATGCCAGTAAGGCGAATCATGGTTGCACTTATTATTAACTTATTTAACAAATCGACCCATGTCTATGAATGAATAAATAAATTATAAATGAAAACCTGAGGACGAAAGCCGAATGCTTAAAAAAAAAGAGATAGTATTTCTGTGCCGCCAGTCATATACAACGTTTTTTTTATTACATTTGCGAGTAAATACATAAAAATACCTAGTCAAGCCATGAGCTCTGCTACAAATGAATATGCATTTATTTTTTATGAAGTAATATAATCTTAACAAAACTTATATGTACATATTTATGGAAGTCTCAAGCAAAAAATAAAAAATGATTCTATTCGAAATGTTCACCTTTGGTTTTGATACAGGCCTTTGATCTGTCTGGCCACCATCTATGGATTTACGCACTGTTCTGTGAGAAATTTAGCCACTGCTTGCTGCAGTGATATCCCACAATGTCGGCGTGTCGTTTCGAGCACGCCATGTCCTCTAAAGCTGACCATAATTTGTAGTCTAAGAGGTTCAGATCTGGGCTAGACGAGGGCCTGTATTCAGCTCTTTTAAAGTCCAGAACGTTGGTTTCGATACAGGCTTGGGTAGTTCGTACCTTGTGACCAGGTGCAGAGTCCTGCTGGAAAGTCCACAGTACCTACATTTTTAAAAAGTGTATTGCTGAAAGGTTTCACAACACGATCCAAGACAGTCTCTTGATACAATTTGGTTGAAGTCTTCACTCCTTTTCACAAAAATGAAGCTTTATGACTCCTTGATAAGACTGATAAAACTCCCCCCACCAAACCATTACAGATGCAGGATGATGATCACGTTATTTCATCACACATTTCCGACCACTTGGGCGGCTTATTTAGGACAGTGTGCGTACACTTTGTCATTTTGCTTGTTGTAGTGTTCTTCAATCGTGAATTTATTTTTGTCAGTAAAGAGGATATTTCTGTCCCTTGAACCTGCGTATCGGGACATATTGTAATTTGATAATAAACACAAAAAATATGTAAAGCGGGGTGATATCGAAAAAAGTTTCTATCTAACAAAATTTATGGGCAGATTAGTTATAAACTTAAAAAACTTGTGTAAAACATTTAAATAATAAAGTTATCGTAGATTCCTAGTTGAATCCTTTAGATTTCGTTAGTTTTTGTATTCTCATAAAATTTGGAAATATACTCAGCAAAACTTGATGAAATTGATGGTGGCAATAACTTAATATTCTAGGAGGATAAGTTACAAAAACAACTATAAAAGTTAACAGCATTAATAAATATACCTTTGAACACTAGTTGTTCATGGCATTAACTTTATAAAAAGATATGGTTAATGTTTCGGAGATGCCAATTCAAACGCTTACAACAAAAAGTCCAATGGCCTATAAACAATCATGATTTTACTATTTTAAATAACAAACTGTTGTAAAATACCGTAATGACTATTGAAGCAAATAATGATAAAGTATAGATGCATTTAATTTCAAACTTTTCGGTAATTTGTAATCTCTTTTCCTAAACTAAACTTTTTAAAAGTTATTTCGTCAGTAGGCTTTACAAAAGCTATACCGTCTACTTTACGTGCACATTATTAAGCTATTTACGAGGAAATATGTAGAAAAAACTTAAGACGCATTGTAGATTGAATGAATTTAGGTTACCATCAAATTATTATAACTTCGTTTTAGCAAATTAAATAATTCAACTCAATTAATTTAATCAATAACACATGGTAATATTTTTCGTCCCATTCATTGAAATTCATTATTTGTTTGTTATAATATGAAGTTATAATAGTATAATGGAAAACTAAATACATTATTATTATTATATTCCGTAAAATTTAAATTTTTCTTTGTTTCGCTTTAGGTAAATAATGAAAATGAGTTTTGCAGTTACGTTAAGGTTAAAAACGTGAGGTCTATGTTCAAACAATGTAACGTAACTACTGATGTTACGTAATGAGTTCTAAGTTAAATAGTGCCATAAAGCACTTTTAGTCACACAGTGTAATATAACGTAAGCATACGAGACATCGCTAAATATTTTGATCAGTATGGCAGTTTCGTGAATTAACGAATCAGACTGTCATGCGTGACGTAATCAATAATTATGAGCTCTTTAGCAATAGGTTCATGAAGAAGATGAAGTGCAACATTTTCTATTTTAGTTAATATCTATTAAAAATACTGCATATTGTTACGGAAAAAATGTGTGTGAAGTAGGTATAAAAAACTTCAAATTAAGTTTTTTATACCTACTTCAACGTCCATAATTTGACAGGAAATGAGAAAAAATCATAAGCAGTTTGAATTTCGACTTTATATATTTTTTAAAAGCATACGGTCCACCTGATGTAATGTGCTTACCGTAGCCTATAAAAGTATGAAATACATTAAGTGTTGCTCGCGCAATGTCACCTCTGCTACTATCACAGCAACTCACTCACACACAGGAACACAACAACCCTCCAAGGAGTTGTCATTTGGCTGAGTTTTCAATGCGGTATAGGCATGCACCTCCCCAAATGGGCTGATTTAACCTCTTTTAGATTCTCACAGGCTGTCAATAGAACCTGTTACTAAGACTTCATTGTCTGTCGGTCTGTCACATGGCTGATTTTTTTAATCATAACATTTACTCGAAATTTTATCAGCATGTGTATTGTATTGCCACTTTTATAATAAAAATAAAATAAAAGTAAACATTAAAGGTGGTTCTTACTTAAGAAACTTGTTATTCCGCCGATTATTTACTCTGTTTATTTTCTGTAGAGTAAGAAATAGCATGATACGACAACAATCTGGAATGAAAGGTGATGTAGAGATCAAAATTTTAAAGGGTATGCTGAGATGATTCGGACATTTGGAAAGAATGGATGACGAACGAGTTACGAAAGAAATATAGTGAGTAAGAGTGAGTGTAGATATCGGCAGGGGCTGCCCTAGATGCACACATATAGATCAAATAGCTGCTGTGCTAAAATCCCAAATCTAAAGCACCCGAAACCGAAGAGCATGCGAGAAGAGGTTGATGAGTGTGGAAGGGGCTAGAGGGGTATGTATGGATCGGTGTACCTGGCGTTCCGTAGTCTCTGCCTACCCCAATGGGAGACAGGCGTGATGATATGTGTGTATGTATGTAATTACTTTGTGGTACGGATATTTTCGTGTACGATTCCGACTTGTACTTGGCTTTTTGGAAACAATAAGCCTAATATAATTTTGAGAATAATATGACGTACCCACCTTAATGAAGAAACGAACCACTCAATAATACTCTTCTTCTTAGCATTATTCCGTTTCCTAACCCATTAGGATTGGCAGGGTGCGTTACCTAAGCCTAAGAATTTGGCGAAGATGTTGCTTTTTCATGGAGCGACCGCTACCCAAATGAAAAACCTTCTCCTTTCTGACAGGTACATTTCCGCTTCTCTGAGGAAAAGCATTAGTAATACCCGTTCCGAAAATTCCTACTCCCTTGCAATTAAGCATAGCAAGACGTATATTTATGTCCACTTTTATTTACTCTTATTGCCTACTCTCTCAGTTTAAATCAGGCTTTCGCCGCGGACATAGTACGCAAGGGCATGGAAGATAAGTTGGTCACTATTGTCGTTCTCATTGATTTCTCCAATGCTTTTATTATGGTAGACCACGATATCTTACTCACTGTAGTAAAGCACCTGGAATTCTCATCCTCGGCGTTGCATTGGTTCTCCTCAAATCTTCGGCGATGACAGGAAGTGGTACGTGAAGGTTGAGACTTTTCGGACTGTATTGATCTCTCGGCTGGCATCCCTCAGGGTGGTATTTTGTCTCCTCTGATATTCTTTACTTTCATAAATGTACTATCATTCTCGCTTAATTGGTCTTACCACTTTAACGCTGACGATTTGCAAATTTATGCTCAGACCTCTGTCAATTATATACCCCTATAAAACAAATAAATGCAGATCACAACAGAATTAATACTTGGTCCAAAAGTTATGGAATTCCAGTGAATCCCAATAAGTGTCAAGCAATTATAATAGGCTCACGTCAAATTGCAAGACTGGACGTTAATTATTCCCTTCAGCACCAGCGTCAAAAATCTTGGTCTCCGCATCGACTGTATGTTAGCTGGACTGATTAACTGGTTGAAATAGTCGTAAAATCATATTAGCATTACAATTTTTAAACCGATACAGAATTTTTCTCGCTATTGTTACTAATGATACTCTTGTGCAATCCCTGTATCGACTGTATGTTAGATGGACTGATTAACTGGTTGAAATAGTCGTAAAGTCATATTAGCATTACAATTTTTAAACTAATAGAGTGTTTTTCTCCCTATTGTTACTAAAGATACTCTTGTGCAAACCCTGTATCGACTGTATGTCAGATGGACTGATTAACTGGTTGAAATAGTCGTAAAGTCATATTAGCATTGCAATTTTTAAACTAATAGAGTGTTTTTCTCCCTATTGTTACTAAAGTTACTCTTGTGCATTCCCTCGTCCTACCCGTAATTATAGTGATGTGTGTTATCCTAATCTCAATGCAGATCAGCTTGATAAGCTAGACCGGTTAATTCATAACGCCATCCGATTTATCTGCTTACTTCGGAAATTTCTTTCTACCGGAACCACGTTTCTTTCTACCGCTCTAAGCTTAAATGGCTGCCTATTCGTCCACAATACTTGAAATGTAGATAGATAGATATAGATAGATAAAGTTTTTATTTGTACCAGAGGACACACATATATACAATAAACAAGGGTGCAGGTAGACATGTCTCAAACCAAGTGGTAGTGCTCAACGCACTCTACACTTATACACTTAAATTATGCATTGTCGATAGTAATATCACAATATGTATCGCAGAATAAATAATACAATAAATTATACAGAATACGTCATCTCAACAAATAAAACGAGCAAAAGACATAGTCACATAGTTAATAAGTTATTAAAAATTTCGAAGTATTTAGTACCTACACCACATTGCAGTGGAGCATCGTCATGCCGTGTGTCGCAGTGATACAAAGAGGCAACAGCTCAGTGGATTATTTGCTAGTGAAGCAAATCACTGATTTTCAGCTGCGACCTAGCGATGCCGCAGGGATGCGCGCAACGATACAAACTGTTTTTTTACATTTTAGTGCAAAATATGTGAATCAGTAAACAATTGTAAAAGTGAAAGTGAATAAGATCTACTGAAAGTGTGCACATTAGCGGTGTACATTTTTTATAATACAAATGCAATAAGATTCAGAATGTCACCAATCATATACAAAGTTTGAACCGATAATAAATAACCCTATATACAAATACACTCAATAAACTTGGACATGAATACTTATAATAAGAATAATATAATACACACAAACGAAAATAACAGATTACAAGTGGACAGAGATGGAGCTACCGCCACCAAGGCGACAAGTTTGAAATCCTAGTTTTTGAGAATTGAGTAGTGCAGATTTTAGTTGTGTTTTAAAAGAGTACTTTGACAGAGCGTTTCTTATTGGAGGAGGAATGTTATTCCAACACTTAGTCGCCTGGTAGCGAAAACTGCCATTAAAGCCCATTGTTCTATGAAATTGAGTTGTCAAAGGAGCGCGACATGATCTGGGAATACCTGGGCCATAGTGTTTATGAAATGTCGAAATACTTAATTTGGTATAAAGATATTCGGGGTTTTTAAAATTTATCAAGTCGAACATAAGGACCGCAAGGTGTAACTGCCTACGCGACTCCATACTGAGCATGGAAGCTTTATTAATAAATGGAGTTACATGGCCTCGCGGAGGGATATCGAAGCAGAAGCGACAGCAGGCATTTTGTATGCGCTGTATCAATTTCTGACTCTTCTGTAACAACCGTGGTCCATAAACTAGGTCGCCGTAATTGAGCCTTGACAGAATCAATGATTCACAGAGGGTTATACGCGTTTTTTCGGTCAAATAGTGTCTTATCTTATAAAGTACCTTCAAGCGATAAAAGCAGTTCCGCACAAGGCCCAACACATGACTTTCAAAACGTAACTGGGAATCAGTGATGATACCTAAATTCTTTGCTTCGCTAACACGCTTTACGTTATTACCCAAGACTTTAACGGCAGGTTTGTCACTCAAGATTCTCTCGGTTTGCCTCTTAGTGCCCATTACCATGAACTTAGTCTTCGATGGATTCAGTACAAGAGAATTAACATTTGACCATACAGCAACAGCATCCAAGTCTTCGTTAAACTTTTTCAGAGTCTCAACCGTTTTACCGGGACTCACCGAAATATAGAGCTGAACATCGTCTGCGTAACAGTGGTATTTGCAGTATTTAATTACATTAGGGAGATCCGCAGTATAAATTATGAAGAGAAGAGGCCCCAATATCGAGCAATGTATATTACATTAGGGAGATCCGCAGTATAAATTATGAAGAGAAGAGGCCCCAATATCGAGAAATGTACAAGTTTCAGTATCTCTGTGACTCTCATAATCTCCCACAGGGTTCCTACAATTCTCTCATACTCCCTATTTCTCTTTTCCGCTCAGGCTACATGTCCTTCACTCGACAACCTATACGTATTCAACTCTAAAATGCGTTACCAGTAACCATTACGAAAACGTGCAACAAATTTCTATTTAAAAAGAAGGCTCAATATATTTTTGAAAGCTCGACAAGGCAATAAGCAAGACCATCATCAATATTTATATTTCTATTTATTTTGATATAAGTTTTAATATTTATGTCTAACACGTGTATATCGTATACTTTATATGTATGTATATGTATTTAGTGTATATATGTGTAAAGCTGTAATCTTGATTCTCTGCATTCCCAAAGGTCGACTGGTAGAGAATGCAACTAGCATTAAGTCCGCCTATTGTATCAAAATGTAAAGTGGTCAATAAAGTTTTAAATAAATAAACCCAGACCTTTCCTAGTGAGGTCATTCGAAATATAATTTCTCAGACGTGAGGGTTTCTTCACGATGTTTTCCTTCACCACCGAGTAAATGATAATCACAAATATGTACGAAACTCCGAAAACACGAATTTAGTGGTACATGCCAGGATTTGAACGTACCACGGATCCGTTCGTACCGGGGACCAGTTGGCCAATAGGTTACAATAGGTAACAATTTTTAGAGCCCGATAGTGGAGAGGTTAGCAATACTACCTTAATACCAAGGCTCGTAGGTTCGATTCCCATACAGGACAAACATTTGTGTTGAGCATCTCTGTTTGTCTTGATCTGGACATAAGGTGCATCAATGTAGCACGTCTGAGGAGTACCTCCACCTCACACAGAAAACCACAGCCAAACAACAAGTCTCTGGAGGGTTGTTATTTGCGTTTGCAATACGCGTCAATGAGGTTACAATAATAGCAACTCCTAAGGAGTTTCTATGTTAGTAGCAGAGGTGACATCGCACTAACAACACTTAATATATTGCAAGCGTTCATGAGCTAAGATAATCGCTTTATAAAGGATGAGACGTAAGCTTCCCGAAGTTAAAAAAAATATGGAACTTTGGTTCGAAATAGGAATAACATTTAGGAACATAAGTTGCCTCTGGGTCATCTTACCTTAATAAGGTAGTTGAATATTTCAAGTTAGTGGCGCAATGTGTTTGCATGAAGATTAGTAACATTGCATGATTTCATAGGTCATGACTTCACTAGTCATGACGACTATTAGGACTTATAGAGCTTTTGCAGCTGACAGCGGTTGTAATTTCAAAGTACATGTTTTATGGTGACTTATTATGGAGAATAGTTCAGTTAGTGCAACGTTATACAATATTAATATCTTATTTTTATGTACAAAAATGGACAATTATTTTCAGATTAGAGACGAGCTCGGTGGTGCAGTGGTTAGTAACGCTACTTCCACGTCAACGCACGTGCATTCGATTCCCACACAGGATAAAATTTATGTGAACAAACATGAACATGTCTATTTCTCCTGGTCGGAGTGTTTTAAGAGAGGTAGGGAGCATCAAAGTAGCCCGTAGAAAGTACGTACACTTCACAGAAAAACTGCAGCCAAATAATGACCCCTTAGGGGATTGTTGTGTTCCTGCGTGTGAGAAAGAAGTTGCAAGCGTTCATATCCGACGGGAACCTCTTTACATTAGGTGGGCCGTATGCTTGTATGGCTCACGATGTTGTATAAAAAAAATATTAGCCCTGTGGGTAATCCTGCGAAGTTTGGTAGCGATTGGATCACCGGCTGTTCGCAAATATGTAATAAAAAGCCTACGTTGGATTAAAATAATAATAGAATAATAATACTAAAATAACAATAGTGCATTATTAATGTTGAGAACAGCGAGCCAAGTTAGTCATCACCGATGAGGCTGCAATCGAGGAGGGGAAGGTCAAAGTGTAATAACTGAGACGAGAATAACAATGACCATGCATTTAGATTGTTTTTTAAGAAACGACGAGAAAAAAAATTCGCTCGTTTCCTACCGTTCTTTTAGTGCATTAAATTTTCTTATGCTACGAGTATTATGCGTTTGTCCTTTGATTTTAATTTCATTTCCGGATTAGATTTCCAGAGTGCTAGATCAAATGAAAGTTTTGTCTCAGTAAGCGTTTTACCAGCAGTTTTCATGGCTTGAAGTCGACATTATTGAAAATGATACCAAACCATTAAATAAACAGTTGTTTTAATAAATTATTACCCTATTACGGGATAATATTAGAGTCGAAAGGTTATTACCACATACAAATGAATACTTCAATTTAGGAAAGTCATTATGTGAAGTTGATTAGTTTAAAGTGTATGTATGAATAGTCGGTTCCACCTTAATCTGACCCGACCGAGTGCTTTCAGATATCTTATTTTAGTTTTAACTACAAATCAAATGTTATGTTAGCACACAAGATTTCGTAGACCAAAATAGCATAGTCATTCCGCTAAAACATTTTAGAGAGGCGGGACAAATCAAAGCCCGTCTGGGGAAGTTCCTCCGCCTCACAGAAAACTGCAGGCAAATGACAACTCCCTGGAGGGTCGTTGTGTTTCAGCGGGTGAGTGAAGTTACCAGTAAACTCCTAAGGATTTGCTGTGTTAACTACAGATGTGGCATCGCGTGAGCGATCCATTGCTAGCGTTCATAGGCTATGGCAACCACTTCACATCAAGTGGACCGTATGCTTGTATGCCTCTCGAACAACTAAAATAAGACGCAACAAAATAGCAGACCAGGTCAGATTAAGGAGCAGCTGACTGAATATCTCGTGTAGCTATATTTATACCTCCAGGTAATCGTTGACCCTTCAGCCCGATCAGTCTAATTTCCACGCTCGAATGCTAGTGTCATGCGTGACATTTGAAGCCAAAGTGCAGCTATAGGTTGCAGTGGCCTTATGCGGCAATACCACATAACAACAATACCATACTATTATAAACAGCTGCAACTATTTAAAACTATAAAGCTTTCCTTTTCTCGTCGTACTCCGGGTAATATTTCAGCGACTTTTCTCCGTGTCTCTTGCCTCCTTGCTCTCTTGTCTTCCACATATCTCCACTCATATTGCTTGTTCCTTGGTTATGATTAATTTTTTTACTACGTCGTGCTGTGGGTTGGCGAAGGGTTACTTTTTTTGTCTTGTTCTCCCTCAGTTCCTACATCCTTCTTAGTTCGCGTTGTATATCAATTTGGTACGAGTAATTCTTTTTCCTGCATTATTTTAATGGAATATGCCTCTTTTACTTTAACACCGACGCTCTCTTTCAATCGAACTCTGTATCCAACATCATCATTACGAACACGATCAACAAGCAATAGTAAAAATAGCGTATCGTGAAAAACAGACATACAGCATTTGCTTGCTTGCAATAATAGGTTTAACACATACGTGTTACCGATGCAGTGAAAACCCCATTCACTCTTTTTAAATAGTCCAATGTCGTAGTGGGCAAAATATAGAGATGAGAGAGGAAATTTGTATCTGGAATGGCATAGTACTTGACAATTTACAACAGGTGCGAACGAATTCATTATCGATGACAAAATTATATTAAATGTCAGTCTACCATCTCTCTGTAAGCTAACTGGTTTGCCAATGAAAAGTGAAACTAATTCTACAATTACGAACAAATTTAACGGTTGTTTACTATCCATCGATCTCAAATGAGACTTGGTTTTCTTGGTCTATAACTCTAATCTTCGGATGGCAGAGCTACATCAGTAATTTTACATTCATGACCATCTGAACTGAAAACTCATTGACAATACTTCACTGTTTTCGGGGCGAAGTTAATTTTCAAAGCTTCTTACGATTTTTATTATCACACTTGATATGGACTACAATGGGACTATAGGAAAATTTCAGTGTGCATTGTCTTTTTTTGACAACATCGGAGCACGGTCGGTGGACACACATGACCCTACAAACTTATCCGTATTGAAAAATCCTCATATTGAAATTTGGAAGTGTAAAATATAAATTGTGTACTGTAAACACTGCTCTCATCACGGGACCGAATATAATAAGATGATCAACTTTAGCATCTTGCTTAGGCCCCACTTATGATGACAGCCTTGCAGGATTTTCGTCTTCGAGCGTTACACACCATATGAGCATTTGCAGGTTATGTATTAAAAGGCATAGTGCTATCTACGGCGATAAATATAGCATTACTCATAATGTCATCATGGTGTGTCGTTACCCATTCCGACATTTACTGCAAGATACACTTCACAGGAGTCTACGACAAACAACGTTTAATCTTAATACAGTTACCATCACTTATAAACTACAGAGCCGCGAGATCGCGATCGTAGAGAAATATCATGTTTCAAGGTTCAGTACAGAATTTGTCAGGAGGTTTATTTATGAGGTAACACAGACAACTCTAGCTGTAGCTCTTAAAAACGTGGACTCACTCAGTGTTGAAGTTTCTCCTATGCATATGTACTCGTATGTACTCGTAATTGAATTTCGAGACTCTGAAAATAATGGTATAAACAAATCATACCTTAGACGTATGTTTTACCATTTGCCTCGTCTTATCTCCAAAGTTTATAGAGCGAAAAATCTAAAATACTACTACAGTTGTTGATACTTTATCATATATTATATATTCCACAAAAAATGAATGATATTTTCTGTCAAATGCAGTTTTTATTAGAAGATATTAAATACCCTGACACACAACTACACTCATTTGTGATGATTTTCCTCTGCAACAAACATAGTTATGCGGTTAAGGAAAGGAAGTGAGCCCTACTCAAAAGTGACCTTGAGGTTTAGGTTTGAGTCTGCTTTGATTCTGTACCACTGTATAAGGAATACAAGTTATATAAAAGGCATCCTACGCAAATAAAGTCGCGGGTGATAGCTAGTACATAAAAATCGTATCGGGCTCAAATTTTTACATTACGGATATTTTTTTTATTCAGTGACGCAGCTTCACTCTATTTACAGTCACTTGCGTCACAAAATTTTTAAAACGACTGTTTTGGCTAATTAGTCATTTTGTTTGTTTGTCTGCTGTCTATTGTGCACGCGTCACGTAATAATTATGAAACTATCAATATATTAATATGTTAAGCAAAAACTTTGTACCCCTTTTCACGAAAATTACGCGGACGGAGGAGTTAAAGTTTATGTGGAGAAGAAGTGCAGAAAGCTAATTTTTTTTTATAATAATGCTGAGAAAATACATTAAATTGATTACATTACACACACTACCATGCATTTTACACACAAACACATGCATACCTATTCTTTTGTTTATGGAAGCTTGTGATCAACTTAGAAGAGGTGAATATTATTGGCCTATAATAATATTTGCCTATTGTCTTACTGAATGTCACAAATAATCATAAAAAAATATGATAATGTCGTAGTCATAGTTTGTTTAATAGATATTTGTGCTTTATATATTAGTTATTCAAACATTCAAACTTAAAAAAAATAATGAATTATGGTCGAATATCGACCACTAGTTTTAATAAAATTCTATCATCGACTTTGAAGCTGGTTTTCATCCCGAAATTGTTTAGCTGCTTTGTAAAAATTGAAGAACCAAAGGAGAATGACCAAATGTGGGCCCACCTTGCGTCTTAACCATTTATACTCTAAAAAACCTTTTCCAAATTGATAATGCTCATGATTTTTTTTCAGTCCTATTGGAATAGGGGTTTAAAAGTTGAATATTAAAAGTTATTTACATTTCCGCTTATGATTACAAATGGATGAAATGACAGGTACAAAACGAATGAGTTTAGGGTTGCGATGATTATGTAATCGATAATCGATTATAAAATATACTAAATAATTGTTTGTAATTAAGAACCTTAATAATTATATATATATATATATATATAATTATGTATATATATATATATATATATATATATATATATATATGAATATGAAAAGCTTCTATTAATTTTAATAGCTAACCTTCATATAAAAATGTTTGTATACATGTATGTACTAACAAGAAAATGTATTGTCTAAATTGGGTAATAAATTATTATTATTATTAAATCATGAAGAATGAATAACTCCACTACTCGAAATATTTCTTTAACAAATGTTTTTCATCATAACATAATCGATTTAACATATATTGTTCGGTTAAAGAAGCGAGTGAGTGATCCTATTAGTAGCAAGATACAGGCCTTTGTTTAAGCCCCGTTCATACTATGTTAAAGTGTTAGATTATTCGTAATTATTTAATCGATCGTTTTTTTACTTTTAATTCTTTACGTCATGTCATCACAAACAAACAACTTGCAACATTATTGTATTTACGTGGGATTAAAAGAAAAAGGTAAAGGGACAACGGTATATTCCATTTTATTTCATGTATAGAAACAAAAACACAGTAGGAATTGAGATCTATGTCAGATATAGTGAAAAACTGCGTACTATTATTATGTTTTTGATGCGTACAAATAATTGTATATTTCAATGCCGATTGAATCGATTTTCTTAACCCATTGAAATGGATGTCAAATCGCATCCCTATACAGCGACGTGTTCATAGACAAGAGTCAAATCTTGAATCTATTCCATAATATATATTAATTATTTTGTTTTGTTTCTCTACATGTGAAACTAATTGTGAAATCAACGTGTGGAAATATTATAAGAATCCATTCATTGATCATACCAACAACTAGTACATTCCTTGAATGGTGCTCAGTCCGGTAAGTGTCACGTTATTTTTAAGTTCATACATATATTGGTAATTTGATAAGCTTTTATTAAGTATATGAATAAAAGCTCAGACCAAATAAAAAAGTTAAAAGTATAGACCCCTCCTAAACAAGAATTGTGAACACATATCTACACTCGCCCATATTAGAAGCTGCACCATTGATTGTTTATAAAATACAGCGGTATATTATGTTATAATAACTGGGATAGTAAGACTGCACATACATGACTTGTGTTTTTAGATTATTGTGTTTATCAATTAAACAACTAATTTTTAATTGTTACAGATCACAGACGGTAGCATCTTCTGCCTGGAATTATATATACATTTAATACGGGCTTACATAACATTTGAAGTCAAACCTTCAACTGAATTTGGACATCAACAAGTATGCCTTGAATGTGGGATGTTGACATAATGATAATAAGATCTCAATTATACAGAGTTATCACCAGAATATCAAAAATCTAATGCTATAATTACATGGATTCCAGTTCATATGGTACATAATTTCTTAAACATATTTTTTATGGCCTTTCCCTAAAATTATATATATTTTTTTCATAATTTTGTACATTGTTACTTTATCTAGCTGGGATCTTTATATTTTCATTCAAGTCATTTTAAGTTTTCTGATACTCCTATAGTATATGTATATACATATTTAATTTTCTTCGCCTAACATATATGTTATTCTAGGTATCACGACTGGAAAGAGTGTTGACGAGCAGCTGAGTAATACAAAGACAATAGTACCGTGATGATAATTGACCTCTGCTAGAGGAAATTAACTGGAAATTCATCGAGGCTGTACCTAAATTTCCAGCAACTCCAGTGAAAAATGTCACATATATATGTCAAGCCGCAAGATCTATAATTGCACAGATTTCATTAGCCATGTATTTGAGGTGGCGAGAAACTGAATGTTTAATGGTCCCAAAAACCATTAGAGATATATTATTAATGTACAACATACTCGTATTATATGTACCTAGCTGTGCTAGAATATTCTGTCATCAGTTAGACAATGGAAATTAGCATGGATTGAAAATAAACATATGTATTATGTGCCCTTGGGATAGCAGTTTTTACTTTGGAGAACATATTCCTAATGAACTGTATGCTGTGGAGATTAATTCAAAAGTAGAAAATGCTCCTCTTATATTAGGACAAAATTATTATCAGAGCACATATAAAGTGGAGACACATCAGTTCAACAACACATTTGTTTAAATGTCTAGAGAGGTATTGGTCGGCTACTGCTGCAATTGCTTTGTAGGAAAATCGCAATTAAAAGTATTACTACTTATGAAACATGTGCACATAATTTTGGTAATTTGGTATTTAAGTTAGGGTAGATGAAATGATGTACAGGCTCCTACTTCATTTTTAGATTTTTATTTTTATACTATTATTTATTTATTGATATTTATTGACGATGAAAACTCTAATAAACAATTAAAAAAAGTTTTTTTTTATATATAACCTAATATAACTCAAAAAGTGTCAATATACTAGGTGTTGTTCTTATTTATATCCAATAAATATTATGTGATTGACAATGTAAGTAATTATATCAGCATACAATCCACCTGATGTTAAATAGTTACCATAGCCTGCCAATGCTTACAACTAAATAATGTAAGTCGCACATCGCCACCCTGACTGCCAATGTAGGTGCTATATGGTTACCACACTCACCCTTGAGAACAACAGTTCTCCAAAGAATCTTTTGTTGTGTTCTTCCCCAGTCAAGCTATCGTCCCATCAGTATCGTGGAGTGCACAATGTGCAGGTAAGGTTTGTTTTAGTCAAAGGTGATTTGAGCTACTTCACCCCAAACGAAATGTATAATAGATGTATATGAACATAAAAAGTTGAAATTAAATATCTACTTCTTATCCTGTGGTTTAATTTGAAGATGCATTTTACGTAGGTGTACAGTGCGATTGATCTATGACATAGCATCGTATTTACAAATCCATATAATCCTTACTAATTACCTTACCAAGCCTTTTGGGTGCGGTAGTACTTTCTAGTAAGTACTACTCTATGTGACTATCTTTCAGATCTAATTTCTGGTTATTTCTTCATTGTTGTAGGTTTGTTTAAAAGACAAGATATATAAAAAAAACTATCCATAAAATATAACATGCCCTCTGTATAGGTAACCTTGTAGTTTTACACTCGCAAAACATAACCTCAAAATGCCTAATTTGATTTAAAAATGCTCGATAACCCCTATTCGTATTGAAATAATATTTCTTTTGAGTCATCTACAATATATTTCCTTTGTTTTGCCGATGGTTTGGTCAAGACGCATGACTGACGCAAGTGGGCCGAGCTCCCATACAAGTTTGGTCATTCTCCTTTCGCGTGTCAAATATTACAAATGTACAAGGTTGTGAGAAAGTATGGGCAATTGTTACTCTTTCGCGCAAAAATGGCTGAAGATATTTTGAACGAAGCATGAAGTTTTATAGAAATAAATAATAAAATATATGTTCATGTAAATTTTATCCCGAAAATATTTTAGGCTCTTTGTATAAAACTTGTAACCGAACTTCACGCGGAGGTACCCGAGGGCAAACAGCTGAAAAGCCCTTCGACGATTTCCTAACTGCTCCCCGACATGCAAGTGACACGGTTCCGTAGCAGACCAGTAGTGTACCGTACCAGAGCTCTCGCGTGGAGAGGTGTTGTCAGTGTATAGTGCCTATTTTTCTACACAAATAAAGATATTTCGGTGTAACGTAAAAAAAACGCCGCCCGCGCGCTGTTATGAGGCGAGACTCGGAGTAATGTGGGAACTGCCTTAACTACTAAATACCATGCTAGTGTTATTCTTTATGCTATGCTACTACATGCTCCAATTCATTAAGCAATTAAGCTAATTATGAGTCTAAATAATGAACAGTCATTATTTAGCTTACGAACCAAAAATTTACGTTTCGATCAATGAGCTCCGTGTGGGAAGGAAGGATAAATATTTTAATAGCTATTTCCCACTTAATCGATAGTTAAATGGGCAGGTTAGTAGTAAAACTATTGACATGAATCCGTTGGTGTTACACTAAATCTAATTATTTCCTACGTCACGCTACATCTACGGTTTCCCTGTGAAGGTGAAATTGTATAGCTACGCAGTTGTTTCTTTTGTATTATATGTACATGTTCAGTGATTTATTTTCAAATGAAAATTTATCAGATGATAGTTTATGTGCTATGTTGAATAAGTGAAATCTAAATCATTATTTGGATTAATATATAATCCATCATCAAATACACTGATGATGGGCCTTTAACATAACCAAAAATTTCATATAGTACACTTAAGCTTAAAATAGACGGAGAACCTTACATTTTTATCCAAACTGACTGCTGAAGGCACCCGCTTATGTTTTATGGCCAGGGATCTTGGTAAGGTAGAGAAGTATAAGTTTCGGTGAACTTCGTGTGGCAGAATGTACCTAAGGGAAAATGATGGAGGATCAATAACTATAGCAAAAAACGAACAAGTTTTGGTGGATTTCATGTAACAGAGTATACCTAAGCAAAAATGATAAATGATCAGTAACTTTAGCAAAAAGCGAACAGTTTTGGTGTACTTCGTGTTGCAGAATGTACCTAAGGGAAAATGATGGAGGATCAATATCTATAGCAAAAAGCGAACAAGTTTTGGTGGATTTCATGTAACAGAGTGTACCTAAGGAAAAATGATAAATGATCAGTAACTATAGCAAAAAGCGAACAGTTTTGGTGTACTTCGTGTGGCAGAATGTACCTAAGGGAAAATGATGGAGGATCAATAACTATAGCAAAAAAAACGTACAAGTTTTGGTGGATTTCATGTAACAGAGTGTATCTAAGGAAAATGATAAATGATCAGTAACTATAGCAAAAAGCGAACAAGTTTCGGTGTACTTCGTATGGTAGAGTGTTGCCTAAAGAAAGATGATGGAGGATTAGTAACTATGGCTAAAAGCGAACAAATTTTTGGTGAACTTCGTGTGATAGAGTGTTCCTTAAAGAAAGATGATGGAGGATTAGTAACTATGGCTAAAAGCGAACAAATTTTTGGTGAACTTCGTGTGATAGAGTGTTCCTTAAAGAAAGATGATGGAGGATTAGTGACTATGGCTAAAAGCGAACAAATAACAGTAACGTGTTTTTATTAGATGTAATGGCGAGTGTGTTTTCTTAATTTCTTTAAATGAACTTGATTTATTTTGTATGTGATCATTCACCGGTAACTTACACTACCTTACATACATAAATCACTTTCATCCAAATTTCTCCAATCAATTTCTTAGATTGCATTCATGTATAACTCACAAGAACATACATAATACTATGTATGTGTATTATGATTCTGCGTTTGGTTATTTCTTTCATGGTATGTGTACGTGCAAACCATAAAAGAAATAACCAAGTGGAGGTAGTACGATTTTGCTTTGAAACTCAACTCACCGCTACGGGTTCGGGGAGTGAAATAGATCAACCTACTCTAATTCCCTAATTCACGGTGCTTTATTCACACTTAAAGAAGCGAGTGAGATATGTAAGGATCGAGTCACGTGGCGCTCGGTTATATCTGCCTACCCCACAAGGGATTCAGCGTGAAGTTATAGATAGATAGATATATATCTTGCTCATTTAAAATAATATGCAAAATATGTAAAACAAGAGTAATATTCGTTTTAAGAGAGGTAGGGTGCATCAAACAGCTTGTCTGGGGAAGTAATCTCACAGAAAACCCCAGTCATATAACAACTCCCTAGAGGGTTGTTGTGTTCCTGCATGTGAGTGAGATCGCCATTAAGCTCCTAAGAAGTTGCTGTGTTAGCGGCAGAGGTGGAATGGCCCTAGTGATACTTAATTATTGTAAGAGTTGATAGACTACGGTAACTGCTTTATATCAAGTGGGCCGTATGCTTGTGTGCAGTGGCGTGCACTCCATATAGGCAAAAAGACATTGCCTACCCTATCAATTTGATAAATACCATCCGATGTTTCTTAATTCTTAAACATAGTTTTAACTAATATTTCGTATCAAAAACAAAAAATTAAAAACAACTCCATCTATCGGTATCGGTGCAAGTTATTAAAATCATCGCTAGCCATATTCAAATCGCAGCTAGGCGCTAGTGTAGCACATCTATCTAGCGGCGCTATATCGGTGTGCTACACTAGCGCTGCAATGAGAGCTTAACGGCAGAGACACAAACTATTTCTGTCTAAATTTACGTATGTGTGCCGTGTTGGTAATACGGATAATGTAGTGTGCATTCCTGTAAATATATCCCACAATAACACAAATAACGCACACAATCGCATAGTATAGACATTGTCTTTTCAGCCGAACTATAACGTAAATTACCGAAGTGTCGCGAACATTGCTACGTAAATATTTTAAAAAGTAGTTTGCTCCATATAATTAACGGCCGCCATTGTTTTTGTTTTGAATCGATTGACTGGTAGTAGACAAAATAAGATTGTAAAGTTTTATAGTTGATAAAAATGGATAATATTCACTGCGAAAGTTGTTCAGGTGGTGTGTATGTAGGGAAATTAAAAAATGATGCGTTATTTTTCGGTGAAAAAAAAAACAAGTGATCACATACATCATTATTTCTACAAGACTGGGTAACCAAAATCAACATGCTGTATTTTTTGGTAAGTTAATAGCTTTAAAAAAATTCTGCCTATCCTGTCAAAAATCTCTGTGCACGCCACTGCTTGTGTGCCTCCAGACGTTATATAAAAAACAATGTGAATTTAATGATATGATATGACACACAAATAGATTAAAGTATAATATTCCAGTTACAAATATTATTAAAATAAGACCATATTCTAATAGAAATACCTAAGAGCCACAATATCGAATGGTTATTATAGATAAACTTAAAAAGCAAAACCTAAACACAAAGTTTGATCCAAATTGTTAGAGCCGTTTTCGAGATACGAGAAGTATGTTTATATATTCAAATATATAAGATTCAAAGTAAATAATATCCTTAAGAAAGATGTCCGTTTATAAAATAAGGCGGCGTCTCAATTTATTTTGTAGGTATTCAATTAAGAGCCAGACATCAGTAAACCTTGCGATGGCTCGACCCTACGGGATCCATTGTGTCATCCGCTGTCGTTTTCTGATCCCCATGATATGTCAATACTTATGCCAAATACATTTCTATTATATAAAAACATGCGTCTTTACCTACATGAGTTTATAGGAATAAACAGGTCAAATGGGACCTTCGGAAAAGACGCCAAAAAAAATATTTCAGCTCAGAAGATACAGTTTTGTGACAAATACGTACTGTGACAGACGGACAAACAAACAGTCAGACAACGAAGCCTCAGTTACTCCATTAGTATACTTTTGGGTAAAGACCGCTAACAATAAACTGATTTTGTGATATCACAGTTAAAATTAATCCTAGTTCTTAATATTATAAGTAGTACATTACGGCATAGAAAAACCAGAACCGAGCGCCGCATAACTCGCTCCATGTCGGTTGGGACGTCTTTAACTTTCATAGCTCTTTTTGTAGGCACTGCCCGTTCCTAGGATTCTTGGCACAATTTTCTGATGCAACACGACCTATTCCGTCGTGGTATATGTGTTTTGGCCTACCCTGGAGTCCGTCCACATTCGCGTTCCAGATCTGTTTCGTCATACTTTGAAAATATTCGATAGACGTACAAGTATACGGCCTGCCTTACATATGGTACTAACCGTAATCTATGAACGCGTACAACACAGGAATTATAGGCCATTCCTTTGGATCTTAGTTTGCTTTGGAGATTATTTCACACGTCTATCGAAATATAATTTCTTGGATGTGCGGGTTTCCTAACGATGTTTGACATCACCGCCGAGCAAGTGACAATAACAAATATGAATATAAATCCGTAAACAGAAATTTAGTGATACATGCCATGATTCGAATCGGGGACCTGTTGCCCAATAGGCCGGTCCTTATCCACTGGGCTATCACTGCTCAATCTAAACATGGTTTAAACTACTGTAATTTTTCTTGTTCGAAATGGAAAGTCGAAAAATAATAAAATAAGTTCAGTCATGTATTGTATCCGATGTTCATTTAAAGCTTGTGGGTTTGGTTCCCACAGGAAATAAACATTTGTGTGCACATCTGGATGTTTCTAAAAGAGGTAGGGCGTATCAAAGGAGACCGTCTGGGGAAGTACCTCCACCTCACAGAAAACCGCAGTTAATTAACAACTACCTGGAGGATTGTTGTGTTCTTGCGAGTAATCAGGCTATCAGTAAGTTTCGGTTTCGGTCCTAGTTTCGGCAGACTTTTTGCCGAAACAGAAACTAAAATTTAACGCCGAAACTCGCCGAAACCGAAAGTTCGGTCGGACATATTTCTATATTATCTAGGTACCTTTTTTGCATAAATATATATTTTTGTTATTATGTAATATATATAGCAATAAAGTACGACGAAAATTATAATACGTACCTACGTAGTTGAATATATTCATTTAATGTTTTTAACACCTGACGTAAAAATAGGTGTTTTTTTTTTAATTATAATGTCTGTTAGTTTGTCTGTGTGTCTATTGGTTCGCCAGTCTATCAAACGAAATGAATTGACCGATTCGATAGTCCCATATCAAACAGAATTGATCAGCTACTCTTTTTTTAAGAACTAGTATTTATTTCAATTTTATAATCAAATATTGATCACAAATCACGAACATATAAACACATAGATATTTACAATAACTACGATGAACAAAAGCTTAAAAAAATACACTACATTTTTCCCGTCTCATCTAAAAAAATAGTTTCGGTTTCAGTTTCGGCCGAAACTGCAATAGAAACCGAAATTCGTTCTCGATTTCGGTTTCGGTTGAAAAAGGTCGGAGACTCCGGTCTGAAAACAGTAATTTTTACATCAAGTATTTTTTAAATCTAATCAAGTTAGTTAAGTATTTTTAGAATACTTGCTGTTGAAATTACCGTTTTCGGAACTTTCGTGATATACAACTGCACGATATGTTCGTAAATGTTGACTAATTGCTTAAACTAGCGCCCGGTCCTCATCTTCCAACACGATTTGGTGTGTAAATGGCTTACTATCATGTATTGAGCGAAAGAGAACCGGCACTTGGTGAATTCTGTCTAAAACCCGTGTGGTCATATATGACCGCGAAATGTATGGGAAAAGGTATATAACGGGTTCTGAAGGCTAAACCATGCTCAAGCATAAAAAAAATCGGCCAAGTGCGAGTCAGACTCGCACACGAAGGGTTCCGTACCACTATCTATAAAAACGGCAAAAAAAAATCACGTTTGTTGTATGGGAGCCCCCTTAAATATTTATGTTATTCTATGTTTTAGTATTTGTTGTTATAGCGGCAACAGAAATACATCATCTGTGAAAATTTCAACTGTCTAACTATCACGGTTCGTGAGATACAGCCTGGTGACAGACGGACGGACGGACAGCGAAGTCTCAGTAATAGGGTTCCGTTTTACCTTTTGGGTACGGAACCCTAAAAAGTAGGACGCACGAAACGTAATAGTTGTTGTGGGTGACCGGGGAAGCAAGTACATTGAAGAAGACTGCAGCTGGAAAACATCTGACTGGAGTTACTGCAAGCGAGTAAAGTTAACTGGGCAAGTTGTTGCGGTTACAGCGGCTTGGTTGACAGCGGTAAGAAAAAAAATGGGCCAAGTGCGAGTCGGACTCGCGCACGAAGGGTTCCGTACCACTATCTATAAAAACGGCAAAAAAATCACTGTATGGGAGCCCCCCTTAAATGTTTGTTTTATTTTAATTTAATTATTTATTCTTAAAGTGAATATATAACTAAATATTGCCTGCCTGTATATATGCCTGTTGCCGTTATCAATATCGAGCAAAAACGAGCAAAAAAATCACGTTTGTTGTATGGGAGCCCCCTTAAATATTTATGTTATTCTATTTTTTAGTATTTGTTGTTATAGCGGCAACAGAAATACATCATCTGTGAAAATTTCAACTGTAACTGTTCTAACTATTACTGTTCGTGAGATACAGCCTGGTGACAGACGGACGGACGGACGGACGGACGGACGGACGGACAGCGAAGTCTCAGTAATAGGGTTCCGTTTTACCCTTTGGGTACGGAACCCTAAAAAGATAAAAAATATTTATTCGCCAATTATTTATTTGTCTTAAGTTTTTACATAATAACAAGATTTATTCATTTTCTTTTTGTTTCATCTATCAGCATTTCGGATATTATCATTTTCGAAAAAGGAATGCCGAATAGGTAACTATTAGGTCTTTTTAAATTATCACTAAAAATATAAAAATGAACAATGATTATTTTTATACTTTTTTCGTAATAAAAATGCTTCGGAAGCTAAACGTATAAAACTGTTTTCTTTACTCGACCACGCCTCTGCCACTTGCCACCTGGCATGGAAACGAACAGTCTATAAACGCCGCCATTATATCGTGGTAATGACAAAGGTATACCGTTCTATGCTGCGAATATCGTATGAAGCTTGGGTTCTGTAGTCGAGACGTTTGTTATGCATTTAATATTCCAGGCATCAATCATTTTATTTAAGATCGATGGATCTAGATCAATGCCTAACAATATTCTTAGGTATTATCGATCTTGTTTGTCTAGGTTGTGTTTGGGTAATATACATCAAGGAAATAACCTAAAAAGAACCTATATTACGTAGTAACTAACGTGGTTACACCGCTATGGGTTGGGGTAAAATTGAACACGCAGCTCTTATTGGCTAGTTCGCATATCGACATCGCGTCACCTTACGGCTTATTGGTTAAAATATTCTCCCATTGGTCAGTAGGTTCGAATTGCTGAGATATTTAAACGCTAAAACACAAAGATTTTTGTGAGCGCGGAGTGCTTTCATACAGAGCCAAGTAGTTTATTGGTTAGCGGTAGTAGGAGAGCCTGACAGAGTAGTTAGCAATGCTACTTTAACACCAACACGCTTATGGGTTCGATTACCAACCAGGATAAACATGTGTATGCGTTAATATCTGTTTGCCTTATTTTCGTTGTTTTTCAGTTAAAGAATGAAAGGGGCATCAAAGCAACCCGATTAGGGAAGTACCTCCACACCAAAGAAAACCGCAGCCAAATAGCAACTCCGTGAAGGAGTGTTTCGAGTGAGTGGAGTTACCAGTAAGGTCCTAAGGTGTTGCTCCAGTTGCTGTCCAGTGCCGCAATGGTAGCGTACCGTGCGTGCAGGCAAGTTTTCTAGCGAGAACTTAAAGAGTTCTTACTTGAAGAATTGCGAAATAACTCCACACCATGAAGTATTTTAAAAAATCGTGAAGAAGCAGTAACCTATATTTGTTGCAAGTATCTATAGACTACGCTAACCATCAAATAGACCGTATGTTTGTTTGACACCTTAGGGGTATTAAAATAAATCATTATGGTGGATTTGATGACATAAAAATGTCAGAAAACTTGACGAGTAAACATTTTGCCAGCAATTTTTTTGAAATTAAATTAGAACTTATTTTTTAATTTCTAAATATCTAGCGGTCGAATTAAGATGAAAATCTGTTTACCACAATATCCACCCATATCAGAAATCAAATGTATTTTTGTCACGTACCCACAAACACAACCGTGTATATTATAGGAAAGGGCTCCACATACCTACTCATGGTCCAAAACAGCTTATTTGCTTTTACCATCTAATTTTCGACCGATCACGACCTTGACTCGACCGTTTTTTTATTGGCGTTTATATCAAGCCTTATTATAGAATCATATAGAGGTTACGAATTTAACTTTTAGGGTTTGTATAGCTTCACAAACTAAAGTGAATTTTAATCAATGTACAAATAAAAGTCATTTGTTACAACTAACAAACCTGACAAAAATGAAAGACGGGCTTGTAATTATCACAGCCCCGTGCGAAAAACAAACTATTTTAAATTTGTCAAATACACCGACATCTGTCAAGTTTAAAATAGTGCCGGCGCTTACACAACATCTTGGATTTATTCCGTTAAAAAGTGATGTGTAACACGCCCAAGTTACGTAGTTACTATTATTTAATACAATTTTTGTTGTAGAAAACCCGCCCAAGTCTGAGTCTAATTATCGATAGTTTTTTGGAGTTATAACTTCTTATGGGAGGGTAAACCGCTTCGTTACGCAACGCGTTACGGCGCCAGTCTGTCTGGCTTCCCTTTCTCTCACGCATACGGCAGCTTTAATTATACGTAGATTATTTTAAGTGATCACCTTCTGTCGGGCGTCCCGATAAAGCACACGTTTTTTTATGAATCGGAAGACCTTAAACGATTCAACTAAAACATAATAAAAAATATTAAACCGTATTCAAATTTTTGAGAAATTTCAGAAGCAATAAATTCCGTATGCCGGTTCATCGGCTTGCAAGTACCGGCGAGTCTTTTGTAGTAAATTGTATTCGCTTCTTTTGAAAGGGCCTCTACGCGTTGGATCCATATCACCGCGCCCGCCTATCAAATGATCGGGATAATACCCGTGAATAAAAATAAAATAATAATAACTTTATTCCAAAAATAGGTTAAATTCAAAATTGAGTTGAGTCTGATCTGAGTGAGTTCCTAACACTGCTTTCTATATTTAATGGTTCTATTCCCACACAGGACAAACATTACTGTGCATGACCATGTCTGTCTGTCTTGATCTAGGTGTTTTTAAGAGAGATAGAGCGCCTCCTATATCCTCCCGACGTTGTATAAAAAGAAACTCTTTGGAAAATGGCTTCTTATAGAATCGATAGATAGATACTAGATATTATACGGATAGACAATAAACGAGCTCGGGGCGCAGTGGTGAAACGCGCTGTTACGCTAATTTGACACCAACGCTCGTCGGTTCAATTCCCACACAGGACAAACATTTGTATGGATGAACAGGTCTATTTGTCTTGGTCTAGGTGTTTTTAAGAGAGGAAGGGTGCATCAGCACCCATGCGGTATTCTATGAGGTGGAGATACATCAGCAGGGAAGTATCTCCACCTCATAGAATACCGCAGCCAAATAACAACTCCCTAGAGGGTTATTGGTTTCCTGCGTGTGAGTGAGGTCTCCAGTAAGCTCCAAAGGAGTTGCTGTGTTAGCATTAGTTTGTAAGCGTTTATAGGCTACGATAACCGCTTTACAGGTGGGCCGTATGCTTGTATACCTCCCGACGTTCTATAAAAAAACTTTACACCTTAAATACGTAAGTAGGCATAATATGCTCTATTGTCCGTGCGAAGCCGGAGCTAGACTACCTAACTAGCGACTCCTAAAATATGAATAAATACTCGTATTTATTTATATTTAATTTTACCACATAAAACCCTTATTTTTGCAACACTATGCAGACATAAGCTTATTATGTTATCTAATTTATAGTTTGAAAAAAGACCTATGTACCTTTCTTTCTATATTTATTTTTAAAAAATGATCATTTCCGAAAAGCTAATAGATGAAACAGTATGAATTATCTGCGCTTAGCACAGCGACTCCTTGCTAGACTTGACTGCTAATTGGCAGTCCAGTGAGAGCCTGCCAAAGCAAAGATGAAACGGGCAGCCATATCAGTGACATCATCATAAATAATGATAAACAGGTAGCTCCGTTAACTAAAAGTTTATCACATTTAGACAAAATTCTTAGTAAAAAAATTGTACTTAGATTTCTTTCTGCCAACTCAGCCGCCGCGCCAGCTCTCAACGAAAAGACCTGCGAATGTGACGAAGTTAGGGCAATCAGGGAGGTGGCTTCCCAGATCCTCCACGGTATCAAAGACTTTCCTTCCGGCTGCAGGTCACGCACGAAATTGTTCGACTCCATAATAACAAGTGCGTTGACATTGGCAAAAGTACGGCTCAGAATATCATCTGCGTTAATTTAATTAATATTTAAGCATAATTAAGTTGCGATAGATATACGAGTAATAACTGGTATCGGAAACCTGACGCAATGCAGATATTAGTTTCTTGATACATTCATGAGTACTTTCAATTTCATTTCTATCTATAATTCACGCCAAACCCCTTGCGGGGTAAACAGAGAGGACCGAGAATAATAGAATTTCATTTAATATGCAAAATAGGGTAAAACTAGTGTTGTTCTCCTGAATGGGTCCGAGGTTCCTTAAAATATAAGAGGAATATTCAAATTATTCCCAATTTTAATAATATTCTCTAGAATATTGCTAAGGTTTTCTTTATACCTCAAGTGGAAAAACATGCGTACGGCCTGCCTGATGGTGAGCATTTACCGTAACCCATGTACGGAGTCACTCGTGCTTTGGCGACTCTGTAAAAACAAATATGTGCTTTTTTTTAAGAATTTTATGCTGTGATCACTTAGGAAAGCTCCAGCATGGAGCCTTGAGAGTGCTCGAGAACCTTAAGAAAACTTCTCTGGAGCACAGTACGTGTCCACTGCCATTCCAATGCGTGAGGATGAATTCACCGCCATCGTCGGCTGTCGGTGCGATTGTAAAAGGAAAGTGTTGGCATCATATCGAACAACGCTTCACGACACAACCCATTGTATCTACAATCGATAGAGCATGCAAAGAGCGGCAAATGATACACGAGAATGGGAATATTCACTTCTATTAAGATTCTAAGGGCGAAACCTACTTTTAAACTAACCTTTTAAATCTTAAGGAAATGCAAGCGCGCGCGCGTGATCTTCAATACAAATGCGCGTTGAGTATACCTCGCGTCGTTCATTATAAATGATTTTTTCAACAGTATTAGACAAAACTTGCACTATTTGTCATCTTATTGGTATGGATAATACGCAACAACGAATGGTTTGAAAATTCGACATGTATCCTCCACTAGTATAACCGGATTTGTGGGCGGGATGCTTATATACCTCCCGATTTTACATGAAAAAGGACTGAATTTCAGGTCCTTCGTCGTAAAGAAGAGGACACATCTTCATGAACGAAGTATTCTGATCGAATGCATTCGTGATAGTGTGGTTACGAATACAACTGCTTAAGTATGAGAAACGCGTCGCTTACATTATTATTATTATATATATATATATATCTTCAAGCCAGGTCCCTTGCGGTGTAAACAGAGAGAAGCATGCGCCATAAGACACGGTCCTTACATACCTCAATCAAATTTTAACAATCATGGCTCTTCATGCACGCTTGCAGGTTCCTTTTTATCCGAAGGTGATGCCAGGATCACCTTCTAATTAAACTCGATTTTTTTTGCAATTTGGTCATTGTAGGTGAGTTATTCTTTCATCCTGTATTCTTTCTACATTTCCGAACCAATGGCGCATGCCTTTTCTCTTCTTAACACCGACAACCGAAACTCTCTTAGATTAACTCTGTTTCTTATATCACTATTGCGGACGCGATTACATTATGTTGATTATGTGTTTTCGTATTTTAGTGTTTTTTTATACAACTAGCTGCAGCCGCAGGTACCCGGTATACCGTAGGAACCGCTTTTTCTTACTTTCTTTTTTTCAGCTTCTAAGAGTCTTATACTTACTGTTACTGCATAACATTATAACGTATAACATATATCTTGAGAAGAATTTGAGTTTGAGTAGTGAGTGAATCCATAATATTTTTGTTCTACCAAAAATGACTGAACGCGCCTAAAGCAGCTTTCCCTCCAATAAAGAATAGAGAGCAATATAAAACGGGAGCTTAATTAAAAAGATTACCAGCAAAAGCTTCCCTATAGCTGCTCACTATGACGTGGCTTGCATCAAAGGCATCGATTCAGGCACAAGACAAATATTTATATTTTAGAACACGTCCGAATAAAATTTTGAATTTGTCGTGGTTCGGGTGTTTTACATGTGTAGTGCTCGCCTCAGTGGTTAGAATTCAACCATAATCGTTATTAAAAATTTGAGGAAAAAATATACGTTTGAATTTACATGTTTTTATACTATTTTTCTACTATTTATACTTTTTTTTATTGACAACTCTAATGTCCCTCAATACCTACTACTGAAAAAAAAAGAATATTGGCTAATACACAGAGCTATGCCAATTTATCTATATAAATAAAAATCTATGTAGATATATATTTGTCGTCTATGGATTCGAAAACGGCCTGAAAATTTCATCAAAATCGGTGAAATTTTGTTGAAATTTTCAGGCTATTTCAGATTAGCCTAAAGAGTGATCCCATGAAGTTTGCTAGCGATCACCCGTGCGAAGCCGGGGCAAGTAGCTAGTATTATTATAATTATTTGTTTAGAAAATTGTATTGACGTATGTATCTCGTATGTTGGTTAATGACTATAACCACCATAACACAATATTCGCTTAGTTATGTTAGGTTACTAGGTACATCGTGCTCTGTAATATAAGAAAATGTACAGTTTCAGAACACATTCGTAGAAAAAGCATACCCATCTATGTTGGGCTCTTTGAGTACTTTCTTCACCAATTAGATTTTTAGATATTTTCCCACTTCTTGGCAGGTACTTATTTATTTTTTATTATTTGAGGTACTACAGAGGATCTGTACTTTATAATAGTGTATCCAATAATTCCAAGCTTTTTGCATGATTAACTAAGCATTAATAATCAATCACATTTTTATACCGTCAGTAATGTAAACATATAGTATCGCGTTCTGATTCTGATGATAAACATCATTAAAATGTCATTAGAAAGCAGGGACGCCAATTCTGCTAATAAGTATTCCCGTTACCGACCAAAATAATAAAATTGAAAATTAAAGATGGGTATACTTTTTTTAAGGATGAGTTCTAAACAAAATAAATATTTCCCCTCAAATTACACAGCACAATTTAGAGCCTAACTTAGTGAAGGTGTGTATGGCAGAGCTGTATGCATGTGAAGTAGATCTGGGTATAACAGGCAGAGCATGAAAGTAGGATAAACACAGTCGAAATGCGAGCGTTGCGCAAATTTCTCTGGCATTGTTAGAAACAGAGTTGGTCTGAAAGAGGGTATCGGTGTTAAAATAAGAAGATACATGCTCCGTTGGTTCGGACATGTAGTAAAAATGCAGGAAGAAAGAACCGTGAAACTGAATGATGTACAACGCGAAATTAGAAGAATGTAGGACCCGAGGAAGGCCAAGACTTACCTACCATGACCAACTTTATTGTGTTTTATCAGAAGGTGATAACAGGAGCCCTAGAAACCGGCCTGCATGCATGAGAAGAGCCATGAATGTTATAAAGGACCGTAAGGGACTTGGTGTGAGGTTATATATAAATATATATATATATATATATTATACTACGTCGGGAGACATACAAGCATACGGCCCACCTGATGTAAAGCGGATACCGTAGCCTATTAACGCTTGCAATATATATTAAGTGCGATGCCTCCTCTGCTGCTTACACAGCAACTCCTTGGGAGCTTACTTGGGAGGTGACCTCATTCCCACACAGGAACACAACAATCATCTAGGGAGTTGCTACTTGGTTGCGGTTTTTCTGTGAGGTGGAGGTACTTCCCCAGACGGGCTCCTTTGATGCGCCCTACCTCTCTTTATAACCTCTCTTTTATATAGCCATGACATTTTCGAGGTCACAATATTTTTAGAGAGGTGCATCGAAGCAGCCCGACTGGGAATGTACTTCCATCACACAGAAAACCGCAGCAAAATAACAACTCCCTGAAGTAGTTGTTGTGCTCCTGCGAGTGAGTGAGTGATTACCAGTAGCAGTAGGGGTGGCAACGGGACGATTATTCCTGTATTGCAAGCGTTCATAACCACTTTCCATCAGGTGGGCCGTACGTTTGTATGCCTCCCGACGTTTTATAAAAAAGGAAACACAAATGTTTGTCTTGAGCATGAATCGAAGCCACGTCAGCCTGGACGAGATTAAGATGGTTCTCAAACAGCTGACGAAGAATCACATGACGATTGACACCGGGTGAAAAAGCGGCATAACCAGTGCTTAAATTCCTTCAATAAGGACAAGAAGAATCCTTGAAAACAAAGCCCCGCAGGCAGTTAGTATTACTACATTATTGTAAAATTATATTCAGGAACGCCGTTCCTATATGAAATCTAAATGTTTGTCTGTGTGTGCGTTTGTCTGTGCGTTTTTTTCGAATATTCGAATTTTGACTTCAAATTCGGATTCAGCATAAAACAGTAGAATAGGAATGTTCAGGAACAACGTTCCTATCTCTGAGGGAACATGGTCAAAATAGCCGACAAATTAAAAAAAATATATTGTTATTTGACCAGCCAGGTGTTCCTCTGGTAATGCAAGGTTGCACATTCTTAACTGGTTTTTTTATACAAAGTCAGAAGGCATACAGGTATACGGTCCACCTGATGTAAAGCGACTACCGTAGCCTATGAATCCTTGTGATACATTAAGTAGCACTCGCGCGATTCCACCTCTGCTGTTAACACAGCAAGTCCTTAGGAGCTTACTGGTGACCTCACTCACACGCAGGAACACAACAATCCCCTGTGGAGTTGTTATTTGGCTGCGGTTTTCTGTGATGTAGAGGTACTTCCCCAAACAGGCTGCTTTGATGCGCCCTACGTCTCTTAAAACACCCAGACCAAGACAAACAGTCATGTTCATGCACACAAATGTTTGTCCGGTGTGGGAATCGAATCCACGAACGTCGAAAACAAAGTCGCGTTATTGACTGCTGCGTCACCGAGCTCGTCAACATATACCATTGTAACATGGGCAAAATGAAACTTATGTCGTATGGATAAGTTTTCTACTACTCCCGTTTCAATTGGGAGATCGACCTCGAAATTGTTGACAAATATGCCTACATTGGACAGACAGTCCGACTTCGAAAATTAGCTCTTTCCAACACGAATGAGCAGCCTTTGGGGCATTGTGAAAGATCTTCTTGTCCAAAATACCTCAATATCTATGGACGAAAGTCTTCGATCAGTGCATGTTGCCAGTGATGACTTACGGCAAAGAACAGTGTGGGCCTAACTATGGGGCTTATACGGTTGCTCAAGTTTGTATAGCGTGTGATGCTTATAGTTTCTCTGCGACATAGATTCTGTATTGAGTACATCCGTAATGAAACTAGAGTACAATGTGGGTCCGAGGTCAGTAAGCTGAGGTGACGCGAATATCTGAAAGATGAGCCATTGATGAGTTCCTAAAACCTCCTTTTTTTTAAAGTCTATTAAAAGGAAGAAGGACGATGTAATTTACCAATACTTTTCTTTTAAACAACGTTGGGAGGCATTCAAGCATACGGCCCACCTAATGTAAAGCGGTTACCGTAGCCTATAAATGCTTGCAATACATTGAGTATCTCTCGCGCGATGCCACCTCTGCTGCTAACACAGGAACTCCATAGGAGCTTACTGGTGACCTCACTCACACGCAGGAACACAACAACCCAACCCTATAGGGAGTTGTTATTTGGCTGCGGTTTTCTGTGAGGTGGAGGTACTTCACCAGTCGGGCTGCTTTGATGCGCCCTACCTCTCTTAAAACATCCGGACCATGACAAACAGACATGTTCATGCACACAAATGTTTGCCTTGTGTGGGAATCGAACCCACGAACGTTGGTGTCAAAGTCGCGTCATTCACGACTAAGCAACCGAGCTAGTCAAATGAGTTCCTAGAACCTACTTTTTTAAAAGTAGATTAAAAGGACGAAGGACGATATAATTTTCCAATACTACAAATTTACACACAAAAATATGAATGTATGGCCTAGTGCATAAAGACCAGCCTATTAACTATCTGGTCCCTGGCTCCCCCTGGTCCTCCCTGGTGTGGGCATGCACCAATAAATTCATGTTTTCGGATTAATGTGTGTTTGTAATTGTCATTTGCACAGCAGTAAACGAAAACATGTGGGGAAAGTAGCACGTCTAAGATATTATATTTCGAAAGACACGTGACCTAACGTAAGAATGATCAGGTTTTCACTCTGGGAGATTTGACGCCAGTTCCAAGTCAAAATATTCGCTAATTCTTAGGATTGGGTAGCGGACAATACTAATCTTATTTTCATTTTCAATCTTACTCTGCAACCACTTAGGAGTTTACTGGTGACCTCACTCACACGCAGGAACACAACAACCCTCTAGGGAGTTGTTATTTGCTGCGGTTTTCTGTGAGGTGGAGTTACTTCCCCAGGCGGGCTGCTTTGATGCGCCATACCGATCTTAATGTTAATGGATTAAAAAAACAGGATAATGCTAAATAGAAGAGTGACTGTCTAGTTACATTATTATATAAGCATAATTGTATTTTAAAATCGCAGATGTAATTATAAAATAAAATGGACACAAATTACAATAGTCGGTGGCTGTCCTATTGTAAAAAGTGTAACTTTTACTTGTTACCGCGACGAATGTTAGTGCGAAAATAATTGCATAAATATTTTGTGTCTATGGAATTATTTTCAGTTGCGGTTAATCATAGTCACGTTTTTTCGAGCCATAATTCTGCACACACTAACTTGTACTTATACCGAGATTCGTTTTCAACAGTGCAACAGGTTATTCGCCAAAACTAAAAATAACTGTCCAAAACGGCAATTTTGTATGTATACTGAAAGATGCGGTATACTACACACATGTTTGGACCACTTCAGTGAATAAATGAATAGATATAAAAAGCTACATTTTGAATTTTGTTTTTACACACAAGTTCAAATCTGGCGATGCAAAATAAATCGACACAGTTGACAGACCTATTTATGTCATCGTTTTCAACAAGATTATATGAACAAGTAACAAATAGGCTGGTCACGATTTGCTAATTTTACCAACTCAAAGCAACGGACAGTTATAACTGTTACTAATAAGCTTTAATCTTAACTTAAATTTAACGCGTAGTTGTTTTGTGATAAAAAAAGTGTCTAATCTTCAGATATTACATAATTGCGATTTCTGTGGTATTTTGACAGTTGTCATTGGTAAAATAAATATTTCATAATTTATTAGCGAACACTGAATCCGTCAAGTGAATCTCGACAACCGCTCATTTCGATTATTGAGATATGACTGTGAGTTTCAGCATAAACTCATTGATTCATGTAGATTTCAAAATCGTCTAAACGCATGGTGATTCTCACTAAATGCTACTAGATCTAAAAAGTATGCCACTTCCTTCTTTTGGATATCCAGTTGTATATTATATTAATTCCAGTTGGAACTTACTCGAAACTTGAATGTTTGACAACTACTGACAAATAAATTACGTAATTTGTATATCATGACCCCCCTCCCCCCTCCCTTTTTTAGTTTGGATGTACGAAAATATTAATATATAATAATAATAATATATAAATTATAATTAACAGTCGATTTCCAGGAATAAAAATACAAGAAAATTCTATATACATAAATAATAGTCTGTGACATGAAGAAAGTTATTGTCTACTTTCGTGATCGTGATATCGAAATCCCCACGCAGGCAGTCTTATAACTAAGTATTAGACAATTTTAAGTAATAACAACAATATACCTTATTAAAATGCATAGTATTATTAATATATCTATATAAATACTTATAAATGTTATTTCATTGGTACGAACTGATAGCTACTTTCACCTTTGACCGTTGAGTGTGAAATACAATACGTAATAGATCAAATACCATAGACGGTACTTACTCAATATCTCATGGCTCTCCAAGTAACGTTTCGAAAGACCTTCTATGACAGTTTAAGCAAATACCAACGAGTATCATTTAATAACATTTATTAGTATAGATCTGTATATGAGGAACACTTGGGATATATCTCTAATGTGACTTGGATTACTTCTACTTATAAGATAAAGTACTCAGTTGAGGTCAAATTAATAGTCAATAGGCCAGAATAATAGTGCTGAGAGGAAATAAGAAAATTATATTGTACACAAGCTTCCAAAATCCACCGAACCAAACTATACTTATGGTGTACCATGCGTAACCACAGCTTTTTATAAACTTGTGACCCAATGCTGTGATTTACATAATAGGAAGAAACAAGAGGTCTACTCTATTCAATATTACAAGGGTTTTTTAAAAATAGGTATGTAAGGATTTTATGGCGGACTATTTTTGTATTTGAAAGACGGGTAGATATCCGGTCCTTTGATAGGCGTGCGAATATGGATCCAATACGTAGAGGCCCGTTAGAAAAGATTTATGTAACGTAATACACTCGCCGCTAGTCACTTCAGAGGATATCATTATAGCAATATATGATACGCACAGTATAAGCATAGATCAGAGATTCTCAATCTTTGTGTCCTATAAACCCTTACTTCATTTTACTAACATGTCGTATCCCATTTCCTAATTCATTAGTATTAGTAGAGCCCGCTACTTATGATTTGGTGAAGATACTGATTTTGACATAAAGTAACTGCCGTAAGGTTTTTCCAAACCAGAGAGAAGACTAGACATTTATTAGGTTAAGCCACACCTTCTTCACCGCTTCAAGTGATAATTACAGTAACGTATATAAATCCGAGAAACGATTTTAGTAGTATACTAGCTGTGCCCGCGACTTCGTCCGCGCGGAATAGTTTTTTTTTTATATTTTCCTAATTTTAACAGTTTTTCATATTTTACGCAGGAACCCTAAATATTTACGGGATAAAAAGTACCCTATATGGTGCTCTGAACAGTCGTCTACCTACCAGTGAAAGTCTCGTCAAAATCGGTCCAGCCCTTTCAGACATTAGCCGGAACAAACAGACAGACAGACAAAAATTGTAAAAATATTCATTTTGGTATATGTACCGTGTATATATATGCATTTAGTAAAAAGCGGTTATTTTAATATTACAAACAGACACTCCAATTTTATTTATCTGTATAGATGTTTACACGGGGATTCAAACCAGGTACAAGTCGATTCATAAAAAGGCTAACGCTTGTCGTTTCCTAAAGCTCCTAACATCTTCCTTCTGTAGTTAATAGATTCAGGCGTTATTTTGCGAAAGTCAAATTTACATGCAATTTGATCTAACCTGCTTTGTGTGCTTCCGCCACCAATTAGTTCATGCGTTCTGGAACAGAAACGCATCACCACCACCATCGTCGCTGCCGCAGATGGCGGACGACCGCAGCAGCCGAGGCAGAGACTACCGGAGCAGCCATGGCAGTGTCGGCATGTTGCATCTACTAACGGTAGTGGGTGGGTGCCGTCCGGCGCTAGGCCGCATGAAATAATTGGTGGCGAAAGCACACAAAGCAGGTTAGATCAAATTGCATCTTCCTGCTGATTAAACATGACCCATTTGGTAGTGGCAGGTAAGCACCATCACTGCTCTTAAAAAATAATTTATGAAGTCCATAGTAACATCGATCTCTGGGGTCGATATAGGCCTCGTTGGAAATCTGTGCCTTGTGAATGCTTACTGACCAGGAACACATGCGCGTTGCTACGACCCGACGACTGCAAAATTTTTGTCTTCACAAACAAAATTCTAGTCAAAGGGGTGACACTAATTCATATTCTGAGATGTCAAAAACCTTTTGTTGAAAGTATAAATTTTAATGACTACAACTTATGAATTTATTCGCAAACATGATTTCAAAACAGTGAACCTAACTGTCGTGTATGTAAAATTAATAGAAATTCTACCACATCAGATTTTTCAGTAGTTTTCTCGAAGTAGTGTAGTTTAAAACACGTACTAATTATCAATGAATAATATAGATTATCTTAAACCAATAAACCGCTTGACTACGCATGAAGGCACCCCGTGCTCGTCATAACGTAGTGTTTTAGCACCCTAAATATATCTGCGACACGAATCTACTGGCCAATGGGAGAATATTGTAACGAACATACAAGTATACAAGCCTACGGCCCATCTGATATGAAGCGGTTATCGTAACCTATGAACGTTTGCAATACATTAAGTATTCGCGCGATGCCACGTCTGCTGCTAACGCAGCCTCTCCTTAGGAGCTTACTGGTGACCTCACTCATACGCAGGAACACAACAATCCTTCAGGGACTCCTCTATTTGACTGTGGTTTTCTGTGAGGTGGAGGTACTTACCCAGACATATATATATATATATATATATATATATATATATATATAAATATACATACATACATAACTACATATATAAACATGTATAAATATATAAAAGTATATTCGTAAGCATAATCTAATAAAAGTTATTACGTAATCAGGCGTCATAACAGAAATTAATACAGAATGATTATAGACAGGTAAAGTTAAACAGAGTCAAGAGAGAGATAGTGAGCTTTTACAAGGTTTTTGAATGTCGATAAGGTTTGAACACGTCGGGCATATAATGGAGCATTCCAGAGGCGTACAGCTTGTACCGTAAAAAACTTCGAGTAATAATTGGTAGAGTGTGATGGCGTGGACAGCCGGAGGGACAGTGTATATCGCAAGCTACGACCTTGTACTCCAGTGTGAAATGTGAAGCGCTCCTTTAGATAGGTTGGAGTTGAAGGATTAAACAAGATGGAGTATAGAAGAGACAGGATGTGCTCGTTACGGCGAAGTCTAATAGGAAGCCACTTGAGCTGGCAGCGAACTTGAGAAACATGGTCATATTTGCGAAGTCTAAATATGAACCGGATGCAAAGATTTTGGACGCTCAAGTTTATTCAATTGTTCTTCAGTAAGATCGAGGTACGAAGAATCGGCGTAATCAAGAATCGGAAGTAGCAATAAATGTGCTAACGCAACCTTGGTGTCAGTCGGTAGTAAGTATTGCAATCTTCTTAGAGAGCCAACCGCAGAGAACATCTTCCTACTAACTGAAGTAAGCTGACCTGTCTAGGAAAAGGATTTAGCAAAAATCACACCAAGATTCTTGACAGTGTCGCTGTACTTAATAAGAGTCCTATTAAAAGTAATGGAGGCACAATTAGGCCAGTCAATTTTCGGTATCATTCGGGAACTACCTATGACAATAGAGTGCGTCTTAGTTGGATTAACGATTAGTCCATACGATTTACTCCATTCCGATATGAGTTTAAGATCTTCGTTCATACTAAAAATTGCGTTAGACATTAATTCCAAAGAAGAATGATTATAAAATTGTAAGTCGTCTACATACAGATGGTAAGAGGAGCGAAGTTTACAAGTGATGGAGTTAATGAATAAAGCAAATAAAATCGGAGACAGCACGACACCCTGCGGCACACCTGCAGCTATAGCACACCAAGAAGATAACGAATCCTCAATGCGTACACGCTGCTGGCGCCCGTACAGATACGAACGAAACCACTCAATGACTATTGGAGATATGTTGAGAGAACGCAATTGCTTCAAAAGAATATCAAAATCAACAGTACAGAAAGCATTGCTGAAGTCCAATAGCGCCAGAACCGTGAGATGTGATCGATCCATGGCGAAACGAATATCGTCCGAAATTTTCACAAGAGCAGTAGTATGACCTGGACGGAAACCCGATTGAAAAGAACTGAGGATATTGTTTTTGTTCAAGAAACTGCTCAATTGTATAATCCATATGTTTCTCTGTGCGTGTCTGTCGCTTTTTTTCGAATATTCGAATTTTGACTTCAATTCGGATTCAGAATATAAGAGTAGAATAGGAATGTTCAGGAACACCGTTCCTATCTCTTAAGGAACATATTCAAAATTGCCGAAATATAAAAAAAATGAATTTTTATTTCAGATTCGAAAAGTAAATTATAAAGTAGAATAGGAATGTCTTAAAAACCAATATCATATTTCTTAAGGTACATGATCAAAATGGCCGACAACGGTGTAAAAAAAAAATTAAATTGTTATATAATTGACGAGCCAGGTGTTGCTCTGGCAATGCAAGCTTGCTCATTCTTAACTGGTTTAATAATGATGACGTTGATTTCTTCCGGAATTGAAGATAATTCAACCACTTTTAACTTTTAAATATGCATGTTTGTAAATATGTTTGTATATCACTGAAGAACTGCTAGACGGATTTTTATTTGATTATTGTACAAATTCGTTATGCCGTGTCGTACATAGACGGGCTGCATTTGACCTTGTACGCCATATATATACAAAATTACACTTTGAATCCTGTTTCTGTGCATCAACTGAACAAAGTCAGCATCTGAACTGCAATTTGCAACTGCATCTAAACTGCCGACAGCCCGCTTGCACTCGTCATGTAGTTGGCATACTATTGAATGGACACTGACTGCGAGCTAGGGCTACATTTGTAATACTGTCCTAATACAGTTGGACCAAAAGCGACACTTCAAAAATTTTAACTAGAAAGAAGAGGGACGCTGTCTATAACTTGAATAATGCGGGTGACGCCGAGTTTAACAGCTAATGTATCCAGGCCTATTTAACACTGGAGTGTTCATTTAAGAAGCAATATTATGCATTCGCAAACAACGAACGCGTTGACGGGCATTTGTCGCGTCTCGATGAATCAATTGTCTAGAGCTGACCCCGCTGACAACAATTTGCCCATATCACCGCATGGTACACTCGGCAACGACATGCCCTATCAAAAAAGTAAATATAATGAGAAATTATTGTAATATTATTTCTATATATTGAGATCTGTCACTTCATTATCCAATCTTTTAGTTTTCTTACGTTAGGCAGTTATCAAGAAAAAATTGTGACGAACAGGTATGCACAGGAGTGATGATCTAGTGGATCCGCTTATTCTATAAACGGTACGGAACACTAATAAGTGTTTTAATGGGGTATTTGATGAAAACAAACAGTTTGAATGGAAACAACGCGTATTGTAAAACGATAACCATGTAAAACAAACTGTGATTGACTGTAAAACAAACGAAAAGTAACAAACACTGAGATGAGTTAGTTACATCGATTTTTCACTAAAATAATGATTCATAAAAAATGCAGTGATCTGTCGTTATTTATAGTGACGAAAAATATAATATATTTTTTATTTTAAAATATAATATATTTACAGTATTTGATTTAATTAATATAGTTTTAAGAAATGTAGATATTAGGAATCCGGTATGCGTCATGTACACGGACATGACACAGGCATTCGATTATGTAAATCGTAATAGACTAATAAATAAACTAAACGCTTACGGAATAAGAGGGAATGTTTTGAAATTATTAAAATCATATTTAGAAAACAGAAGTCAATGCGTTGAAATATCTAGCTTATGTTCCAAAACAAAACAAGAGGTTAAACATCTATCGAACTTCAAAATAAATAAGTTTGGCGTGCCTCAGGGAAGCGTACTTGGGCCATTGCTTTTTCTAATATATATAAATGACCTGCCTAAACATGTAGGACAAAAGATGGTATTATTTGCTGATGATAGCTCAGCCATAATCAAATGTGACAAGTTGAACAAATACGAATCTGACATAAATAACGTTTTAATTGATATAATCGAATGGCTCAATAAAAATAATTTAAAAATTAATTTGGAAAAAACTAAAATTATGCATTTCTATATAAAAAAATTACCTCCGTTGCTCAATATTCACTATTGTGATCAAAAAATAGAAGAAGTGCAAGTAACGAAATTTCTTGGCCTTAATATAGATAGTAATTTAACTTGGTCATCACATGTAGCGCAAATTTGTAGTAAATTAAATAAATCTGCATATGCCTTATTTAAATTAAAGAATAAAGTGAAATTGGAAGTAGCTCTGGTTGCCTATCATGGTTTAGTAACATCTCATTTAAATTACGGTGTAATATTTTGGGGAAACTCGCGGGATAATGACAGAGTTTTTAAAGCACAGAAAAGATGTATCCGTTCGATGTGCGGACTTAAACCTAGGGATAGTTGTGTACCTATTTTTAGGTCCCTTAAATTATTAACATTACCATGCATTTATATTATGCAAATATGTATTTTTGTTAAATCCAATCCTCAGCTGTTCCAAAAAATTTGTGAAACAAGAATAAGAAAAGATCATATAAGATCTCAATATAAACATAAGCTGTTGACAGGGGGATTCACAACCGCATTATTGACAAAAAGTTTTATTGGAATGGCTCCTGTTATTTTTAATAAACTACCTGATAATTTTAAGAGTTTAGACATGCTGAAATTTAAGAATAAATTAAAACTGTTTTTGACTGATAAATGCTATTATAACATAAAAGAATATTTAAATGATAATTTGACTCAATCTAATTTTTTGACTATTTAATTGAGGTTTTTTTTTAATGATTATTTTTTTTTATTTTGACTTATTGATTTATGTGATTGTAGTATAATTTAATTGTCATAATATTATAATTTAATTGTTGTATGTCTGTTAAAGACAGGCCACAGTGATACACATACATTATTTAAGATCATTTTAACCTGTGTGTCTACAATAAAGAATATTTGATTTGATTTGATTTGATTTGATTTACCTTTTTTTACCTTTTTGACCTTTTTCTACTTTTTTTTTTGTTTAGTTAGCTGTTGACGACATTTAGTGTTATAAAAATAATTGAATTGTAGAAAACAAGTAAATTCATGTATTTTTCCCTCAAATTTTAATAATGATTACCAATGGCTGACCACTTATTATTATTATACCACAAAGAATTCATGAAATCTGAGTAAAATAAGGGCAAGAAGCAAAAGTCTAATTGAACATTAATATTACATTTTCAGTATAAACGAAAATTTTCAGAATAAAAAGTCTGTATATGACTGTACCGACGTCAGCGTGACGTGTTCAGTAGGTACTGTACACGACTGTGATATAATAAACTGTGCAGTCACACGTGCATCCCGGCTTTTTATGGTTGGCAGATGGGGCCCTCTCGAAAAATGTGCCCGTCTTCCGGTACATATCACGGCATTATAACTCAGGCATAATGCTAAATACGGATATTGTTTATTCATATGAATAATGGAAACGGTTTGACCTGGTACGGCATATGAAGGAGAGATGAAAGGCAAGGCACGAAAAGAGAGATTAGTATGAATATCGATGGCCGAGGGGAACACGGTCGCACAGATGTAGACTGTGTGAAAAATATTAAAAAAAAAATATAGTAGATGACTTGATGACGACTGATCGTGATGATGAAGAGGAAGACCCCAATGCATCGACCCCAGATAGACTTTTATACAGCGTCGAAAGATGTAGAACTGGAAATCGTAAGAGGACAAGGGGATGGGGTTTGAACTAGATCCCCAGACTGCTCTAGGTGAGACGCACTTGTCTACCTTAAAAACTATTTTTTCGTCAACAGGGTGGAGGTATTACATACATCGATATACTACAGCGATCATAGATATGCTGAAGTGAAATTTACGCAGGCGAAGTCGTATCACACGTAGGTTTATTATTATCTAATAGATTTCATTCACGTTATGTTTGGTAAAGTATGTGCAGTTGTGTAAGCTATCTTCGTACCAAAATGTATCGTAATATATTAAGTTATAGTTGTGAATGAAAAACGAATTTGCACTTGCATGCGCCCTCCAGTTATTTTGATATTAATATAAACAGTGTCGGGCTATTTGTTTATAAACTGTTTGTTGCGACAAAACCACACAACGCAATTCGGTGGTGACTACTTATCAAGCTATTTATAGGTAGGTATCATTATTTCTCCATAACCAGAGTACCTACCATTTTATGAAATAGACCCCTCGCACTATTAACAGCTCCTATTTTAGGTTGAATTCCGTAACGCTCGCATTGTTCGGGCACGGTCGCGAAACAAAAAGTAGTTGATAAAAAGTTTCGCATCTTATTTCACGATTGCTATCAGATTTCGACATGGCCGTGAGAAAGTAACTTGGATACATGTACTCAACAATTGATACCGATACATTTGTTGTGATAATCATAGTAAATAGGTTAAATAATGTTACGATTTATCAGTTCTTCTTCGCCGATGGTCATTTTTGAAATACTGATAGATTGAAAAAGAGAAATCAAAACTATGAAAAATTAGAAACATACAATAATGAGAATGTAAGATTTTCCCTCTATGTTGTGGAGGTCTGACGGCTGTCGCTCCATATAAAAATCAGTATCTTCGCCCAATCCTTAGGCTTAGGTAGCGGACCCCGCCAATTCTAATGGATTAGGAAACGGGGATAACGCTTAAAAGACGCAGAGAATAATTAGAATATAAGACGTGTCTTATTACCAGTAAGGGTCTAATGGCAAATAAATATTTTTTATCTTTTTGTCTTTATCTATAGCCTTGTAGATAAACAGTTTACATGGCCTATGAACATTTGGTGTTTGGTTTCATCTGGTGTTGACTAGGGACGTCACTCGTATTTTGCCGACCCGATAAAACTCTTTTCACCATTGTTTTTTAAACTCCTTGCTTTTTTTAATAAGAAACCTTGGCAGGAAGTTCATTCCACGACTTCTCAGAGAGATACTTGGTTTTCCATTCATGTTTAGTGTGAATTTAAAACCAACTATCTCTTTCGAGAACTCTTAAGCTGGTTTACTTAAATAAGGTTGGGAAGAAATATTGTAAAATTGACCATGAGACTTCGATCAGGACACTATCCATCAAGAAAGTTTGGAAAAGTGGTCTGCATGGTTACCTCTGTCTCATCTATTTCTACCGCTAAGCAGCTATATTTATATAACTGTGTTTCGGTTTGAAGGGATATGGCAGAGAAATTACTGGGTACTATGACGAAACATCCTTAGGTCACGAGATGGGCATCGCGTGAGTAACATCCCCGTGGTGTTGCGAGTGTCAATAAGCTGCAGTGACCGCTTCCCATCTGTTGCGGGCCGAAGCTTGTTTGCCAATATAGTTATATATAAAAAATATCTATGCCAGTCAAGTGTGATTTGGGACCGAGGGTTACTTGGACAGCATAACTACATTTTTAACACCGACGCAAAAGAGGGGTGTTATAAGTTTGACGTGTGTGTATCTGTGTATCTGTCTGTGTCATCGTAGCTTCGAAATGGATGAATCGATTTTGATTTTGTTTTTTTTTGTTTAAAAGGGGACTTAATCGAGATTGGTTTTGTGTATATCATATAGGTTATTTTAGCGTCGGGGGTTTTTTAAATAAAATTTTGCTTATCTATAACTTCAGGCCAAATCCCTTACGGGGTAGGCAGAGAGAACCGAGCGCCACGTGACTCGAAACTTACATACCTCCCTCGCTTCTTTAACATTCATTGCTCTTTTCATGCAAAAGAGCAATGAATGTTAAATGTTAATTCATTCTCTTTTCGAGTCAACTCGTACCGTACCTTATACCGCATAACTAAATTTGTTTGTGAAAGAATATTCTTTTCATACAACATTAGGTAAGCCATTAGAATTTTTGATGACTTCAGCCCGTGATAGAAACATAGTTATTTTTTACTATAATATTGTACTTACATAAATCTTTAAGTACTCTAACTGTTGCAGATTCTTGCAGTAAAAAAAAATAAATTTAGATAAATAATATTACTTTTTTAACTATTCTAAAAAAATATACTAGTTAGATAATCATTTTACGAAATAAATTACTAAAAAGTAAATACATAATAGCATCTGTGTGTGTGTAGTAATGTATTCGCATAATAATAATAATGTAGAATTTCGCTGCTACATGGCACCAGACATAAAAATAGATATAGCAACCTAACTAACAGATGAGTTAACTAGACTAGCAATCTATACTCCACAGAAAACCACAGCTTTATAACAACTCCCTAGAGGGTTGTTGTGTTCCTGCGTGTGAGTGAGATCACCAGTAAACGCCTAAGGAGTTGCTATGTTAGCAGCAGAGGTGGAATCGCATGAGTGATACTTAGCTTTCATAGATTATGGTAACCACTTTACATCAGGTGGGCGGTATGCTTGTATGTATGTATATATCATCACACCTGTCTTCCATTGGGATAGACAGAGACTATGGAGCGCCAGGTGCATCCAAATATACTCATCAACATCTTCTCGCATGCTCTTCGGTTGTGGGTACTTTTGATTTTGCCATTTTTCAGTACAGTAACTATTTCATCTATAGCTGTATGTATCTACGAATAAGTAATAAATCGTATGTATGTATAAATATTTCTTACTAATATCCATTTATAATATCCTTATCATTAAAATTAACTTGTTGTATTTAACGAACGAAATATAAAGTTAAGTATTTGATTCAACAATATAAAAGTATTTAGGCAACAAATGTCATAACTTAAATTTTCTAAACTGTGTATTTACTAACAAATGCACAAAAAGCATCTAAAGTTTTTTTTCACAAATCGAATCTGCAAACGCAAATCAAAATAAATTGCATTTATTAGCAGCAACGATTTGTTACGGCAATCGCAGACACTGGAAACGAAATAATTTAACTATGGTAGGTAATTAGATCAGAGTGCTAATTAACATTTCTTTTCTTTTATCTTAAAGTAGTAGTTTTGACCTCTAAAGAACTAAGTTAACATATGAGTCACTAAATTAGCAAGGACATAAAGTGAATATACTGTTATATGCCGCCCATAATACTGAAATAGCAGAATCTATCATACCCTTATACATAATCGATGTTTCCAAGTTTGTCAAAATCGACTGTCACAAACGATTTTAACTCCTTTGATTCTTAATTTCTTTTTTTCAGGAACACCGTTCCTATATGAAATCTATGTTTGTCTGTGTGTGCGTTTGTATGTGTGTGTGTCTGTCGCTTTTTTTCGAATATTCGAATTTTGACTTCAGATTCGGATTCAGCATAAAAAAGTAGAATAGGAAAGTCTGAAAAACCAACCTCCTATCTCTTAAGGAACACGGTCATACCGGCCGACAAAGTTTTTAAAAAAATAATTTAATTGTTATATAATTGACGAGCCAGGTGTTCCTCTGGCAATGCAAGCTTGCGCATTCTCAACTAGTTTTAATTAAAATTTTTCTCATCATAATGTTTGAAAATTTAAATTTGTTATATTAAATACTATGGAATATTGGATTAATGACAAAACACGCTTAGTCTACACTGGGAACTAGTGAATGTATGTACGAGCGACATACGGTGTACTTATCTCCGCGCGGTTCTCCTTCTTTGCCTGGGGTGCTCATCTGTCTACTGCAGTGGAAGATTGCAATGCAACCTCCACTCTCGTTGTGTACAAAAGTGTACAAAATTACTCCGCATTATGATAATAAGCTATACATATTTAATTTGTAATAACAGTGCACATACTGTAATCTACTAATAACATTATCCATGGCTGCAAAAAATAAATATATACACTTCTACAATCGTACCTCTACATGGATTACTATATTTTCACGCTAAGTCCCTTGCATGGCAGGCAAAAAGGGCTAGTGCCCTGTTGCTGACAGATCCGGGGCACCACACCAACGCGGCCGATGGCATTTCGCGGGGTCGTTCAGTGGGTATACCGTCGGACAGCCGACGGGGAGTCCCACACTACCACCGGAGGCCACCCAGGCATCGGTGGTGTGCGTAACGCATTTTTCCCCGCGTCACAAAAAAAAAAAAAAAGACAAAAAGACCTAAGCGTTGACATGATTTGGTCTTTACACCTCACTTGCCTCGTCAACATTTATAGTTCTTTTCATGCATGCTCGCCGGTTGGTAGTGCTCCTGTACTTACATTCTGTTAAAACACAACTAATATGGTCATGATAGGCGAGTCTCGGTCTTCCTTGGCTCCTACATCTTTCCACTTTAGTGTTGTTTTAGTCACTCTGTCATCCTGCGTTCTTTCGACATGCTCTTATGTAGATAACTTGTGGTATAAAAATTGACTTGGATCAGATGAATAACAAAATTCTTTCCATTCTTCAATTTCACCCGGCAGTTATGAAGAAAATGAATCTTTTAAACTAGTGTTATATACTCTCTCAATGTGTATCAAATGTTTTTAAATTTTTTTATTACCCCCGACTAAAAACAAGCATAGACATTGAGGCCTCGGATATCTAGGAATCTGTCGGTAGAATGGTAGTTCCGAAGTAGTCCAGTGCGACGATTATAAATCAGAAATGAAACCAACTTCATCAACATCGTCGCTTATTCTCAGCGTTGCCATGTTGTTTTCGTCTTGAATTATATCAATTTCAAAAAGGCGATGCATGTCTGACCCATTTTACATGCAACTATCTTAGTTAAATGCTAATATTTGGTAGGGTAACCCTCATAAAATTATGAAGTAAACAATTTCATTAGTATACCCCAACCACACATTGTACATATCATTAAAAAAAATCCTAAAATATTGGTTATCTTACAACTTTTTAATGTAATGAAGAGTTTACTAAATATTAAAGTTTTAGGTACACTTTTTTTATTAATTACGTGAGATCACTCTGCATTTAATTGCGATATACAATCTATACACGTCTATTACGTACCGTGTATTGATGCCACAACGAAACTTGTATTCGAAAATATTATTTCAATTTAGTAAATATTTAGTAAATTATCTTAATTTTATGTTTTAAAGTAACAAAGAAAATTTTATGGCGTAGGTACGTTATTAACAAGTGATTTTTTCCGCCATTATTTCTTCGTTAATTACAACTGAATTTCCAAAAGAAATGTTATCGATATTATTATCATAAAAAGTTCTAAATAGAATGAGATAAAACGATATTCATACTCGCCAGGATTAAATGATATATAATATAAAATTTCCAATTCCATGGGTAAGGATAACATATCATTAAAGGAAGATCCAATGACGAGGACACCGCGGTAAAATACCAGATTTTAACAAAACTAGCTACTTTTATGTAAATTGTATGATACATTATGCACAATGCATGTATATATGCAGTTGCAGTGCACTCGATAGCAATCTTTTCCTGCAATATGAAGCAAGCAAGCGTAAAAACAAATGCCTACGTAACACCCACACGCAATGTTCCGTACTGCTGTAGTTATTTAATAACTATACTATCCAATTGGTGATTAATAATAATGAACACACAAACATAGCTCATTTTGTCACTGTTTGAAAATTCATTGACTTACGTAGTTAAAGTTCAGTTTAAGTATATGTTCACGTTGGGTATATGTTCTTATTTTTTATACAATAATGTTAAAACAGTTTGAAGTTAATTTTATAATGGACAGGCGAGCACGAGAATAATCCATCAATCTATATGTGTTTAAGTTTGGTCCTTTATCACGCACCAGAATCGAATAGCGTTAAAAAATTGTGGCATTGTAAGAATCATTGAAAACAGACATACCTGTTTTCAATGATTTTTACAAAGCCACAATTTTTAGTGGAAATATGTCATTTCCTTCCTAAATTTAAGATGGCAACCACTAGCAGCCATATGGACACTGGAAAAATAAAATAAATGACACCATACGGTAGACGGGTATATGGGGTAAATGAAAAGTTCCAAAAACATATACTTATGTATATATTATGCATGCATATATATACGATATGCAGAATGTATGTGTGTAATTTCTTTGTCACTAGATTCGATATGTGTCGTCTGATTTTCATAATTTATAGAGCAATTAATTTCACATATTGGCACTTTGAAAAAATGAGTAAATTAAACGGCTATTCCGAAAATTTGTATGAACCACCTGAAAGTGTATGTAGCCCGGTATTTTTTACAAAAATAATAAAAGTAAAAATATCATTTACGGTTTAAAATATGAAAATATAAAACAGATAAAATGGCTAAATGGAATAAAACATTTAAGCATTTAAAATAATATTAACGCTTTCTTAATAAACTCCATAAAAAAAATGTTGCATAAAAAATGAACAGGTGTTTAATATACTATGTCACGAGGCATACAAGTATACAGTTCACCTGATGTAAAACGGTTACCATAGTTTATGAACGCTTGCAATACATTAAGTATCACTCGCGTGATGCCACCTCTGCTCTTAACAACTCCTCAGGAGCTTACTCGTAGTGGTGAATAGATAGAAGGTCCCGATACCAAAACAGATTATTCGTTTTCCCATATCGAAGCTGACAGACAAAACCTAACCTAATTCCCTATCTCCAAAGCCCAACAGTGTGGGAGATACATATGTAGCACTATATATTCGCCACTTCTGTATTCTTGTGATGAGTCTAGTATCACGATGGGTCTCGTAAATATTTGGTAAGGACACGACTCTACTGTAGACAGTTGGCAGAGTTTTTCTATCTTTGTAACAAAGAACTATTTTCCATGTCACACCTATGGGAACACTAAGCTCGAACTTGTAGAAAAATATGTCTACCTAAGGCAGGTTATTTAGTTAAGTAAAACTTCGACCGAGAGGTCAACAGACGAATCCAACCCGGCTGGCCAGCGTACGGGAAACTGACACATCTTTTCGCTCAAAATATCTGAACGCCTGATCGCTTAAGTCTTAAGACAGTGCGTGCTGCTAGTGATGCCATACGAAACTGAGACGTGACCACTCACTGCGGGCCCTATGGAGAAAATCAAGGTCTGTCAGTTCGAGCGATAGAATCAGAAATAAGGATATCCACAATAGAACTAAGGTAACTGCACAATCTAAAGCAGCAGTAGGCCAACCACATAACTCGTAGAAAAAACTTCTTGAATAGCATCCCCGTAACGGTTCAAGCAGAGTGGGACCATCCCCACTAGATGGACGACATGAAAAGATTTGTCTCAGGCTCAAGAAAGCCTAGGATCGGGGCAAGTGGTTCTCTAGAGCAGTGGTTCTCAAAGTTGTCTGCGCTACGACTCATCTAATACAAGTTCCCAAATTCGGGATCCAAATCCGTCCGGGCGGCTGACAGTCGCCCGCTGCCCAGCGGTTGGATCGGTAGGGTGGTGTGCCGTTCAGCAGGCAGGGCCCACTCAATGTTCGCTCGAGACCCACCACTGGGTCGCGACCCATAGTTTGAGAAACCCTGCTCTAGAGGGAAGGCCTTTGTCCAGCATTGGACGAATACGAGCTGAAATGATATTTCTTACACATAAATAAGAACTAATAAACCAATCTTCATGTAATCTTCGAGGAGTCCCTTTAAATATGCGTGATAGTTTTCTATTAGTAATGTCGTTGTTATTCATAATTACCTCTCTTAGTGTACATTCTTCTTTTATCGCCAGGCATTTGACTCTAAATTCAACCGCTAACAATTATTTAATGTTACCGGTTCATTGTTATACAATTCTGGCGTAAATAAAAAAGAAAGTTATTACGTTTCATCAAATTCGGTCACGACGTTGTGGTCACGGTCAATGCTTAGTTTGTTGTTGTAATAATAATATTATTGACGCTCCATTACATTTTTATCCCTAGCCCAAAAATGGAGTGAAATGTCTTTTCTTTCCTTTTTATGTGAGGGGCAAGTGAGCACTTAGATCACTTGATCTTATTTTTGATCTGAACCAACCCGTTACCAAACGTTTAAATGAAATAGATGTTAAAGTTATTGTTTCTTTTGATGTTTTACTTAAGTTAAGCACAAAGATAAAGTCATAAAATTAGGCATCACAATATTCGTCCAAATAGATTCATTTGTCATTTGTTTTAGCAGTTTCTCCTTTGATCTATTTTTGATTAGCAAATTCAACCAATCTAAAATAGACAAACTATCGGTTTACCTAAAAGTAAACAGTTGAAGGCATCTAAAACTATTATCACATGCTATTTTGCTTACCTAAGTCAAAATTCTTCGTTGGTGGTTGGACAGTATGTAGATAGTATTCATGTAAAACATCGTTTCAAAAATTTTATTATACTCATATGTAATTGTATATAAGTAAGGGTCTCCGAACGCAGGAGTTAGAAAAGTAAAAATAGTAATTCCGATGAATAGAATCGGAAACAAAAAATATAAGTAATTTTATTAAGTTCTCTCGCTTGTAACTGATGCCAACTTTAAGAAGCGTGGGTTGATTGCCTGCAATGAAAGTGAGACGAGTAGTATTTCCTTCAAAAGAGCAATTTAATTTCTTTTTTGTGGCGACCCTAATGTTTTCGCTAAAAATAATGCATTGTATATTTTAATCAGCATGTATTTATGAACATAAACAAAAATAAGTACATAAGAACGTGTTAAAATAGCCTTTTTTTATTTTTGCGATATTACAGAAAACAGAATAAGATATAATCACATTAAAAACACAGCATTATACGCTGATAAATTAATTTATACATTTAATGGATCTCAATATAAACCTAAACAGGGCAGTGCTAGCCCAGTGGAAATTATATTTCGAAAGACGTGTGACCTTTAGTACTTCGTTATAAATATCTACTTTTGTCAAGATTCATAAAAATAATAACATCTGCCTCAAGAACAAGATTGCAAAACCTTGTACTAACTGCGGGCAGTCACTTATACTCGTAGTGCGAAACTCGTTGTAATGTTCGAATGAATGAAATAATTAGATAGTTACCGACGTAGTTACCATGCCTCATGCCGCCGTGCTGCCGTCATCCGTCACTAAATAACCAGCTAAGGCACTACTTGTAGAGCCATCTAGTAATTTGCAGTTATTAAATAAGTGAACTATGAAATAATACTTTGTCATTAGAATTGTTGGCCAGTTGTCATTACGGTAAAAATACTTAGTCATTTAAGTGAAATATGAAAAAAATACTTTATCACCCTACGTAAATTTATAGGTAAATAACTTATTTTTCGAATTGCGTATCAAAAAGGTAAAATAGGAATCGTGATAACTGATCGAACCCAAGCATGTACCACGGAATTGGTATTTTCGGATTTATGTACGTATTTGTAATTCTCACTTGTTCAGCGGTGAAGGAAAACGCCTTGAGGAAACCCGCACCTCCCAGAAATTATATGTGGAAAGACGTAACCCTTACCTTCATGTCCTGCCTGCAGTCGCTCCATGTAAAATTCAGTCTTCAACCAAATCTTTAGGCGTTTTTGCCCCCCCCCCCCCCCCCCCCATCATAATGGATTAGAAAACGGGATAAGGCTAGAAAGAAGAAGAAGGAATCATGGTAACTTAGTCAGTCCATTTGTCTGCCACAGATATTGCCCTCTTTAGCTGATAAAAGGGTTTTTACAAGAAACCCACTTTCTCCGTGCGAAATACACTTTCGATCTCACTTGCATATATTGACGCTGTCTGCCTTCGGTTTATGTAAATATGCACATACTGGCAAATAATGATTTCTCGACCGGTAATCGAGAGACTGTACTCCCACCAATCCTCCAGTTCCACCAAGATGGGGCAGGTGAATTTTTCTATACCAGAAGTATTTAGGAAATTTCTGCCAAGTTGTGCAGAAAAAGCTACGCATTTTGGCGGTGTTATTTAAAAATACAAAGCAATAAGCTAAAAAGACCGGAACAAGAATAAAAATAAACTATAATCAAAAACTCGACTGCGGCTTAACAGTAAATAACTAGCAGAAAACCTAAGATAAAAACCGTGCAAAAAAATGTAGTAGGCGGCACCAATTTGCAAATAAATTGAAAGGAAATTAATGAATAGTATTTAAAAGAGAGGAAACCAGAACGAACACCGGGATTACTGTTGATAATTGACATCTTGGAACAAATCAATGAGATTGTATATCTTGGAATCACTTTTATCAGGTATGAAAGGTACACCGCTGATCTGGAGACAAGAGTGAGTACAGGGAACAGTGTAAACGGAGCGTAAGGCAGCCGAAACCAAAAGCTAATCTCAACACTAACATATGGAAGTGAAAGCTGCGTATGGCAGAGAGAACATGAAAATAAAATAAACGCGGTCGAGTTGCGAGCATTGCGCAAAATTGCAGACCGTATTCGCAATGATGATGCAAGACAGTTGGTCTGAAAGAGAGCGTCGGCATTAAAATAAGAAAGGCATGCTCTGTTAGTTCGAGCATGTAGTAAGAATGCAGGACGAATGAATGACGAAACAGATGTACAATGCGAAAGTGGAAGGATGTAGTAGCTGAGGAGGAAATTTTATTTTAAAGCCGCGCCTTATGGCGCTCGCTACTTTCTGCCTACCCCAACTACCCTACTAACCCTACGCAAGGGGTTTTTGATTAAATATATATTTTTTGTTGTCGCCTTAATTTTGATATGTTTTTTTTTAAATCTCGCTAAAGTCCGCCCAAGATCCACCATTTAGATTTTTTTTATATAAGTGATACCATAATTATCAATCCATCTAGCTGTTTCGACTATGAAAAATTCTATGAAAAGAATATTATCTCGAAGATACGCACGAAAAACCTGTAGTCGGCTAATAGAAAAATATGAAAGATTAGTTTCAATGCAGTTTAAAACAATTTTATCGTCTATCGGAATTTACTGGAACGTTTCGTAACCAACAATATCTGTGTAAATTTTGCATAACAAACAAACCGTGATACAACAAGTTAACTTAAGTTGGAAACGTAGATTTTGGATTGAATTGTGAAACGATTGATTTCAAAGAATCCATAATTTGAGCGGCGATTACTTCTTATCTTTCGCCATTGTAGACTTAGTGACGTTTATTATTCCTATTCGGTTAAGATTGACTTACAGTATTCCGTCACCTGAGCATAAGACGGAACGCATATCTACTAATGACTGTCTGCAGTCTGAACATAATCTTCTTCTATATATATAAAAATGAATGTTTGTCTGTATGTCCTCTATGGACTCAAAAACGGCTGGGCAGATTTTGATGAAATTTTCAGTGAATCTTCAGGTTAGCCCAGCAGGTGATCCTGTGAAGTTTGGTAGCGATCATATCACCCGTGCGAAGCCGGGGCGGATAGCTAGTAATATATAAAAAAAATCGGCCAAGTGCGAGTCGGACTCGCGCACGAAGGGTTCCGTACCATTATCTATAAAAACGGCAAAAAAAAAAAAAAAACACGTTTGTTGTATGGGAGCCCCCCTTAAATATTTGTTTTATTTTGTATGTAAAAATCGAAACATAATATTGAATAAAAAATATAATTAAATAATTAATATACTTTACTTGCCGGTGAAACGGAGGGTCCTCATTCATGCAAAGTAACAGTAAAATACTATTTCTGTCATGGGGGCGTTAGAGGGCTGTGGGGCGTCATTATTTGTTATCTCATAAAATAGAAATATTCTAGCACCAAGACAACAAATATGTTTTTTATCGTCAAAAAAACGAGCGGCGTTTTTAGGCTATTTTTGTTATGGAGTTCAATTTCAGAAACTAATATTTATAATATATGCTTTGATTATATATGTGTTGTACCAAATGTGGAGTCATTAAACATGAATATTAAAACACCTATTCATAAAGTAGACAAAGAAAGTAGACAAAAAAACATTTTTCTTTCACGGATTATTTAACATAAAGTAAGCATCACAACAACGTAGAAGGCCCGACACCCACTTGACTCATTATTTTTAAATTGACATCGCTAGGCGCGAGTCCAAATTAAAGATTAAAAGCCTTCCACGGGAAACTATCTGAATGAAAAACGATCGACGACAAATTAGGTAATTTATACAGACAGACAAGTCACGTGGCTTGTTTAATGCTATTTGTTAGTTAGTTCGCAAATGCTGAACAATGATAAGTAACATTTTTTAGAATCTTTACATTGTATACGTACTCATAGCGGCGAGTAGAGTAAAACAGAATTTCATTGGTAAGATAAGAAGTAACAACAGCAACGCCTTAGAAGCTCACTGATAACCTCACACGCAGGAATACAACAACCCTCCAGCGAGTTGAGGAGGAGGTATTTCCCCAGACAGGCTGCTTTAATGCTACCTCTCTTAAAGTAAATGTAAAGAAAGGCAAAAGCTCTATTAAATACCCAGAACGAAAACTTCGAAACCCGGATGGTCGAATACGATTCAGTCACAGTATAATAAGATTTATTTAGAAGCCATTTAAGTTAAAAAAAATCAAATAATATAGTTCTTAAGCTTTGAAATCGTCCGGTAAATGATTAAAAAAATTTATAGCCATGCAATGTACATTGGTAGAATATAATGCAAGCCTCTGCTTCTTCATTCATTATAACTGACATCCCTACTCTAAATAGGGAAAGTGATAATCATCAGACGTTGTTACCTAATCACTACCACTAGTACTAACTTTATGAATATAAACCACAGAAAGACATAAGCGTGAAACTTACAACACTCCCCTTTTTTGCGTCGGTATAAAACGTTCTCATTGCTCGAATCTAAACACATACCTAGTAAGTAAATTAAATTAAAGTCCCAAGTAATGGAACTCTGATTATAATCAGTGGGACAATACAAAGCAGTCTGAAGGGAATGATTTATATTTATGAGTAAATGTATGTTATAAGGGTACCTATTACGAAGTGTAATATATAGAATTCTTGACGAGCTCGATGGCGCAGCGGTTAATAACGCGACTTTGACACCAACGCTCGTGGGTTCGGTTTCCATACTAGACAAACATTTGGGTGTATAAACATGCTTGTTTGTCTTCGTCTGGGTGTTTTTAAGAGAGGTAGGGCGCATCAAAGCAGCTCGTCTGGGTAAGTACCTCCACCTCACAGAAAACCACAGTCAAATAGAGGAGTCCCTGAAGGATTGTTGTGTTCCTGCGTATGAGCGAGGTCGCTAGTAAGCTCCAAACTTAAGGAGCTGCTATGTTAGCAGCAGAGGTGTAATCGCGCGAATGATGCTTAATGTATCACAAGCGTTCATAGGCTATGGTAACTGCATCATATCAGGTGGACTGTATGTTTGTATGCCTTCCGACGCGGTGAGGTTGTATAAAAAATCGGCCAAGTGCGAGTCGGACTCGCCCACGAAGGGTTCCGTATCATTATCTATAAAAACGGCAAAATAAATCACGTTTGTTGTATGGTAGCCCCCTTAAATATTTATTTTATTCTATTTTTTAGTATTTGTTGTTATAGCGGCAACAGAAACACATCATCTGTGAAAATTTCAACAGTCTAACTATCACGGTTCATGAGATACAGCCTGGTGACAGACGGACGGACGGACGGACGGACAGCGGAGCCTCAGTAATAGGGTTCCGTTTTACCCTTTGGGTACGGAACCCTAAAAATAAAGCAGTGTATTGGTAGTACAATGAAATTTGCTGAATACTGACTTGCGAATTTTAAATATACACACATCAAAAGTGTCTAGGGATCAACATATATTTTTGCAATAACTTTTCTCCTGATTGATATTAATTAAAATTTTCTTTAAGGATTCATCAAATAAAGTGTTTTCGTTTGTCTACAGTAACGATAAACCAAGTCACCTTTGCATTAATAAAGAAATTTGCCATTTTCATAATAAAGGGATTTTTGACATTTGAACCACTAACATTAAAGTTCAAAAAAAAGACTGAAATAACAGTTTTCTTTAAAATTTTATTGGGTAACTTAAACAATTAATAATCCGTGTTTCTACCGCGAACACTAACAACACAAGAACATCGGTTTGGCATACTCAAAATGAGTTCATCCAAATCACGCTGTGGAATGGCCGCCCATGTTCGTTGCAACAACAAAAAAAGGTCTTCTTGCGACTGGATACCCTCCATATTCGGCAGAGCTCTTCTCTGTAGCATATCCCATGCATGCTCAATCGGGTTCAAGTCTGGCGACTGAGCAGGCCAGGGCATGACATTGATGTTAGCTGCGGCGAGAGTCTGTCTTACAACTCTTGCGGTGTGCGGTCGTGCATTATCATGCATTAACTGAAATAAGGGACCGATTTGCACTTGTAGGGGAACGATGACGTCTGATACAATCGTCTCAGCATAAATTTGAGCGTTGAGGTTGCCTCTGATCCAAATCAACTCAGTTCTTCCGCCGATCCAAATACCCGCCCATACCATGATGGTTCCACCACTATAAGGATGTACTTCCTGGCAGGATTTTAATCGCTGTTGGCGTCCAGGGGTTCTCCAGTGTCGTATACGTCTTGTATCCGGTCTCATACCAAAACGAGACTCATCAGAAAAGCACACGAAACGCCATTGTTCTTCTGCCCAATTTCTGTGTTCAAGAGCCCATTGATATCGAATCCTACGATTGTGCATTGCTATAGGTGGTACCCTTAGCGGTCTTCGGGAATGAAGGTTCACTTCATGCAAGCGGTTTCTGACTGTTTGGTCGCTAATTAAGTTCCCTGAAGAGTGTGAAGCGTCACGGCTAACATCATGGCGGTTATTGTCGGAGCTCTTCGAGTTGTGATTTGAATGTATCGGTCTTGTCTCCGTGTGGTGCAGCGATACCGTCCTCCATGGCGCTCAGCCACGGTACCAGTGCTTCGGTAACGTGTCCAAAGTTGACTGATAACACTCTGACTTGTATTCAGAGCTAAAGCCACAGTACGTTGCCGGGAACCAGCTTCTATCATTCCCACGGCTCTGAGCATTTCTTCCCTGCTTAAATGACGTCGCCGCTCCATAATAACGTTGGTTTTAATCAGTAGTAGGGAAACAGTAGCACTAATAATGTCTTCAATGCGTTGTATGTTTTTATAGGGAAAATATTGACAGCTGATTTTCATCTTTTACTCGAATTTGATTGTCAGTTCCTGTTTCAAATTATGAAATGCACCAAAAAGGATCCATATAAATTTATAAAATCATAAATTTATTACAAAGCCACATCTCAATCTCAAGAAATCCGCATAAAAATGCTTGATCCCTAGACATTTTTGATGTGTGTATTATTCAACAATAACGTCACCCTAATACAATAAAGTTTTGTAATAAAACAGTAAATAAAAAAAAATCGGCCAGGTGCGAGTCGGACTCGCGCACGAAGGGTTCCGTACCATTATCTATAAAAACAGCAAAAAAATCACGTTTGTTGTATAGGAGCCCCCCTTAAATATTTGTTTTATTTTAATTTAATTATTTATTCTTAAAGTGAATATATAACTACATATTCTGTGAATATTTCAAGCGTCTACCTGTTGCCGTTATCAATATCAAGCATAAATGAGCAAAAAATTCACGTTTGTTGTATGTGAGCCCCCTTAAATATTTATTTTATTCTATTTTTTAGTATTTGTTGTTATAGCGGCAACAGAAATACATCATCTGTGAAAATTTCAACTGTCTAACTATCACGGGTCAAGAGATACAGCCTGGTGACAGACGGACGGACGGACAGCGGAGCCTCAGTAATAGGGTTTCGTTTTACCCTTTGGGTACGGAACCCTAAAAACCATCCAAGTATCGTGCAATAGGGAACCAATGAAACCATTTTCCAATGTAACTCAAGTAGTCGCTGCGGGTCGGAGGGGTAAAGCAGAACACGCAGCTCTTATTGGCTAGTTCACAGATTAACATCGGATCACATAACGCCTCATTGGTTAAAACATCTATTTGTCAGTAAGGTCAAATCGCTGGGATATTAGGCGCTAAAATACTACGTTTGAGTATGTACTATTGAAAAGGATCTTCATGCGCCGTCAAGTGCATTATTAGTTTGTGGGTTCGTATTTGTCCGTCATAATATACGGACTTGGTAAGGATTCTTGTTTACGAATTAACAGCTAATAAAGTCCACATAGGACGATAGTAAATGTAGGAATAATAGAATCCATTTTCACAAGAGGACTTACAAAAAAGTTTTATAGATTTGATGAGCTCGGTGGCGCAGTGGTGAAACGCGCTGTTACGCTAATTTGTCACCAACGCTCGTGAGTTCGATTCCCACACGGGACAAACATTTGTGTGTATGAAGATGTCTGTTTGTCTTGGTCTGGGTCTTTTATATGTATAATAAGTATGTATTTACAAAAAAAAATGTATTTATATGTTTATCAGTAGCCTAGTGCCCATAACACAAGCTTCGCTTACTTTGGGGATAATATGGGATGGGATATATGAGAAAAATAATTCATCTGAATGGGATATATGAGAAAAACTTAATTCATCTCCACTTATGTGTAGGAGAGTTCCCTTAAACTATTTTTATTACGACTTTGTTGGCGTAATTTTAATATCTATCTATCTATAACTTCACGCCAAATCCCTTGCGGGGTAGGCAGAGAGAACCGAGCGCCACGTGACTCGATCCTTACATATCTCACTCGCTTCTTTAACATTCATTGCTCTTCTCATGCACGCACGCCGGTTTCTAGGGCTCCTGACATCACCTTCTGATAGAACATGACCAATTTGGTCATGGTAGGTAAGTCTTGGCCTTCCCCGGCTCCTACATCCTTCCACTTTTGCATTGTATATCTGCTTCGTCATTCTTTCATCTTGCATTCTTTCTACATGCCCGAACCATCGGAGCATGCCTCTTCTTATTTTAACAATTGTAATTTTAATACCCATGCCAAATTACAGTTTTCTAGTACTAAGAGCCTCTGAACGAAGCTGCAGACAGAGAGACAAACGAATGGACATGGCGAAAATATAACTTCTTCTTTGTTGACTACGGAACCCTTGATAAAGGAATACTTTAGTATGCTGCAAGATGCCACACAACGTGTCTACTTAGTTATAAAACTAGCAGAAACAACAGACGTTGTTCTGCTTGAATTAAAAAAAAACGTATAATCTGAATGCACAGTCACCTATAGAGTCCAATTATGAATGTGAACCGTCCAAGGATGAGTGCCTAAATTCACAAAAACATCATCAATTCATTTTTCAGATGCCACTTAAATGCAGATCGCACATACCGATATATCAAGAGAAATACCGTAAAATCGATAGGTTCGAATCGACCATGTAAGTTAGGAACCGACCGCGCGATCACCAATCCTGCCGACTACCAATAACATGCAATTTGATCTAACCTGCTTTGTGTGCTTCCGCCACCAATGGTGTAACATGATGTAAATGTGACTTTTGCAAAATAACGCCTGAATCTATTGACTACCAATAACCAAACCTATATGATTGATATGGAGTACAGTCTTATACTAATCGTATACCTACCTACATTTCTTGAAAAGAATTATATACATCGTGGAAAATGTTATTTCGTTAGCTTTCGCCATTTATTTCAGAAGGCAAGTAAATCATAGCGGTAGTTACCCTAAAATACGGTTAATCGGTTTTGAATGTCGAACTTTCGTCTATTTGTAATACAGAAAGACGAAGAACAGTTAACCGATTATTGACCATAACCAATGTACAACATCTTCAATTTAGGCGCGAGAACATTAAACCATATTTTGAAATACTGTTATGGTTCGTATATGGATTTGATGGAATGCGAGGAGGTCTCTTGGGATCGTCACTCCTAGTTAAACAATTTGTTAGATTAAACCACGGTCCAGGGCTTACCCCCGGCTACATTACTATTGTTATTCTTTGCCTTGTCATAAAGGTCATTATTGTACCATAAAATGTTTAGAATCCGCCACTAGGGATCACTACTTGACATTTCTCGATTGCTTGGTGACCTATCGGGAAACTATTTTATTTAATAACTGACGGGAATAGAGATGGATAAAAAATTAAATGGTAAATGATATATCAAAGAATGTCAGCTTTTCATAATATTGTGAGGCTCAAATCTAGTCGTTGAGCGGGGTGACGTGGTGTAGCTATACGAAATCGTAGAATTATTAAAAAAAAATGCCGTAAATTTGGGGATATATGATATTGTTCAGTAAATACTAAATTGAATTTTAAATGAAGCTTATTTATTAGGAAGTACGTAATATCAAATAAAATTTTTGACACACAACTTTAGAACCAACCTTGATTTACGTTCTAAAACGAATCATGGCTATAGAAGATACTATTATGGAATAGTGCACTAATAAAGACGTCTTGTTGCTCATAGCCATTGTAAGTAAAGAATGTACACTGTAATCATATAGTTAGTCTATTGAATAATCTTCCACCTACTTAATAAAAAACATGCACAAGAATCATATACCATGCTAATGGTCTCATCGTTGTATCATGTCTGAATCCCACGGAAGGATCAAACGATACTATTGGAGTATATAATACTATATATTTATATATATAAATCGCAGACATTTAAATAATATATGTATATTTAGTAGCACGCGAATGGCGCCAAAAGCACTCCAATAGGAGCGCTCGGTCGTTTCGTTGGATTTAGACATATAATACCACGATGAGACGATTAGCACCGGTTCAAAAGGTTTAAAACAAATTTACATATGAGAATTGCCACTACTTATAGGTTTTCTAGCATTTACTATTAGATGGGTAACTGGTGTCATTAGATTAATTTTAATATCATATGAAATCCTCCATATCCTCAATTTACAATATCTTTAATATTAATACGTGATCACTTTTCCGCGTTGGTACCATGATATCATCCCCAGCGAGCCTCTAGAACCGTTTATTGGAGCTACGGAACAGAAAGTAATATTTTTGGTTGATTTGCGTTAAACGACGCGTAACAAAGAAATTTCTGAATAATTAGAACAATATAATGGTATCAGACTTATGAAATCGCCAGTAATGCAATGATTTATAAACAACTCGCGATGTTTATACCACCACCTCTTTGAAATTGTGGCATTTGTACCTATGCTTTGGAGTTTTTGTTATGATTATACAATGGCATGTGCTGAAATAACCTAAGGCTCGATAAAGCAAACTCAATCACTGAGACGAGATTGTTCAACGTTATTGTTACATGAATGTGGATAAAGTTTTAAATTAAAAGAGAAGGCGAATTAATTAAAGGCAACGACAATAAATATCAAAAAAGTAATCATAATAGTCTGTTTTTGTTATTTGAAAGTTTCTGCCTAATAACTTATTATTTTTTAAAAATAAACAAAATCGTGTCAAAAATTGGCGTTATGCTCGAACAAAGTTTGGGTCTCTTTGACACAACAATGACTGTACGTCAGCGACTGACTATCAACAGGGTAAAAATGCTTAATAATTAGCATCCAATAGTCTGAGACACTGAGCTTGTCAACAGCTATATACTCGTAACATATACAATTTTCTGCGTCTGCTCTACATTACTATACCCTTTATTTTGAAATACTAATCCATAAATTCAATGCACTATCTTCATCTTCTCTTTTATACACAATGTTTACGTGAAATATAATTTCCATCCCTGCCTTTTTCCGTACCGAATGGCACAGAAATAGCAGGTGCCTATTTTAGAAAATTCTTACTATTTTCCACAGTTCTGGGTTTCCAGCTTTCTTTATTAATATTTCCTTCTTTCTCTATTCTTTCCCTCTTCCACTATTACCCAAATTTCATGTTTTTAGCTTAATTTTTACTTTGATCTCTCCTTTTGGTTATTCCTTTTCCTCTTTATTACTCCCCTACTACTTATGAATTTGAATTACATGACCTTTAGTTTCAACTTAACATAGTTAGTTTCAACTTAACGTCTTCATTAATTATACGTACCGTTCTATGAACACTCCATACCTTAAGTTTTTTTTTTATGTAAGCTCAGCATATTGGGTCTGTTTCGCCTGATGGTAAGCGAAAGAGGAGTTAAATCGCAACGGCAACTGACAAAAGACTACCCAGTGTCCTGCCAGTTGATGCTGCCATGCTGGCCCGCAAGATTTGTTTCGTTTATTTCGTTATTATCTCTCCCTATCTATCTTCGCTTTACCATCTTCGTTTCTTAACTTCCACTCTCTATATTACCCTATTTTTGCCTATAATACCCTATCGCTCTCAGTACCCTACTCTCACCCATGCATCTACTGACAAATAACTATTTCGCTTTGTCATACATTGTTTCACTCCGCGTCTAAATTTCGTACTTCTACCTTCAACGCATTTCTACTCTGTTTACGAGTATGCTGCAAATATTTTCGTACAAATTAGATGTCACCATCTGATCCCTGACAACGAATGAACATACGTAAATTATTTTTTTATTAAAACATAAAATCACCTAGACCAAGAAACATTTGTATGCATGTTCCTGCATACAAATCATCCGTAAATGTTGTCAAAGATTTATTTATTGGATTTGTAGAATATTCACACCGAATTTCTTTTAATGCCCCTGTAGAATTTCTTCCACTTTAAACCGAATTGCAGAATAAGTTTCTAAAACCGTTTTTTTTAATCCTCCACACAAAAAAATATTAAAAAGCTAAAAAAAAAAACAAAAAGAAAAGTATTGAACAAGCAAACGTCATAGCCGGTTGCTGTTAGCAAATTGTAATTATAGCATTCAATTGTGAGGATTCCATAAAAAACCTTTTCTATGGCGGATCCTACTCGTAGATTGTGAAATAAACTGTCTACCGAAGTTTTCTAGAAAGAAACTACAGCATGAGGTTCTACAAGAATGTCTTAACGAGGATTTTTGGCCGTAATGAGGATGGTTGGCAACGCACGAATATTATGATGGTGTTACAAAAGTCCATATTCTCTGTTACTACTTGACTTGAGATAGCCCGATGAATAAGGTCCAGAATGGACAATTGGATATTTCAATATTCGACAAAAATGAATAAACTTATTAAAATCAGTGTAAAATACGTCATAAGTTTATATTATTATATTATAATTAGTATATATATTATAATTATAGCTCATATTCAGATAAAATATTATGTTCCAGTGGTTAAATATTTTAATAGTATACGTCCAAGTTCATGTATATCATGTTTTCGTCCATCCAATAGATATCGGTAACCACAAACTTATGCTAATACTTATAGTAAATTTATGTCGGTAACATATATAATGTCGGTGGAGCCCAATGTTGTTTAGGCTGCCCAAACGAACGACAATATATCGAAACAAGTTTATGTACTACCTCTGGCAATATAAAGAAAACAGAATAAATATCAAAAGAGGTAGATATCAAAACCTTCAGGTTGTTGTATAATATGTCGTTGAAGGAATACAAGGGCGGATGTTTATACGAGTTCTATAATTGATGTAACGTAGTCATGATCGGGTCATTGCGGCTTTGTCACAACTCAAGGTTATAAGAGGGAAACCGGCTTTAGACAAATGTTTACTTTATAATATCCACGGTATAATCGGATTTAGTTTTACTTGGAGTGATATCGTTGTTAATTTTTATCTATTTACAATTCCTGAAACTCATTTGTCACTACAGAATACCTTAATAGAGTCAAATCTATGTTAGATTTGGGATTTCTTATAACTTCGTCTCGGTATCCCTACGGAAGCTGGGTTTCACTGAACAAGGGCTCATTCAAGTTCCATGTGATTGGACTGTGCGTAGGTATATCATGCGGTCAGTCACTCAGTTTAATAGTTTCTTTGTTCAGATTATAGATTTATTATTATACTCACTCAGCCACTAACTACTATACTCAGCCTACAGTTACGAGTCTCACTTTGACACCAATTTATGAATGTTCTTTTTGATTCAATGATTAGGATGTATGAAATTGATTATTTGTTATTGTTAAGGCTCAGACCAAATAAATTTATTTGGTCTGAGTCTTAAGGTAGGAATGACGAGGTAAATAAACTACAAGTTTAAAAACTACTCGTATAACCGGTCTGCGCCAAAGACTAAGTATTATAGAGCTGAGTTAAAAACCTAACACTAGTTGCCATAAAAATGGCATTGAATGAAAATAGCTACGTAACAACTTTACATATTCTTTCTACGATTAAATTTGGTCGTATTGGCGTACAATTATTTCAACTATAGGATTGTGTATAGAATTACAACCTTGCCTGAAGTAGGTGTTCGCTAATATTCAACTTGGCGCAATTTGGATTTTGTTCTTAAACTTATATATAGTTTATGAAAATAAATGTAAACTTACCAAATTAAATATGTACAATTTACAATTTTTTGAGATAAAAATATAATAGTGATGTTTAGTTTCGCGCTCCCCTTGAACCCAAAGCAAAATTTGCTTTAAAGTACTTGCGCTTGGAAGAGTAAAACTATTCTATATTCCCAGCAACGTTTTCGACTATGTAAGGTCTGGTTTAAGAACAAAAAGAATCTATATTTTCCTTAAAAGTTTCGCAATCGACGGGTGATCCTGTGAAGCTGCTGAAGTCTACAGGGGGCAGTGGTCACATTCTCGTACTAACAAGCAAGTAATCTACATGCCTGTTTGACGCCTTTAAGAATATGGCCACGTAAATCAATATCATATTAGTTTTATTATTATTTAATTATTTATTTAGTGGCAAAAAGTATCGTAAAATACCTCTCTCCAAGCACTTTATAATCAAGTTTGGATGGATGAAACCAAATAATAGGTAGTCTGTAAAAATATTTCATTCGAATTTTATTAAAACCCATTCCCTTTATTGTAAAGTATTTTTATTTTAAAAATCACCGTTACATCTTCATCAACTTAAAATTCAATTGCAATATATAACGAAAGATTATACAAATTCTTTACCATTTTTATTAGTTTAAGAAAGAAAGGTGTTGTATATTTTGCGTACATATAATATGTTTTGATATATCTCGGATAACGATTAAACTAACTTAGGTAGATGATTTAGAGTACCTACTTTCCCATGTCACATCCGTATTTGGTTCTATATAAATTTGATAAAAGGTAACGTTCAGTGGTAAATTTTTAGCAGTTAAATTTTGTTTATATTTTTGTTATGTTTGTTGTCCAATATCGATTATTTCTAAACATATTTCCGCGATAATTCCCTATAATTTTGGTGAAGATGCAATAAAGATTTATGATAAACTAAGAAGTTACGAAAGAAAAATTAAACAAAAACGTAAAATATTTGAAGTCTTAGTGCTTCGTCAATTGCACATTTAATTCAATAAATTAGAAAATTAGAGTGAAATTAAACAATCAAGATTTCAATTTATCTATCTTTCGACTTACAGCACGAAAATCTACAGTTGCTGTACAAATTTGTATGGTGTATTTATTTAGTTAGATATGTCGATATTTTGTTAACAAGAGATAAGATAGGGCAGACCTTAAATCTACTAATTGTAATAGATCTTACTACAAAAAAACAGCTACACGTAAGTCTAGTTTTTTAATATTCCCACGTCGTCGTGATGATTTACATGAGTTGTAGCTGCGTCATTTATTCTCGTACTGCTAGATGGTTATCTAAATAAACATTACGTGTTAGAAATCATTCGTATTCCATTCGTATTTTTACGGGCGTAATAATGACGTCCACTCACATGTCATGTTTTATAAACTAAATTTATGGATTGCCTGATGATAAACTCGAGTAGATTAAGTACATTGAACACGAACCTGAAATAAATACTAATGCACATAGAGCATACAAATACGAAAATGCAAAATTGTTCCTAGGATTAAGCAAATTTTGTTAAATTTTCTTTTTTTAATTACAATTTTTATTAAAATTAATTATACCGTTTGATTAATTTTATTAAAATTAAGAATATGCATTAATGTGCATTAATGCATTAATATTGATATTGATGATTGTTAAACTACTCCATTCACGTGCTAGTCTATAGCAAAAATGAATTTAAAATCTATTTTTCTATTGTTATTTTGCTATCAACGATATCACTGTTCTTATCGACATGTTCATTACTAATTATTTTCTTGTCGTCATTCGTCTTGGTAAGCACATGAATAAATTTAAATTTCACATGGGTACCTGTCCTCATTTCTCGTTTGTTAAGAAACTCATTTCTTTTACAATTTACCAGTTATCATGAATTTGTGCGGTAAAAAACCACAACAATTTCCCTGTTTCAGACTCACAAATTGAATGCACGAATCATTAAAAAGCAATTTTGATGTTTCTTGGCTCGGAAATAAAGGATAAAAAAAATAAACATACTACATACCTCCAATAGATCACCGGCCGGCGGCAAATCGCCGTATCCTAATCAAAACAAATGACAGCTGAGTGAATCGTCCGATTTAGCAGCGAGTTAATAGCTCTGTCAGCTGATTCCCGGTCAAACAATACACTTTCACAAATGTAATTAAAGAGAGATATCGTCGTATTCTATTTTTCAAAAGTTTCCAAAGTTAACGTAAACGTTTACGCGGCACGCAGCTGAAAAGGCGCGCAGTCCGCATAACCTCACTGTTGGTACTGAATCAAACTTGGATCGGCTGGTACGTAGTTTGCTCGGAGTTCCATCCGATTCCGACCCACTACGGCCATCATAAGCACCATCTTTTCTATTCACTGTACGGCAGGGTGGCAGCCGCATATATCTATTGTATATTTAGATGAATCAATTATTTTGTGTTATACAACATTATATGTAGAGTAGATATGATAGAGCATAAATAGGCCTACCTCCTCGTACTGAAACCGTTGTGTGTTGTTTATTAACAAGAGGTTTTAATTAAACCTGTGGATTAAACGGTAAGCAAAATGTTTAAATTATTTTTTACTACGAAGATCTTATCAATAATAGGTATATTAAGTGAATTAATTAGACTAGCACATCTTATTAAACATATGCCGCTATAAGTTTTGTCCTCTTTTATTTTTTTTTACTTAATTAGCGTAGAACGCTGCGAGAACGTACTTTTGTTGAGGTTCTTCTGCTTGTATCTTTCTAATGTTTCCGATCTTATTATGTATCTACAAAATTATTATTAGATAACCCTATTCGTACATACAAATAGGTAAAAACAAAATAATTCAATGTCTTTATATCTTTTTTTGTCAATCAATTTACTTTTTTTTTGTTTAATATCTGTTGACGATCAAATTTTTTTTTCCACCTTCATTGTAGAGACAAGTCTTTATTTAGGAGTCGCTATCCGAGATACTTCAGGCTCATTTCGTCTAGAAATACATATATATATATATATCGCAAAAAAATGTTGAAAATATGTTTTTCTTCATTTTGTTATCCAATAAATGTTTTTTTCAATGTTGTAACAATAGTTATGGTCAAATTTAGGCCATTGGAGGAACACGAAACGTTATGTTAAAGTTTGATACGAGACATTGCTTATTCATTAGCTCTCAAGATTATTATTAAAAAACGGAACTCTTAGAAAATCACTCTTATGCCTGTCTGTCTGTCTAGTACAGTCACTTGTATGAGACAGGATTTACATACTTATATTTAGCACACGCTGATCCTCGTATTTACAAATATTTAATTTTCCAAACTTGTAAAGTGGAGAGTCAATAATTAAAATATTTTTAAGCTAATCGATTATGTGTAGTATCATCACAAGAACAATCTACATTTACTTTATGCGTTACGTTCAAAAAGTGTTAGACATACCTACGAACGTGATCCCATGTATTCCAATATTTATTTTTCTATAATAATGTCTAAGAAATTAGAGGTAAGTCAAAATATAAAAATTATAAAATATTTTTATATTTATCATATCAATAATCATAATAATTATACATATTCATATATCGCATTATATATACATTTAGTTATTATTACGTGTTATGCTCATAACGTGTTAGACATGCAAACCTGAAATTTGGCACGATTACGTAACACTTTTGTGTTAAAATTCGTTGCCAACTTTGAAGTTATATATATATATATATATATATATATAACTCCAAAGTTGGCAACGAATTTTGGAACGAACGAAAAAAAAATAAATGGAGTTCCTGACTAATTCACTGATTCATCAATGCCAAGACCAAACCCTTCAACCTAGAAAGCTGAAATTTTGCAAAGACGTTACTTTTGTAATTCTCACAAGAAAAGAAAGAATTTTTCAAATTCAAAGGTGATTAACATTTTGTATAGAACAGAAATATTTTTTCAAGTTAGTGACTTGAAACTTTGTACAGATACTCTCGATTAGAATCAAAAACAAGTAATTTCAGGGTTTTCATAAATTCCACCCCTCAAAGGGTGCAATGGGGGTCAAAAGTATTTCTTGAACTAAAACTTTAATTGTTTTTTTTTAAAGTGAGCTGCTTTAGGCTTTGTAAATATACTCTCAATCAAGACTTCAAAAAAGTAATTTCAGCGTTTTTCAAAATTCCTCCTTTAAGGGGCTGAAAAGGGGGTTGACACTTTGTATGTAGCAGAAAACTTTTTGAAGTTAGTGACTTGAAACTTTGTACAGATACTCTCTATTAGAATTGAAAAAAGTAGTTTCAGCGTTTTCGAAAATGGCACCCCTTAAAGGGTGTAATGGGGGTCAAGAGTATTTCTTGAACTAAAACTTTAATTGTTTTTTTTTAAAGTGAGCTGCTTTAGACTTTGTAAATATACTCTCAATCAAGACTTCAAAAAAGTAATTTCAGCGTTTTTCAAAATTCCACCTTTAAGGGGCTGAAAAGGGGGTTGACACTTTGTATGTAGCAGAAAACTTTTTGAAGTTAGTGACTTTAAACTTTGCACAGATACTCTCTATTACAATCCAAAAAAAGTCGTTTCAACGTTTTCAAAAATTCTACCCTTAGCGAGGTGAGGCGAGGTGAAAAGGGGTTTGAAATTGTGTTTGAACGAGACGCTAATCTATATTAATAGAAATGAAGTTCCTGTCTAATTTACTGACTCATCAAGAGGTTCCTTTTATAATGCATATGAGAGATAAGAAAGCATTTTTTTGAATTTCAACCCAGGCAGATATATTTCAAGTTAGTGGCTTTAAATATTTATGTTTTTAAAATAGGTAATGTTGAGTATAAAGAGGTGCTTTGAGTGTATACAGTCAGAATAAAATAGTTAATGAAAACCGAACAGATCGTGATATATCTTCATTACTACACACATAAGGATATTTGATACTTTTACTAACTATTTAATGCCGACTGTACAGTCATTCTCTGTAAGTCAGTATATATATATACAGTGATTAAATATATGTATACATAAACATTTTAATAAAAAAACACAATTTAATGAGTAAGAATGACTATATACTATATATATATATATAATACATACATAAAAAACTGACCAGTAAGCTCAGCTCCGCCGCATATGCGGTTAGGAGAACACTGAAAACCGTTGTTACGTTAGTAGTATAATAGCTAAGGCAACGCGTGAGCGATACTCCTTGTATTGTGAGCGTTCATAGGCTACATTACCATCGCCTATGATATGAACGTTTGCATCTCACATTACGCTTTATGTCAGGTAGAAGAGGCGCTAGGCGTTGGCGGCCGCCAGCGATCTCGCATCTGTGGGAGCCTCGCAAAAAAGTTTTTTGTAATTTTTCTTAATATTTCATTAGCAATAATACTTATAAAATAAAATTAATGTATTATTATTATTAATGCATAATTCAGCATTTAATATAACATTTACATTGTGACTGGAAAACGTGTAAGGTCTTGAAGATGATATGTCTCCGACGTCCAAGTTTCATCTAGCGCTGAGACTGACGTCAGGCTGGTTCAATAATTGTTTGGAATCCAAAGTTATATAAAGAAACTCGTTTTACATTCATTCACACAAAGTGTATTTTTATTTGTATTTGTTCTGTCCCATTCTACCTTCTGTTATTAGGTATGTCGACAGTTTTATACCTAAGTGTGTTCACCATAGCTTATGGACGCTTGAAACACTAGAGACAACACTCGCGCATTACCGACCTGTCGCCCATACGACATAATTCGTTCTAATTCCCTGGAGATACTATTCCACCATTCTCTGATGTTGCAAATGTCTACGATAACTGCCTACCATTAGCAGCCCGAAAGCATGTTTATCAGTGGTATAAATAATTGAAACGATTACAAAATCATTGTCTCGTATTAATTGAGTGGTCAGTTAGTGTGATTCGGTTAGTTATAGGAAATACGCTTCAATAATGTTGTTCGCAAGCGCTTGTAATATCATCGGACAACATTACACGTCGAGCACTGAGTGAAAGCCGACGTCAAATTGATCTTAGCACCAAATGCTCAATTTGATGTTAGTCTATTAATAATTGATGACAAGTAAAAATACCCAACATTTTTAATTTATAGGCATTGCTTTGTCTGAACTCAAACACGAAAGACACCAACACGAATAGTATAAAATTAATTCGTCGTCAATTGTGAACGAATTCCTCTTGCTCTATAGTAAGGAAATAGAATTTCGTTAGCAAGTAACAAAGATCTAGTTAGAACAATGCTTATCGATCTAAAACGAAGTGTAGATTGATGCTGTCAATCTATCATCAATTACACATTAAACGAACAATTTGACATCAATTGAACCATGAATCGTTTTGATGACACGTTGACGATTCAACGCGGCCAGTAGACTGTCAATCTAACATCAATTGAATCCGTGACATTAGTTATATTGATGTCAAATTGATCGTTCACTGTTTGTCTGATGCCAGGTTGGTACACATTGCAAAAATCCGAATAATTTGATTTGTGTAATCAATCTCTATCTAACTAACATCGGATTGATGTGGTGGTGAGCTCAGCCCTCGGGCTGCGATGTTGTCCGACGATATTTATATTATTACAAGTGCCTACGTTGCTGTCATCACTCCACTGTCGCTGACTAAAGCGCGCCGTCGCCGTCGACACCTGTGTTATACGAGTATTGAATTAGGAGAGTGATTTTATAATTAATCAGAATATAATAGTCTTGGGTAATCATTTAGTATTGGGAACACACAATCGATATTATTGCTGTAAGCGTCCATAAGTTACTTACCTGCCACCCTAGACATTATTAGACATTGATTGTTACTTTGCATTTTTCTATCGATTGGCACTGTATAACTACCTCGTCCATACTTTGTTATTTGTTAATTATTTCCATCTTTTTTAACAAGACTATTAGTTTTTGTACGAAAAGTTTATTTATCTTTAAATGACCATAGTTTTTTTTTACAAATAAGAATGACGTGAAATAGCCAAAACAATTCCGATTGATCAAAAACTAATGTTTTATATTCTAACTACAATGGTAGGTAATAACCAAACCTAATATACCTATATGCCTAATGGGAAGAACCTCTGACTAACTGAAGTTATCATTATCATCATTATCTCTTCTTTATCTATTCCATCAATTTATCTCTTTTTACCCAGCTTCTAAAGATAAAGATAAAAATTCTTTATTTGCCAAGCCCACACGGGCACTTGGACACGTCTTACATTTTTTGAAATATGGTAATCTTATTCTATCTTATTCAATTCTCTTATTTTACATTTTTTCTTTTTTTTTAATCTAATAGTATTTCGGAAATGACCACTGGCGAAGAAGAAATGACGAAAAAAACTTGCCAAAATAGGTCTCTATTAAAATTGCCAATTACATATTACAAAAAATCACATAAGCTTATTGGTACAATAATGATATCAAATGGTAAAATTCAATATTATTAAGGACTAGCTGAAGCCCGCAGCTTCGCACGCATGAGATTTGGGCTTTTAGTAAATTTTATTTCTCTGTAGATCTGAAATTCTTTCTTTAAAAAAAAAAAACAAAGTTCAGGGACGTAGATGCAACCATAAATTCAATTTTCGTACAGCGCCATCTGTTGACCTTTATGGAAGGCAACGTATATTTATTTTATTTTTATTACATAAAAAATGCGTAGTTATTTTATGTCCAAAAAAATACGTATTCTCATATTCTGTGAAAATAATAAAAATAAAATCGCAAAGTTACCGATATTTCCCCCTAATTTTAACAGTTTTTCATGTTTTACGCAGGAACCCTAAATATTAACGGGATAAAAAGTAGCCTATATTCTGCTCTGAACAGTCCTCTACCTACCAGTGAAAGTCCCGTCAAAATCGGTTGAGCCATTTTGAATTAGCCCGGACAAACAAACAAACAGACAGACAAAAAAGTTAAAAATGCATGTTTAAGCTTTGATGAGCTTAAGATTAATTGTCAATATATACTTAGTCTGGCCATAAATACTGTTACAATTAAAAATAAACAAAATATTACATTTGAATTTGGAATTTGTCATTTTTATATGATTGTTCATTGTGTTTTCTCATTTTGGCGCCAATACATTGTACAATATTTACGATATTAAAATGGAGTGGGGTGATAAATAGAACCGAATCGCTGTGATTGCATTACACAAAGTAGGTATGGAGCCAAATGTAATTTTTAAAACTCCATACGCTTGGTATTAATAAAATGTTTGTGTACTGGGCTATTAATAGGTACAATGCGACCTCCTCTGTTTGTGACAGAAAAAGAAAAAGAACGTAGTGTTCGTACGAAAAAGGTGGTCAAAGCAGTAAGGGAAAAAATTCGAAGAAATCCTGTCCGAAAGCAAAAGATTTTATCTCGGGAGATGAAGATAGCACCTAGAACCATGTCGCGTATTTTAAAAGATGACTTAGGACTTGCAGCCTATAAGAGACGTACTGGTCATTTCTTAACTGATAATTTAAAAAAGAATAGAGTGGTAAAATCGAAACAACTACTGAAGCGGTACGCAAAGGGAGGTCACAGAAAAATTATGTTTACGGATGAGAATTTTTTTACAATTGAGCAGTCAGAACCCGTTATATACGTTTTCCCATACATTTCGCGGTCGTATACGACCACCCGGGTTTCGAAGGGTTTTGAAGCAACATTTTAACAAACAAAATGACCGTATTTATGCTCAAAGCTATAAGGAAGCTTCCCAATTAGTCGACAGAGTCCACCGTGGGCACTATCCGACTTCAGTAATGGTTTGGTGGGGTATTAGCTATGGAGTGACTGAGCCATACTTTTGTGAAAAAGGTATCAAAACATCGGCACAAGTGTATCAAGATACCATTCTTGAGAAGGTAGTGAAGCCCCTTAACAACACCGTGTTCAATAACCAAGAATAGTCTTTCCAGCAAGACTCGGCGCCGGGTCATAATGCTCGGTCTACGCAGTCTTGGTTGGAAACGAACGTTTCGGACTTCATCAGAGCTGAAGACTGGCCGTCGTCTAGTCCCGATCATAATCCGCCGGATTATAATTTATGGTCAGTTTTAGAGAGTACGGCTTGCTCTAAACGCCATAATAATTTGGAGTCCCTAAAACAATCCGTGCGATTGGCAGTGAAGAATTTTCCCATGGAAAGAGTGCGTGCTTCTATTGATAACTGGCCTGAACGTTTAAAGGACTATATGGCAGCCAATGGAGACCACTTCGAATGCTTTTTATATTTTTAATTGTTTTATATTTATGTATTAAACTAACACACTGTAAAAGTAATAAATGTTATTTGCAATAGATTCTTTTTTTCTTTATTTCAGTATTTATGATATGAAATCACCAACTACGAGCTATCCATATATGGGCTGATAACCATGGTTTACTAGTAAATCCATCGAAGTCTCAGGCTATCGTCGTAGGTAGTAACCAATTACTTAGTAAGCTCAATTTTAATAGCTTGTCTAAAATTTATTACAATGGTCTACAGATTGCCTATGTCGACAAAACCAAGAATCTTGGATTGATAATTGATGGTACACTGTCCTGGACTACGCATGTTAATGACGTTAGTAAACGTATGTATTACACATTTCACTCTCTCAAGCGACTTCAGAACTTTTTGCCTTTTAAAACTAAAATTACGTTGGCTCAATCTCTCTTACTCCCCATTCTCGACTAGGCAGACGTTTGCTATTTGGATGCAACTAAGGAACTACTCAACAAGCTAGAAAGATTGCAAAATCTGGCTATACGTTTTATTTTCGGTCTTCGTAAGTACGACCATGTTTCGGAGTTTCGTGTACAGTTGAAGTGGCTTCCTATTCGACTTCGCAGAAATGTGCACATACTATCCCTGCTTTTCAAATTAATTACCAATCCCAATTCCCCTCAATACCTCTGTTCACGTTTTCCACTCCTTCCACCCCCAACTCGATCCCAACGTTCCTGCCATATAAAAACTTTACATTTCCCTCTAGCAAACACAAAATTCTTTTTTAACTCGTTCACTGTATGTGCTGCTAGACTTTGGAATAAATTACCACTAGAGACAAGAGAGAGTCCTTCTGTATTTAGTTTCAAGAGAAGACTAAAGACGCACTATCTAAATATGTTATCATCTAACGACAAATAGTATGTAGCTATATATATATATGTATATATATTTGTATATATGTATGTGGTTGTATGTCGTGTGTATGTATGTATATATTTTTTTTATTGTGAGTATCTGTTTTTATTTTGCTAGTTGGCACATATATTTGTTATAGCCCTTGTACAATTTCGTTCCACATTCATTAGGGTTGGTTGGAAGAAATCTCTTGAAGAGATAAGCTCACCTTTGTACACTGTGTTTGTCAATGATTATTATGTACTATTTGTGTGTGCAATAAAAAAAAGAATATATATTTATGGCAAGACTATGTAATAATATACTTACTTCCTTCTTCCCGCGCTTTTGGCGAGTGACATTAGTGTTTTACTTGAAATTTTTACAATTCAGTATAAAATTCGTTTTGTGTGACAATTTCGATAGTATTTTGTAATATAAGCGCTAGTGAAATTATACAGTAATGAAAAAACTCAAATATAACACGTTTATGCACTTTGTGAAAGACGTGAATAAGTTCATCAAGAAAACCTTGTAAAAATCACTATCGTTTTACGGGTGGTATTTAAACTGCGTTGATTGGGTCTAGGTACCCTTCCCAAGTATTTTTTGAGCCCAGTTCCTGAAGCTGGAACATAGAATTAAGATTTTCAAATGGTTCTAAACTGAAGACTTGGCTGTATGGGCTAGATCCCTTTGCCTTTCCCCTCGGGGATAAAATGAATATACTTACTTGTTTGACTTTTGTGGTTAAAGCTAAAAGCTTCAGAAGCTTTTTCAGATTATCCACCTGGGTTCAATATATTAAAATAGAGGTGTTTATAGGCTCTGGTAACAAATTCCCATTAGGCGAACCGTAACCTTGTTTGCATTCCAAAGTAGTTTTAAAAAACTTAAATTTCTTTTACTGTCGTGATTTTACTTTTGGTTTTCTGTCTATTCTTTTCTACATAGTGAATTACTATTAAATCATCTACCTTTTATTAGCATATTCAATTGTCTGGAAACGCTATAAATCAAATCGGAATTGAAAATTATTCGAATCGGTTTTGATGTCTACCTCCACAAGTTTGGTATAAAATGTATAAACGTCATTCAGCTTAGAACATGATCTTTATCTAAGGTCACACATACAAGTGATGCCAACTTGATCTACTTGAATTTGTCTGATGACTGCCAAAGAAAAAACAAAAATAAATCAGGCATAAAATTACATCAAATGAAAATAATAAAAATGGAACGCATTTTTTCTTATTTTACGTTGGCTGCAGCGTGACATAGCGCTGATATTGCCATCTGTGATACGTCTCATGAACTTTCAAAAATGTATTTTATTTGTCTAAGTAATGGGAATATTTAATGTTTAACTGATTTTTATTTTTAAATACATACATAATATTTAAGTTCCCATTTTTCCTCATTATTTTTAATGTCTATCTAAAAAAAAAATATAATACATTTTAGTTACATCTGAATGTTGGTAGTACTGAATGTGTCCATGACAAAAGTTTCTTCGCGTCTTTCGTGGATGTGTGCAAAAGAAATGTTTTATGAAAAACTTTCCTTGTACACACAAAGGAAATCTAATTTCTTATCCTTTATTAAGGCACAATATTGATGTGAAATATAGTTAGATAATCGTGTTTAATATAATAGTGAGCAAGGAAACTGTGTCCTATGGTTTTGTAAAGAAAATGTTACTGTGTGCTAAGAATCATGATGGCGGCCCGTCGCGTCCCCCGCGCCTCCATTTTGGTGACAGTCAAATTATGACAATGCTGAAACGTAAAGTTTAGAAAATGTTGTGTTATTGTAAATATCCTAGTGAAAGTTCGTAGTTTTGTTCATTGTACGCACTTACAATGAATCCAGAGCACCATAATATCAATACGGGTGGTGGCCAACCTCCGGGAAGTTCAGAGGTTCGTGGAATTTATTTGCTGCTTCTTGTGTTTTGCAGTTAACATTCTAATTTTCATACTTGATTGCAGTCTCAAAGTCAGAGGGTTCAAAACGCTCAACAACAAGGTAGTAATTTACCTGCAACCACCTCTGCAACGGACTTACGGGTAAATTCAGCCGCGGTGAACGTTGCTTTGTCTAGCGTTGCTAAATATTGGGTGTTTACAAATTTATTCCCTGGCCCTATACCCCAAGTTTCTGTTTATGGACTTCCAACAGGCGCAAGAATCGAAAATGGGAAACCTGTCCAAGTAAGTTATCGTAAATCTACATATTTACAGTGCAACATTATGGTGCTAATTACATCTTACGTCATGTAATAGTCAATAATATAATTCAATTAATTTTCAGTAAATTTGAATTAGAGAACATAATTTTGATGATGTATGGTATTATATATATATATAGAAATGTGTTGTAGTTTTTTTACTACTTGGCTATTTTTGACAAAACATAATATTAAAATAGTTTCTCTAATGGTTACAAGTTCCTTTCCTGGAACATATCCATGTAAAAATGGCTCAGGGCGAAAGCCATTCAATTTATTATTAAAGTAGAACAAAATATTTTTAACTTAATAGTCATTCATATTTACTGTTTATTGAACAAAAGATTTCATCTGCTATTCTGTTGAACCTTCTGTCACCTCATTACACCTAAAATTTGACATATCTTCCTTTATGCTGAACTGTTGCATAGAGTTTGACCCGGATTACCAGTTTTGAAATAATTTTTGCTATAAGATTTGACCATATTTGTACATATATGTATTGTATGTTATGAATAAGCTTTCGCAAACCATGCATGTAGAAATATGATTTAGGACCTGTTTCGCAATGTACAAGTAAAGCTAATTAAGGTATTTGAAACATAAATCTCAAGTATATTAATCACTTACGTTTCACAATCTGTCAGTAGAGTTAATCATCACAGTAACTTCTCAGTAAATTACACATCAGATGAACTGCCAGGTGGGCCACTTGGCATATAAAGTCAACAGATGTTTATATTGTTCCTTCAAATATGAGTGGTTTACGAAAAGGATATTGATGAAGAACAATAGACTATATATATATATCTACTATACTATACAGCCATGGTGATTGGTCTGTCCACTATAATATTTATATATTCCATTACAATGAAATGAAATCCATTATAATGCATAACAATATGTTATGTAATATATATCTATAACTTCACACCAAAACCCTTGCGGGATTGGCAGAGAGAACCGAGCGCCACGTGACCTGATCCTTACACCTCACTTACTTCTTTCACATTCATTGCTCTTCTCATGCACACTCGCCGATTTCTAGGGCTCCTGACTTCACCTTCTGATAGAACATGACCAATTTGGTCATGGTAGGTAAGTCTTGGCCTTCCTCAGCTCCTACATCCTTCCATTTTTGGATTGTATACCTGCTTCGTCATTCTTTCTACATGTCCAAACCAATGGAGCATGTCTTGTCTTATTTTAACACTGACACTCTATGAGACCAATTCTGTTCGTAACATCATCATTGTGAATATGGTCAACAAGTGTTACACTACAAATTATGCGCTATGCTCGAATTTCAACCGCATTTATCCTACTTTCATGCTCTCTCAGCTATACCCAGCTCTTGCTTCCATAAGTAAGAATTGGGACCAGCACTTGCATTGTGTATAGTGAGTAGTGCATTCTGGTTCAAGTTTTTACTGCTAAAAAGTTTTCCCAACACTCCATTCACACTATTCCCACCATTCACCTGTCTTTCTACATCAGCAGTGTACCTTCCATCCCTTCTCCAACATATACAATCTCATCCACTTGTTTGAACATGGTACCATCAACTGTAATCCTTACATTGGTTCTGGTTTCTTCTCTTTCAAATACATTATATAAATCTTTGTTTTCTTCGCATTCAATAGTAAGCCTTTTGCCATAAAATCGTCTTTCATCATTGTGACCAGTGTTTACAGTTCAGATGATGTTTCTGCTAATATCACAGCATTGTCTGCATACAGTTCACCACTTGATCACCTATGCACAATCCTACATTCAATAACCTTATTCTCTGCAGACAACTATCAAAATACAGATTAAACAACCACAGCATGCAACGCTGTTTAACACCAAAAACACAAAACCAGGGTGACATGTTACTATCTATCTGCACACATGCTGAGCAATTCTTGTAAGTGGACTGCACAGCACGGACCAGTGAACCGTCAATCCCATATCCTCACAATATGCCCCATAGTTTCGTTCGCACAATCCCATCAAATGATTTCTCAAGATCTACAAAACTGCAGTAAACCTTCTGGTCTATGTCCAGATGCTTCTCCACCATATTGCGGAGGGAGAAAACTTGATCCGTACATTCCCTTCCATTACGGAAATCTCCCTGTGCCTCCCACAGCATTCCATCAGATTTCACCCTCATTCTTCTTTAAATTACCTTTCCATATGCTTTTGCTTCTAAGCTGATCAAACTGATGGCTCTATAGCTAACGCAGTCAAAGCGTGACCCCTTGCCTTTATAAAAGGGCATGATGATTGCACCTCTCTAGTTCATTGGGACCCCTCCAGTTCTCCAGCACAGATTGCTTAAGTACCAAAAGGTGTCCCTGACGTAAGTGCCACCTATCATCTCAGCTGTGATGATATCAATTCCTTCTGACTTTTCATTTTTCAAACTTTGTATCGACCATTTGATCTCATCCAGAGTTATACCTCCGTCAGACGCTGAGTAAGCATCAGACTCATACAATTTCTTCAAAATATTCACTCCACCATTCTAACACTTTCCGAGTGTTGCAATAATGATACCAGCTTCAGACTTTCCATTCTTTCATCTTATCCACTCTGGATACTGACAAACCACTACGGGACTTCTTTAGCTCTCTCCAAAAGAGTTTGGTGTTTGCCTCGATGTTTTTCTCCAGCCTCTGTTCCTCATTCATAATTTGTCTTTCACGCTACTCTTTCACTAAAGCCTTGGGTTTCATTCTTGCATACATGGTACATTTCTTTCTTCTTCTCTCTCATATTTTCATTTAGGGCCAAAGATGATACATAATCCATCCTCGCTTTCCACTTTCTTGCTACGGAGGATTCAACCTCTGCATCCTACCAGGCATCTCCTTTCAATGTTTTATGCCTCTGCGCATTCACATGCTTCTTTTGCACTATCCAAGTATACTTTCTTTCAAAACTTTCCAGGAATCATCGACATCTGAGTCGGAAAGGCTTGCATTCACAAGTCTTTCGCTTACTAGAAGTACATATGTTTTCCTTACTCTTTCGTCTTGCAATTTTCTGCTCCTTATCCTTTCATGATCTCCGAAAGTAATATGCACTCGCCAGTGCCTCCACTTCTTGAAAAGTCCCCACAAACCGGCTTAGCACCAGGTAGAGATGCGTTTCAAGAGTTGGACCTCTCAAGACTCTTGTATCCATTACAGTATTTCAAAGACGTCTATCTATTAAAATCAAATCATCACACATTTTTGGTCATTCCGTCTCCATGTATAAATATCCTCCTGTGTGAATATCCTTATGATGAAATAAAGTATTCAACACAAGGTTTCGTTCTATACATACATAGCTGTCTCGTTTGGTCCCAACCCATCCATTCAAATCTCCACACATAATCATTCTTTCATTCCCTTCAGCTAAATCCAGAACATCCCTCACAGACTCCCAAAACTTTTCTAGTTTTTGAGCACACGCTGAGATTACGGGAGCAGACCAGACCAGAAATACAAGCATGATGCCCTGTTTTATACGAACCCAGAGAAGTATAGGCCCTACCAAACAGTAATCTCTTACACAAATGGCTAAGCTAGAGGAGCTACAACACCTACACCAGTACTGGTATGATCGCCCAGATCACACCAGTACTGGTGTAGGTCATTCCACCCGGCTAATTCTTGGTCCTGAATTGCAATCTAATTGATTGGCAGGGGTCCCAAATGAACATGCTTCTTGCACATGACCTGACAATTGTGTATTATATTTTATATTATTCCCTATTTGTCATAACAGGTGTGATTATCATTAACCAGTAAATATAATTGGTTATTTTTTCAATATAAAATAGTAATTTACTGTCCTCTTAAAACAGAACAAATTTTTTATGTTGGCAGTACTGATCAAGTAACTGATAATTGGCTAATCTTTGTGTTCTTGAGTAGATGATTGTGAAATGCAAATGGAGTTAAAAGGATTTAACATCTAAATAGTTTAGTTACTAAGCAAATAATTTAAACTTTAATGAAATAGGCCCTTAGTATTATGCTAACATTTTCTTCTCATTCTGCTATATTGTTTTAGTCATGCTGCTTTAGACATTAAACCAGTTTCTGGAAGTTAGTTTCGTAATTTCACTGATGAACAACCATCTTTCCTAAAATTAATATTATTAACTATCATCAGGTCCTGTACTTAGATTTTTATGATGAATATATCTTTTTTATGTGATGTCAGGAGACATACCAGCCTATATGGCCTTGAACCTATCTCGGAACTTGAACTATGAATGTGTAATATTCTTATTACCTCATACGATCTAATTGGTTGGACAGATTATTTGGAATAATAATTTGACCATAAGTCATCAATGTATTCAATTATACCAAAAGTCCATAAGAAATTATCAGAAGCGCATTAAATCGAGATAAAATAATTACATGTAGATATTTAGAAGAAATCTACATCATGTCACAGAAAAACCTTTTGTTAAATGATTAATTTCCAAGATATTTTAGCTAATAGCATAATGTATGAGTAGCCTCACAGAAACATTACTTATCCTGGTCACATAAAACATCTAAAATAAAAATAAGCAACTTGGCACAGAATCATAATAGACAACTTGTACTAGTATTTGTCCAGATTTTTTAATCACTTAAATGTATAATTTTAGGACTTGGGTCAAGCTCATGCCAGTATACTTAATGGAGATCCAAACATTATTCTGGGCCACCACACTGGTCAGCCACAAGTTACGGTCTCAGCTGCTGGACCACAACAGATCCCTGTATCACAGATCATTGCTGCACAATCAGGACAAGCACATGGTATGTATTTTGTCTTTCTGCTAGAGCTGTTACTAGTAACGCAATATAATTGTACTTTCTCTCTAAAGTGAGGTTCATTTTTGTGACTTGTGTTACAAAAATTATGCACATGCAAAGAAAGTCTTAAACTTGTCCTGTTTCCTTATTCATTAGGATTGGCCGGGTCCATTATATAGCCTAAAGATTTAACAAAGATATTGATTTTGACATGGACCGGCACAACCCAGTAAAAACCTTATGTTAGGTCACATGTCTTTCAAAATATATTTTCGGAGATATGCCGGTTTCATGACAATGTTTTGCAATGCACAAATGAAATAATATCGCTTTGGTATTGAGAAACCACATGTGCAGTTTTAGAGACTTCCTTCATTAATGCTCAGACTTGCTTGAGCCGATATGATAGCCATAGGTTTTTTATAGGTATCCAAGTAATCCCAACTTGCTACATTGAAAAACGTACAGAGGTTTTCTCAATACTAAAGTGTAAGTATGCTTATTTCACTAGTGCAATAAAAACGAAGAGCCGTAGTATTTAAGAGCCATAGGGCGCATCAAGGCAGCCTGTGGAGAAGTATATCCACCTCACAGAAAACTTTTTTTTTATACTACATTGGGAGGCATACAAGCATACGGCTCACCTGATGTAAAGCGGGTACCGTAGCCTGTTAACGCTTGAGATATATTAAGTATCACTCGCGCGATGCCTCCTCTGCTGCTTACACAGCAACTCCTTGGGAGCTTACTGGTGACCTCACTCACACGCAGGAACACAACCCTCTAGGGATTTGTTATTTGGCTGCGGGTGGGTATATATACTTACAATACGATTCATAATATCATTGAAAACTATAGCTACCTAATTTGTTAACAGAGTAAAGACCGGCACCGCGTGTAATATAATAAATTATCAATTCACCCATCTCTGTACAAAATAAACTTTTATGTACATTGCAATTGTTCCAGAAGCACTGGTTGCCCACAATCAGCAACAAGAGCTGGCTGCTCAGCAGGCATCAAGCGCTGCACAGGTCACTGTTAGTCCAGGCCAGCCAACTCACCAGCAGGTACCCAATAACCGGGTCGAATTTGTACAACACCATAACATTGATATGGTAAATCACGTGGTAACCCACTCCGTTTATTAGCGGGAATGCAAATAATATGGCTGTTGTGTAGAAAATAGATTTTCATATTATTCTCAAGCTTAAGGTTAGTATGTTGGGAGAGCATGCCCTACTTCCTATTTCATCAGTACAGATGGTAAAGTACATCAGGAGCTTATTGTCTGAGTGATTACTGATTAATATTCACAAAACATGCAAAGAAATGTGTGACCCTTTAAAGTATCCTGTGATTTCACCTACTGTATTTTTTGTATGGATGTGACTCCATATCTCCACTTCAGTTGATAATCAATTCTGATAATGTATGTTTTGATGAGAAATAAACTAGCACCAATTAAGTCCCATATGAATTTAACGAATTTATTTGATTTAATTATTGAGAATTGTTTTCAGTAATTTTATACCTTTGCTAGGCTTTCTCGTTTGAAATTGAAAATAAACTTCAGTTTAAATTCTCACTCGCTTAGACACTGAAATCCATGTATGACTATTTGTACTGTAATGAAAACTTCGAACTGATACAAGATTTTATTCATAGACTAATCATGAGTACTCTTCAACTTTTTAATGTAGGAATTTATAAATGTAGGAAGTTAAAATCGTTTTAGTTTGACATTTGTTGCATGTACCTAATTCTTAGTAGAATTTGTATGTATGCAAATTGTATGCATGTAAATGAAATAAATATTTTAAAAAATTGCAAGTACCTACTTTGGTCATTTAAATGGAATTTTAAGGCTGCTGCTAATTTGTAATTTATCATGATGTGATTGATGTTCCTATAAATTGTTACATAACTATTGGCTTTGTTACTTATTGAAGCAAATTAAAGTATGGTTACTTAAAAGGATTTTGTATGTTCAGGGGCATCATTCACAACAGCATTTGATGCAGCAACAACTCATGGCGGGAGCTCGACCGGAGCATTCAAATCAACAGGTTTGTTTTAATGCATATTCCACTTTGGACTTGGTCTTGTCATTGCCTTCATGTATTATAAATGCACTTGTAACATAATGTTCCTGTACTTCACGCTGCTTATTATTTCATCATTCACCAGGTCAGTGAGGTAAGACCACAAATTGAAGTAATCCATTATTACACTACTGTACACATTATACACATAATTTTAATCGTCGTCACAACCTTTAGTAACCAGTTTATAAATGAGAGTTTGAATTTATTACTTGATTGCTTACAAACAAGTGAATTATATGTAACAACTAGAAATTTTAATGTTACAATTACTATACTATAGGATACCACATAATTTGAAAATGCCCACAACGTTTAGTAACCAATTTACAAATAACTGACTGACTTGACTGGTTATAACCAGATAACTTGTATGTAAGAAATTAAACTTTGAGTTCATCAATTCATAATGTGCAGGATGCATGAAATAGAAAGGGCCATCGCCCATACAAAAAAATGCCTAAGATGAACAGAAATAATTTGTGCGCCAATTGTGCATTTAATCGGAGGAAACCCTTTACAATTACAATAATTATCGTAAAACTTGGTGAAGTTACAAAACAAATATTTTTCACAATTTCAGAAGACACCTTTTAGGCTCCATAAATCACATTATTACTAAACATAAAAAACATTACGTATGCCATTTCATTGGGGTTTGCGACTTTGAAATTACGTATTGCTGCACCCCGCCCCAATTTACTTACCTTAGGCCCAATACCAACCCAACATTTATTTATTTATTTTGTGAACATAGGTGATTGTTGAAGTACAAAAATGTGTAGGATTCTCTATGTCCCGCCAATGGGCATACAAAATTAATTTTACAATAAATCATTTACATGCAATTGTCATCAATATG